>CAUYUJ010021093.1:325055-372555 GCA_963575745.1 Prorocentrum cordatum | reverse complement strand
CAGTCCCTTGGAATGCCCCGCCAGGTTTACGTTCCCGTCAGATGGCTGCGGCAGCCCGCTGCCGCTTGGCTCAAGACTCCTTCTTCTGAGCGTCCTGCTTCGCCTGCCACGCGGACTTGCGCTCGCTGGCGGTCATCGCTTGTTTCTTCTCCTTCGGCGGCTGCCTCATCTTCCACGCCTCCTTGCGCTCCTTCGCGGCCATCGCTCTTTTCTTCTCCTTCGGCGGCTGGCTCATCTTCCACGCCTCTTTGCGCTCTTTCGCGGTCATCGCTCTTTCCTTCTTCTGAAGTCCGCTGGCCGCTGAGAGCTCGGCCGCGTGGGCTCCGTCACGGGCTCGGTCTGCGAGGCGTCCGAGACTGCGTGGCCAGCATGGGCTTCCGCCAGGAGTCTAGCAACTTTTGCTTCCCTGGCAGCCACCGCAGAGACGTTTCGGCGCTTCCTCGCCCGTGCGAGACCAGAACCCCCCACTCTGTTGCCGCGCATCCCTCCTCCACTTCCTGAACCGTTCTGCGTCCATCTTCTGGCGTGGCCGTCCTGGCGAGTTCAACTTCCTGGACTGGAATGTTCGCGCGCGCGCAACTGCTCGTGCTGTGAACCCGTCGCGTTTCCGCGGGTAGAAAAAAGAGATGCCGCGAGCCTGCGCCGCGCGTGCCTTCCGCGCCTTCCCCCCCTCGCGGTGCAAGCGCCCCCCTGTCTCTGGCTGCGAGCTCCTTGCCCTGCCGCTCTGTGTGCTGTGCGTCGTTCTCGCGCAGCAGCATCTGGTCGCAGCCCCCTTCGAGCTGCGCAGAAACTATAGCGGCGATGTAACCCTGCGCGCGCGCCCGCGTATGCAGCTTCCGATATAGCCGCGACCGTGCCTGCGCGGAGTGGGCGCGTTCGAACGCGCCCAAGAGGCCCCCGAGATGGCCCCGAGGCGGCCCCAGCGGATCCCAAGACGGCCCGAGGGGCGCCCGAGACGGCCCAACTGGCGCATCAGATAGCCAAAGAAGCGCCCAACACGGCCCCAGAGAGGTCCCCCCCCATCCTCCTCCCCCTTCTCCTCTATTATCAGACTCCTTCCTGCCGCGCTGTTGCAGCGGGCGCGGCGGCGGGGCTGGCCGCAGGCAGGTGGATAAAAACCGACGCTTTCACGAGAAGCAGTGCGCGAAGCTTCGCGACCAGGAGCCCGCGCGTTTGTCGCGCGACTCGTTGTCCCCGCGCAGCCATTTCCTTTTTTGGAACGCCTCATTGCCAGCAGTTCCACAACTGTTCTCCTCCTACTGCTTTTGCGTCATCTCGCCGCGCCGGAGAGCGTGGTTGCGCAAGTATGAGTAATGGCCGCGCTGCGCTTCCAAGGTCCCCCCAAGGGCGCGGGGGCCCTGGCCCTTCCCGCTTCTACCGGCCATGTCGTCAGCATCAATGACCCCTGCAGCTGCCAAAAACTTGCCATAATCTTCGGGGCTGCCCCCCATGGCCGAAGCCTGAGAGATGAGTTCCTGCGCCTCCGCAGTGGGCATGTCCAAGCCTGCTGCGTAAGCCTTGCGGGCGGCCTCGCCTTCTGCAGCCACCTTCTCTGAGTGCCACCGAAAAGTCTCGCCTGCCTGTCGCTCCATGGGCCTCTTTTTGTTGTTCGTTTTGGTTTGTTTTGTTTTATTTTGTTTTGTTTTGTTTTTTTTGTAGGAAGCAACCCATCTTGGCACCAAGAACCAGAATCGAGACTTGGTTTATTGCAAGAACAGATCTCCAGACGCAGTTTGCCATGAACAGGGTCCTCAGATACACGGCGCAGGTTGCAGAAGGAGCCTAGGGGCTTTCCAGTATCCGAGAGAAGCTTTTTGGGGTTATCTGTGCGCACCGACAGCACCCGCCCGCGAAAATTGGGCGGCGCGGCGATTTCCACCCCTCGCAGCAGCTCGGCGAAATCCTCCGCGCGAGTGGGCTCGATGGCAAGAACGGGCCCCGTGCGTCCTTTCGTAGTCAGGCAGTGGCGCCCCTGGTCAGCCAAGCGACCCCCCTGCTTCCCTTCGGGAACATTCCCGCTGATGGATTGCATAGTGTTGACCGTGGCGTCAACATTCAAGTCGGTGAACTCGTCGAATATCTCGCGCGTGCCGTGAAGCATTACAGCGACGGTCTCCCCATGGAAATGCGATGAAGCAGATCACCGATGAACGCTGGACCTGGGAGGGTTTCCGCGAGGCCATCGGCCAGAGACCTCTGCGATGCTTTCCAACCAATTTTCTCACGAATGAGCTTCGGTCCCCCCTCGCTCAGGAGCGCGGCAGGCGCAATCCGCCACCGTGTTCTTTGGCACATTGAGGCGTGGAAGAATGCCAAGTGCTGTCCGGCAGGGGTCGTCGTCGTCGTCATGGTCGTCGTCGTCGTCGTCGTCGTCGTCGTGGCCGTCGTCGTCGTCGTCGTCATCGTCATCGTCGCCATCATCAACGGCAACATTGTCATTGACATCAGCATAACCGCTGCAATTTGAAGAGCCGCCCCTCAAGGGGCTCGACTGGCACGGTGGCGGGACTTGCCGCAGGCAGCTGGTTAGCACGGATATACCCCTGAGAGACAGTTTTATTCGAAGTGATGCGCGCCGCGCACACATGCCCAGGACGATTCTGAAACAGCATTCGCCCACCCTTGTCGGTGATCAAAGATCGGAAATCTTCGCGGTACCATCCCCAATTCCATGCTTCAGGACGATTGACGCCTGTGTTCCAGGGTCGCACCATGCGCGCGGTGTCGGCCAAGGGGCGCTCCCGCACCAAAGCCCTCCAACCGTTGTGCGCGCGTAGACAAACTCCACGGGCTCCCCCTGGCTTCAGAAGATCCCAACGGGGCCGGCTTGGACGCGCAAGAGCCGAACAGGTCCCGAGAAAAGTGGACGAAGTTACGGGTCGGGTGCTTCATACCGCTTTCGTGCTGCTTTGCCACATGGGCTCTCAGGTGTTTCAACTTCGCGAACGACTTGAAAAGGGCATAGCATACAGTCCCGTTGTTAATACATGCTCCGCGTGCGGACCAGGTATTCAAAATAAAGGGCTGAGTAATACATACAAGGGGGATGTTATGCATTACTTTATTCATACATTACCCATGTATCTAAATTCCTATATATACATATACATATACATATAGTTATATACGTATGTATGTGTTTATATGTATGTATGCATGTATGTATGTATGTATGTATGTATGTATGTATGCATGTGTATATATATGTATAACTCATATGTGTTAAAAAAAACTGCCCTGTGCGCTCCCACCTCGCTGCAGCACGCGCCCTCCGAGCCGTGGCCTCGCGCGCCAGCGAGAGATATGCTCCGGCACTTCAGAGCGCACGCGCGTTCGGTGAAGATTCCCCTTGGCCGTGGCCTCGTCAGTGATGCGCCCAACGACACCTTCTGCGGGATGTGTCCCTGGAAACACATGTCGGGCCGGACGAAAGGGGGGATTGGGAAAGGGGGGGAGTAACGAAATTTGCTGCATGCAGCTGGTTTCGGCCCCACCGAGGGGCCCATTTCTCGATGCATGGGCGCTTCCCGGCGCTGGGAGGCGCCTGGAAAATCAGCTACGTGAGTTGATTCTCGAACCCCCCCTTTGCTGTCCCCCCCTTTCGCCCGGCCCGAAAATGGCGTCCCGATTTGACACGTATACGGCGCATCTGGAAGACATTGGCAGCCGCGTCAGTGGTGTCGGCATCATCCTTGCGCGGAAGCAATCTATATACACCACCACCGCGCCTGGCCAGGGCCATCTTGGGCCCCAGAATGGCGCATATACTCCCCTGGCCTCGCCAGGAGGGCGCGTGCACCATGCCAGGGTCCAGGATGGCCCTGGCCAGGCACGGTGGTGGTGTATAGATGGCTTCCGCGGACATCCTGGCTAGCGCTCGGCACTGCGCCACCAATGGCCGCCGAGCCTGACGCGTCTTGGTTGGGGGTGCTCTCGGCGCTATTGGCGTGCGCCTTCACTTCATGAAAACACAGGTCGAGGTGGTCAACTGCGCATCCCGAAAGAGGCAAGAACACATTGAATACCCAGTGAGACAAAGCAACGAAGTGTACCCTTTCAGTCATTGCCACGCACATGCCCTCTTGACCGCACGAATGCCTGTAATAACCCAGCACAAACACCTTGGCGTCCGACAGGAATGCCGAATGTGTTAGACACAGCTTTAGTCGTCTGCTTCGAGCCGTGAACGCAACTCTGAACGGGGGGGGTGAATAAAAAGGTGTTCCATGAGTTCCTCCGCGCACAGCACGGTTGCCAGGTCAGTCGATAAACCTTCTCCCCCAAGAGATCTTGTGGAAGAGCGCCATTTCCGTCGCCAAGTCCAGCCCAAGTCCTCCTGCAAGCCAAAAGGGCGATCCCTCCAGAGGTTGCTTGCTCGTCCGAACAAGTTCTGACACCCATTGAACTCTGCAATTTCCTTTGCAATGAACAGAGCGCAACAAGAAGTCGTGTATTCCGGAGAAACATTTGGATCCACAGTATTCTGTTCAAAATCGAGAATCTCGAGTTTCACATTATTTGCGCTCTCGGACTCCGTGCGCCCTACAGACTGCACCTGCGCTTGCGTCTAAGAGTGCCATCAAAGAGCCCAGCACAGGGCCCGCACAAGTTACCCTTTGCAAGTATCCTCTCAAATAAAAGGAGTGCACAGTCAAAACTTGAGCCACAATGGCTACGGAATGGTCTGGTGCCCCTGGGCTGTATCCGCCACCGTGCCGCCTGGCACGTTGAGGCGTGCTAGAATGCCAAGTGCTGTCTGGTTGGGTTTCTCCAGGAGGCCCCAAGAGGCCTCCAATCAGCCCCATGAGGCTCCCAAGTGGTCCCCAAGAGGCCCCCCAGAAACCCCCCAAAGCCCAAAACGGCTCCCAAGAGGCCCCCCGGACTGCATGCAGGAGGCTTCAAAATTGCCTCCAACGGGCCCCCGAGAGGCTTCCCACGATGTCCCGACGATCATCGTCTTCATCGTCATCATCATCATCATCGTCGTCGTCGTCGTCATCATCATCAGCATCATCGTCGTCGTCATCGTCATCGTCGTCGTCGTCGTCATCATTTTCATCATCACGGTTGCGGGAACTGCCGCAGGCAGTTGGACATGTACGAGTGCATTAACAGAACCATGGCTGGGTGGGCAAAGTTGTGGATGGGTGAACTGGGCTAGGTTCGGGATGGCCTCCACGACGGCCAATATGCCCTCCTGGACAGATAAGATTGCCTCCAAGATTAGCACTCAAGCATGCTAAGATGGTCCAGTGAGGCCTCCAGGACGGCCGGCATGCAGTCGAAATCTGCCAGGACGGCCCTGCATGGCCCCCGAGGCGATCGAAGATGCCCTCCAAGACAGCCAAGATTGCCCGAAAAGGATTCCAGATGGCTCCAAGAGGCCTCCAAAGACCCGCAGGAAACCCCGAAAGGCCTCCAAGAGGTCTCCCCCCCCTCCTCATCTCATTAGCCTCTCCGTCATCATCACCATCATCCCCCTCTATCCTGCTCCTCCCCCACCTTCCTCCCCCGACTGTTGCCCCCCAGGTTTTCAACGACGGCTGGGGGAACACCTGGTCCAACACCTGGGCCACACTTCGCCGTAACGTTTGGCCGCATCGGCGCTTCCAAAAGGCAGGGGGCGGCGGTGATTCGCCGTAGGCGTCTGACAGAGACCTTCAGAGTCCCAGGAGACCCCCAAGTCCCCCCCTGACGTCCCCAAGAAGACCCCTACGGGCCCCAAGAGACCTGAAACATGTTTCCGAGAGGCCCCCCAGAGGCCTCGCAGGAGAGCCCAACAACCCTCCAAGCGTCCGCGGCCTTTCTGGAGCCTCCCTCTTGACCCCCCTTCAGGGTGGACGGAAAGAGACAGAGAGAGGGCGAAAGAGAGAGAGAGAGAGAGGACGAGAGAGACAGAGAGAGAGAGAGGACGAGAGAGAGAGAGAGAGAGAGAGAGAGAGAGAGACGAGAGAGAGAGAGAGGGAGAGAGCGAGAGAAAGAGAGAAATATGACGTGAGAGAGAGAGAGAGAGAGAGAGGGAGAGAGAGAGAGAGAGAGAGATAGAGAGAGAGAGAGAGAGAGAGGGCGAGAGAACGGGAAAGGAAGCGGGAACGGGAACGGGAACGGGAACTGGAACGGACCCCTGGGGCTTCATTTTTTCACGGGGGACCTCCAGGGGCCGCTCCGCGCGCGCGAACTAGAAATATTGTTAACCAGTTGCCGGAGATTTTAGCACGCCTCTGGCCCGTTGGGCCGGCGAATTCCAGCGATTTGCCCTCGTCCACGCAGTCCAACGGCGATGAGCTGCGCGCCGTCAACGTGCACCCTGGCGCTGGCACAGCGGCTGCCGAGCCCATAATAGCCATCTTTTCGGCCTCCACTGTCATTGGCGTCCCTGGCTACCTCCTGCACCCGCCTCTCGTGGCTAAGCATGGAAGACAGAAGCAACGGCACGAACATAAACATCCGCAGCTCCGCGCGGATGTCTTGGATCGGCGCTGCGCCCCCTTGCGGCGCCTCCAGTTCCGCCTCTGGCGCGCTTCGCGAGCCAGGGAGTGGGTCCCAGCGCAGATCCAAGAAACCCGCACGGGCCTCCGAAAGCTTATTGGCATGCAGTTTTTTTTTCCTCTGAAGCAGCCGCCGATGTCTGCGAGGATCACGTCGGCCGTGGCACCCCTCTTCGCGGGTGACGACGGCCCTGTTGGTTCCTTGCTGTCGGCTCTGAAGGGCAACCTCCTGTCGTCGGCGCGTGCCGCCACGCCGACGAGGCCGTCGCCCAGGCGGGCTTATGAGCTAAGCTCATAGGGGGGCCAGCTAATATTTGCAGGGATATCGAGAGGTTCAAGCGACAGAACTGACCGCTCTCGAGGTCCCAGGACCTTCGCGTTTTCCCCGCGGGCCCTCTTGCGCTTTTTCGGCGGGACGACCTGCCTCTAACTTGAGCCCACTCACCACGTCGGCGCTGCTGTTTGGCGGGCGGCGACAGCTTCCATGGTGCGTTGGTCTAAAGAGATAGCGCTCAACCTTACGGGGACCTAACACGGGGCCCTCTCTCGCACTGTCTTCAGTCAGGCCTGGCAGTCTGTTTGTTCCCCTCGCCTTCTGCTTGTGGAGGAAGGTCCCGGGCCCGGTGCCGGCTCTTCTGGTGAGTTTTGTCTGGCTTGGGCAGCGGATGGGCGGGTTTATTATATTGCAGGATGATCGTGGCTACGTCATCCTTCTTTGCACTTTACATTTTATCCCCTGCTTTGGTTTCGATTTGGGCCAAATACGGGCATGCCAGGATTCTGGAGAGGGTTCGGCTGAGAAGCTGTGCGCGTTGCCTCGCGTCTGTCATGATGACCCCCATGAAGTCTTGCATAGCACAAAACGCACGGCCGTCCAGAAGGCCCGCATCAGGGCTTCTACGGACGCTTTCTTCACAGGGCCCAACTCTCGGGGCATCTGGTCGATGGTTGTTGTCCTTCTCTGTGGAGCTCTCGACACCATCTCCCGCTGGCTATGGACCTGCCAACACGAGGCTGTTGTTGCCTTTTGGTCCGAGTAGGTAGATCCGTCGACCAGTGCCGCGGCCCTTGAAACTCAGGTTTCGGAAGATGGCGGCGAGGTCTTTGTTTTTATATCTGGGGCTCTCCGCCACCCCACCGGCTTCTATGCGTGCCCGTGCTCAGAGTCGGATGGTCCGTGCCTTGTGCGTCACCTTCGAAATATGATCCATCGTGATGGGCATGTCCCAGGGGAGGTGTTTTGGGGCGACCTCTTTGTGGACGGCAGTTGCACGCGGCACCCCGCCAGAGAGCTTTCCAGAGGCTGCCTGCAGCGGCGTGCAAGTTGATGCCAGTGGCGATTTGGTGGCCGAGCTTTTGGCCTTAAGTTGGGCCCCGTGTCCCCCGTGGTCCCCGCGTGCGGAGCTCAGTTGCTTCACGTGGGCCCGCGCGCCCTCCTTGGCAAAGCGCACGGTGTGTTCATGTGGAGGCACTGTGGTCCAACAGGCCTGGCGCCCAACGTGGAACAGTAGTCTGGCAAGCTTATGTATGCTGGCTTGCAGTTGTATGGTCAAGGCTGTGAGCCTCCGTCGTCTTGCGTTCAGATTGCCGCCCGCTGAGAATTCGATCAGAAAGGGGCCGGAACATAATGGCGCTGGCGACGGCTAGGAGCCCATGCTGGTGCTTGAGCCAAGCTAGCCCCGAGCTTGCAATTCTCGGACTCTGTGCTGCTGGTGGCAGCTGACAAGCACGCCCGTTATAGGACCCATTTCGCGAAGCACGTTTTGCACCTGTGGCCAGATGTGGACCTGTCGCCGGTTGAGAGAAGGCAGCACGCTCCAGCCTCGGCCGCTACTCTAGGCCACACGTGGGAGAGATGAATGGGTATCTGGAGATGCAGCCACTGTTTGTGAGGTCGTTGTACTTTTGAGACGCCACCTCCAGATTCCTGCTCGCCTCTGTCTGCTTCCCACCAAGATGCGCTTGAGCACCATGCCTTGTCTTGCTCCGATGACTCCTCCCTCTTCGTATGCAACTGTTGCAAGTGGTACAGTAGCGGTGGTCCGGGTAGGAGCCTTGGCAAGAAGTGCGCGCTCCCCCCTCCTGGCCGCTCTGCTACATCCGGATGGGGCTATCTCTGCAAAGCCTGCATCCAAGCTTTAAGTAGCGTATTTGGTGGCAAGGTGTGCACCGAGAGTTTGGTCGAGTGTTTTCCATTCGGTCTTGCCCGTGGCTGCCGGCGAGATCGTGTCAGTTCCTCGGCCCCTCCGCCCATTGATCAAGTGGTGTGGGAGGGCCCCGTACTGCCAGCTGTCGGCCGAGGGTCCGATGAGGGAGCCCCCTCAGGTGCTGCCCAGGTCAGGCGTGCGCGTGCTGCACTGGCCCTCGACGAGGACGACGCCCCGCCCATGCCTGCAGTCGGAGGAAGATCTGACGATTCGGACTGACCAGACCTTTTACGGCCACTGAGACACGGTCTCGCCGTGGTCGCGCGTTTTCTTTCTCCCAGGGATGCTGCGCCCCCCTCCATTGCAGCCTTCAGCCCCGCGTTGCGTGGCTGTCAGGAGGAGCTGGGCGTGGAGCTCAAAATAACCCCCCCTCTCCTCCCTCATCACCCCCTTTCTCCCATTTTTGCAACCATCATCTTCATCCTCATCATGATCGTGTTTTTGCTTCCCACTCTCCGAGTCGATTTTTCATTCTGAGACTTCGCTGCGCCGTTTTCCTGTGTATATGTACATACGCATGTCATTCGTACCAATATTGTTGCCCAGTTCCCGATCCCGTTCCCATTCCAGCCTGACATTCTGAGATCGAGGCTAGTAAAGAGCGCCCAGGCATGCCAGCGTCAAATTGCTATGTCTCGTGGCCTTGGGCCCATCCCGCCACCGTGCCTGGGTTGTGGGTCAGAGTCCTCATGGATGCTTGTCGGGGTCTCTTCGGAAGGCTCTCGGGGGCATCTGGGTGTAGTTTTGACGCCTCTTGGGGGCCTCTTGGAGGCATCTTGGCGGCTTCTGGGGGGCATCCTGTGGGCGTTTTGGGGCCTCTCGGGGCCTCTTGGGGGGCTCGTGGGGAGCCTCTCGGGGCCTCCTTGGGCCTCGGAGAGCTCGAAATGCCGGTTCGTGCTCCTTTCTGGGTGCCATTTGTGTGCGTTCTTGGAGCCCTCTTGAGCCATCTTCAAAGCCTCTTGGGCCGTCTTTGGGGCCTCTTCGGCAGTGTCGGCACCCTCTAGGGGATTTGTTGGGCCAGCTCGGGGCGATCTTGTGAGCCTTTGGGGCCGTCTTGGAGCATCGGAAACCTGAAACTGCGGAAACACCAAAATCTTGCAAAAGCCATGGGAACATCAATGAAGTGTGCCTTCGAGGCTCTCTTGGAGGCCTCGTGGGGCGTCTTGAAGGCCTCTTGAGCCTTCTGGAGGCTATCTCTTGGAGCGGTCTTCCGGCGACTCGACGTCCTCTTGTACACATGGGAGCGTTCGGGAGGTTGTTTTGAGCAGCACAGCGTCCAGAGCAGGCGCAGGAAACATTCCAAAGCTCACACGGGCCACATCGGGCCCGCCCAGAAGTGCCTGAGAAAATGAGGGTCTGCCATGACGAATCTAAAATCTTGGTCTAAAATCTTGGCAGCAGCAGCAGCACAGTTGTGAGCCTTGGGGCACTCCACTTCGTGCCAGTTGCACGGCGGGTCGTGCAGTCACAGCCCGTCACGCTCCCTCGCCTTTTCCTCCATCTCATTTGTCCTCGAACACCCATCAGACAAGTTTAGAAAAATCACAAGTTTTCACGTGCTCTAGGCTTCGTGTAAGAAAAGAATATGGACTGGTTCCTGGGCGTTTTCCTGGCGCTACTCATTTCGTAGAACTTTCTTCGGTTTGGATCTGGACTATTGTTTAAAAACACGCTTGGAGTGAACTCCATTTTCTGGCTCACATTGTTTGAGCCCTAAGCAGGGGCGCAGCCATTCTCATTGTCCTTCTCGTCGCCTTAGTCTGTGTCCGCATCGTCCTCGTCGACGTCCTCCTCGAGCTCTGTCATCGCCCGTCTCGGCGTCCTCGTCGTCGTCCTCACCGTCCTCCTGCCTCGTCATGGTTCTCATTGTCCCCATCCTCCTCGTCGTCGACATCGTTATCGTCGTCGTCGCCATCCTCGAACTCCCCCTTCACCTTCCTCCTTCTCCTTCTCCCGAACGTCGCCCTCCTTCTACACCCGCTCCTTCATCAAGGGCGCCCTCGAGGGCGCGAAGTTATTCGCGCTTCGCGGTTCGGCTCCTCATCCTCCTCTTCTCCCCTGGGAGGCGGCGCGAGAGCGCGAAGTTATTCGCACTTCGCGTTTCGCGCAGCGCGAAGCGCGAAGTCGGGAGCCCTTGTTCATTATTCTTCATGCTCCCGTCCCCCTCATCGTGCTCCTCCCTGCCCGGTCGACGCGACCGCCTTCACGGTGCATTACAGCGTCCTCTATTGCAGGCGGGCCGAGGACTGCATGGCCGTCTTCGAGCAGGATCGGCACGGGGGAAGCGCCCACCGCTGCCAAGTTACCACCCCCACCACGCCTCCCAGACTGGCCCTCTCCTCGGACATTGGAACGTATCCATTACCAGTGGTGGGCCGTTTTTCATTCCCAGGATTTTTTGAGGGTCGAGGACAACGTCGGGGCGGTGTGGTGTATAGTTTTTAATCCGTTCCCTGGACAAAAACAACGAAGCATGTATACACCAGGGTCCCGTATACACCAGAATCCGCGTTCCTGTGCGAATCTCATCGCAGGGTCGGGAAAAGCGTCGGTGTATAGAGTTCGTTTCCCTATCTCCCCCTGCTGGGGCGGAAGCATCTGCCAACAGGTGGCCCCACATGTGGGCTTGTGGAGAGCGGGCGGCCGTTGATACGCTCCCTCTTGCAGGAGAGGCCACTGTCGGAGTTCCTGAGCGGACTCTGCGAGGGTGCCGACTGCGCACGCGTGCCGGCGGGCTCCGACTTCGTCTCGGTGACGTCTTGGAAGCTGCCCCTGAAGATGGTTCGCGGCACTTATACTCTGCTGGTGGAGCTCGAGGGGCCGGGTGGTGCTTTCGCGGGCTGCTACATGCTGGAGTATCAGCAGGTATTGGCCACTCTCTTTGGCAATAAGCTGCGCGACTTGCGCGACGCGCTGGTGGCCTTCGCGATCGCCGCGAGCGCCTCGAAGCAGCTGGGCGGTTACTTCCCCGTGCTATCCAGGGGAGCACTGCCTCAGATCACAGGCTTCCTGCTAATGGGCGTTCTGGTGGGCCCCTACTGCTCTAACCTGGTGTCCCACATGCACATCTACCTGATCGGGAACGCCCTCAACTGCGTCTCGCTCGCTTTCATCGCGGGCGCGGCCGGAGCGGAGATCTTCCTGCCAGAGCTCCAGAGCTTGCTGGCACCGATGGCCCTGCAGGTGCTGCTCATCTGCTCGGCGACGGTGCTTTTCTGCGTGCCAGGGCTGCTCCTGGTCACGGGATACGGCCTGGTGGACGTCCCCTCGATCAGCGAGCAGTCCTCGCTGGGCGCGCGCGCGGCGCTCGCTTTCCTCGCGGCGGCGCTCATGACGGCCCGCAGCCCCGCGAGCGCCATCGCGGTGATATCGGAGCTGCAGTGCGGCGAGAGCGTGGCCGCGAAGATGGCGATCGGCATCACCGTGCTGAGCGACGTGGCTGTCCTGGTGCTGTTCTCCGTCGCCAAGCAGATCGTCCGGGTCGCCCTGGAGGCCGCGGGACGCGTGGCCTCTGTGCCGAACGTTCAGTCCGGCTTGTCCTTCTTCAGGAGAAATATTCAAAAGTAGTACAAAAATAGTATGGGGACTATTTTTTATTAGTATGTTTGATTCTTTTTAGAGTATTTCCCAACCAACCTGTGTTGTTGGGTCCTCGTTTTGAAGAGACGGTCCCCGCGTTCCTTCCTCCTTCCTCCTTCCTCCTTCCTCCTTCCTCCTCCTCTCCTTCCTCCTCCCTCCTCCCCCTCCCTTCTGGCACACCCCTCACACGTTTCGTGGCCCCATAGGGAGCTCCACCGAAGGCCCCAGTGGCTGCGCCCGCATGCGGTTCCACCCCCCATTCTGGCACACCCCTCACACGTTTCGTGGCCCCATAGGGAGCTCCACCGAAGGCCCCAGTGGCTGCGCCCGCATGCGGTTCCACCCCCCATTCTGGCACACCCCTCACACGTTTCGTGGCCCCATAGGGAGCTCCACCGAAGGCCCCAGTGGCTGCGCCCGCATGCGGTTCCACCCCCATTCTGGCACACCCCTCACACGTTTCGTGGCCCCATAGGGAGCTCCACCGAAGGCCCCAGTGGCTGCGCCCGCATGCGGTTCCACCCCCCATTCTGGCACACCCCTCACACGTTTCGTGGCCCCATAGGGAGCTCCACCGAAGGCCCCAGTGGCTGCGCCCGCATGCGGTTCCACCCCCCCATTCTGGCACACCCCTCACACGTTTCGTGGCCCCATAGGGAGCTCCACCGAAGGCCCCAGTGGCTGCGCCCGCATGCGGTTCCACCCCCCATTCTGGCACACCCTCACACGTTTCGTGGCCCCATAGGGAGCTCCACCGAAGGCCCCAGTGGCTGCGCCCGCATGCGGTTCCACCCCCCATTCTGGCACACCCCTCACACGTTTCGTGGCCCCATAGGGAGCTCCACCGAAGGCCCCAGTGGCTGCGCCCGCACGCGGTTCCACCCCCCGTTCTGGCACACCCTCACACGTTTCGTGGCCCCACAGGGAGCTCCACCGAAGGCCCCAGTGGCTGCGCCCGCATGCGGTCCACCCCTCATTCGGCACACCCCCTTACACTTTTCGTGCCCCCGAGGAGACTCCACCGAAGGCCCCAGTGGCTGCCCCGCATGCGGTTCCACCCCCCATTCTGGCACACCCCTCACAGACGCTTCGTGTCCCCAATGGGGAGCTCCACCGAAGCCCCAGTGGCTGCGACCCGCTTGGGCGTTTCCACCCACCCGTTCTGCACACAATAAAAAAACCCCCCTCCCACCCTTTTCGTGGCCCCATAGGGAGCTCCACCGAAGGCCCCAGTGGCTGCGCCCGCATGCGGTTCCAACCCCCATTCTGGCACACCCCTCACACGTTTCGTGGCCCCATAGGGAGCTCCACCGAAGGCCCCAGTGGCTGCGCCCGCATGCGGTTCCACCCTCCATTCTGGCACACCCCTCACACGCTTCGTGGCCCCATAGGGAGCTCCACCGAAGGCCCCAGTGGCTGCGCCCGCATGCGGTTCCACCCCCCATTCTGGCACACCCCATCACACGCTTCGTGGCCCCATAGGGAGCTCCACCGGAGGCCCCAGTGGCTGCGCCCGCATGCGTTTCCACCCCCCATTCTGGCACACCCCTCACACGTTTCGTGGCCCCATAGGGGGGGGGGGGGAGCTCCACCGAAGGCCCCCAGTGTCTAGCGCCCGCATAGCGGTTCCAACCCACCATCTGGCACACAGTCCAAAAAACACCCTTCACACGTTTCGTGGCCCCAATAGGGAGCTCCACCGAAGGCCCAATGGTTCGCCGCATGCGGTTCACCCCCAATTCTGGCATATAACCCCCCACACTTTCGTGGCCCCACAAGGAGCTCCACCGAGGCCCCAGTGCTGCGCCCGCATGATGTTTCCACCCCCCATTCTGGCACACCCCTCACACGTTTCGTGGCCCCATAGGGAGCTCCACCGAAGGCCCCAGTGGCTGCGCCCGCATGCGGTTCCACCCCCCCATTTCGGCACACCCCTCACTCGTTTCGTGGCCCGGGGGCGCCACCGAAGAATATATCCACAATTGCGGTATTCACAACTACGTATGGTTGGGTCTTTCGTCAGGCTAATTTTTTTTGTATTTTTTATTCCCAACCATCCTGTGGTGTTGGGTCCTCGTTTTGAAGAGACGGTGCCCCGCGTTCCCCTCCTTCCTCTCCTCCTCCCTCCTCCCCGGGGTGTTCGCATGCGGTTCCCCCACCCAGGGCAGCGTTTCGTGGCCCCATAGGGAGCTCCACCGAAGGCCCCAGTGGGGGTGTTCGCATGCGGTTCCCCCACCCAGGGCAGCGTTTCGTAGCCCCATAGGGAGCTCCACCGAAGGCCCCAGTGGGGGTGTTCGCATGCGGTTCCCCCACCCTGGGCAGCGTTTCGTGGCCCCATAGGGAGCTCCACCGAAGGCCCCAGTGGGGGTGTTCGCATGCGGTTCCCCCACCCAGGGCAGCGTTTCGTGGCCCCATAGGGAGCTCCACCGAAGGCCCCAGTGGGGGTGTCCACATGCGGTTCCCCCACCCAGGGCAGAGTTTCGTGGCCCCATATAGGGAGCTCCACCGAAGGCCCCAGTGGGGGTGTCCACATGCGGTTCCCCCACCCAGGCCAGCGTTTCGTGGCCCCATAGGGAGCTCCACCGAAGGCCCCAGTGGGGGTGTCCACATGCGGTTCCCCCACCCAGGGCAGCGTTTCGTGGCCCCATAGGGAGCTCCACCGAACCCCAAGTGGGGTGTTCGCAATCGCGGTTACCCCCCCGACCCAGGGCAGCGTTTTCGTGGCCCCAAAGGACTCCACCGATGGCCAGTGGGGGTGTCCATGCGGTTCCCCCACCCCGGCAGCGTTTCGTGGTCCCATAGGGAGCTACAAACGAAACACCCCCAGTGGGGTTTTTCGCAATGCGGTATCCCCCACCCAGGGCAGCGTTTCGTAGCCCCATAGGGAAGCTCCACCGATGGCCCCCAGTGGGGGTTTCGCATATGCGGTTCCCCCACCCAGGCAGCGTTTTCGTGCCCCATAGGGGGGGGGGGGGGGTGGGGGGGGGGGGGGGGGAGCTCCACCGAGAGGCCCCAGTGGGGGTGATCGCATAGCGGTGCCCTCCACCAGGCTTCGTGCTTCGTTTCGTAGCCCATAGGAGCTCCACCGAAGCCCCAGTGGGGGTTTCGCAGCAGTTCCCCACCCAGGCAGCGTTTCGTAGCCCCATAGGGAGCTCCACCGAAGGCCCCAGTGGCGCAGTTCGCATGCGTTCCCCCCACCCAGGGCAGCGTTTCGTGGCCCCATAGGGAGCTCCACCGAAGGCCCCCGTGGGGGTGTTCGCATGCGGTTCCCCCACCCAGGGCAGCGTTTCGTGGCCCCATAGGGAGCTCCACCGAAGGCCCCAGTGGGGGTGTTCGCATGCGGTTTCCCCACCCAGGGCAGCGTTTCGTAGCCCCATAGGGAGCTCCACCGAAGGCCCCAGTGGGGGTGTTCGCATGCGGTTCCCCCACCCAGGGCAGCGTTTCGTGGCCCCATAGGGAGCTCCACCGAAGGCCCCAGTGGGGGTGTTCGCATGCGGTTCCCCCACCCAGGGCAGCGTTTCGTAGCCCCATAGGGAGCTCCACCGAAGGCCCCAGTGTGGGTGTTCGCATGCGGTTCCCCCACCCAGGGCAGCGTTTCGTGGCCCCATAGGGAGCTCCACCGAAGGCCCCAAAAAAAACAGGGTTTTTTTTTTTTTGGGGGTGTTCGCATGCGTTTCCCCCACCCAGGGCAGCGCTTCGGGCCCCATAGGAGCTCCACCGAAGGCCCCAGTGGCTGCTCTCCATGCGGTTTCCCCGACCCAGGCAGGCTTCGTGGCCCCATAGGGAGCTCCACCGGATGCCCCAGTTGCTGCAGCCATGCACCTTCGCAGCGGTCCCCCACCCAGGCACGCTACTGGCCCCATGGGGACTCCCACCGAAGGCACCCCGTGGCGCCGATTCGCATGTGCCGCTCCCCCACCCAGCGCCAGCGTTTTTCGAGGCCCCAAAGGGAGCTCCACGAAGGCCCCAGTGTCGCAGTTCGCATGCGGTTCCCCCACCCAGGGCAGCGTTTCGTAGCCCCATAGGAGCTCCACCGAAGGCCCGCCCCGGTGGCGCAGTCCGCATGCGGTTCCCCCATCCAAGGCAGCGCTTCGTGGCCCCATATGGAGCCCCACCGAAAGCGGCACCCACAACGCGTTACCAACAATTGCTTATGGTTGGGTCTCTCGCCAGGATAATTTTTCGTCGAAAACCCCCCTGTAGGCGGACACGCCCGACTGAAGCCGAACGCCCTGGGGTCGCCGGAGGTCTCCGGATCCCCGGTGGCCTCCATGCATGGAGGCTTTGTGTTCGGAGGCCCCGGAGAGGAGGATCAGAGCGTTCAGAGACGTCGGATCCTCCTTCGATCCTGGATCCGCCGATCGATCCGATTCGATGTCGGCTCCAGCTGGCCCAACCCGATCCGATCCCGACATATTCTGACGATCCGGTGCGGCCTGAAGTTTGCATGTCCCTGTCGTGCATCCTGGAGCAGCCGATTCCCGGCGTCAGCCCAACACATTATAATACTATGTGTGCATCGCCCCGCCAGGGGCGACGCGCGCGCGCCGAGAATTCTTACAGTAACCCTGGCGGGCGATTTGTGGCCATTCGGCTCTTGCAACGGCATTCTACAAGTCAGGAGGGGAAGAACACACAGACATAATTAATCTTCGGTTCCCACGAAAATATGCAAAAATATGGGCAGTGGGGGGGAAAACAGAAACCAAAAAAGTATAGGAAAATATGGGGAACCTTTTGATAGGTGTGTATTTATTTGTGTGTCCTGGGGCCCCTTCAACAAGATGTCTGTACTGCAGGTTCGGTTCGGCCCGGCGCCTCCGGGGAGGGCACACGGTGCTGCTAGTCTGCCCTGCTGCGTCCCAGATCCGATTCGATTTTGGCTCCGGCGATGTGATGACAGCGACGTCAAAACGCACGATTTGTTAACACGTTTTTCGGCTCGCCACCTGAGAACTACTCAAATGGGCACGCAGACCGCTGTGGCTGCGCGCGGGCCTGGGGCGCGGTGAGAACCCTGAGCCAAATGCTGCTACAGGCATGTCGTGAAAAGGGTAAGTAAGCAAGGACCACCGACGTACGTGTCGATTCGATCCGCTCTCCCGATTCGATGCTGGCCGATCCTGCCAGGGCGAGGGCCTCGGCTTCGAGGCCGCGGGCAGCGTGGCCGCGGAGCTGCTGCTGTCCTCGCTGGTGGGGCTGCTGCTGGGGCAGGTGCAGGAGGGAACAAAGCAGGCACGCACGCACTCGCACACTTTTGGCGGCAGCGGCCTCGCGCGCGTGGGCGCGCGGCAGCTGGGCCCTCAAGCACCGCTTAGAATGCGGACCTGCCGACGATACCACACACACACCAAAACACTTGCACTTGCACTTACACTTACGCTTGCACTTACACTTGCAACACTCACGCTTACGCTTGCACATGCGCACACCCATGACGCTGGTCTGCAGGAAAGTGTGGAACATATAGGGAAAGTGCGCCAGTGGATCTCCCTGAATACACTAAAGGGGGGGGGGGTCCAGAACCCACACGCCGCCCCCCCCCCCTCATCTACCGGGGGGGGGGGGGGGGGGGGGGGGGGGGGGGGGGGGGGGGGTTGGGGGGGGGGGGTGGATACACACACATCACCCTTGGCGCTGGAAAGGGGGGGGGGTCGGACCCCCCCTCCCCTGGTGTAGGGAGTACGGAGCTGGGAGTAGGGAGTGGTGAGTAGTAAGTAGTGAGTCAGTGCGTAGTGAGTAGTGAGTATTGGGTAGTGAGTAGTGGGTAGTGAGTGGCGAGTAGGGAGTAGGGAGTAGGGAGTGGGGAGTAGTGAGTAGTGAGTAGTGAATAGTGAGTAGTGTGTACTGATAAGTGGGTAGTGAGTGGCGAGTAGTGAATAGTGAGTAGTGAGTACCGAGTAGCGAGTAGTGAGTTCTGAGTAGGGAGTAAGGAGTAATGAGAAGTGAGTAGTGGGTAGTGAGTAGTGGGTGGCGAGTAGTGGTTAGTGAGTAGTGAGTAGTGGGTAGTGCGTAGTGCGTAGGGAGTAGTGAGTAGTGTAGTGGGTAGTGAGTAGTGAGTAGTGAGTAGCGAGTAGTAAGTAGTGGGTAGTGAGTAGTGAGTAGCGACTACTGAGTTGTACGTAGTACGTAGTGCGTAGTGGGTAGTGAGTAGTGAGTAGTGATGAATAGAGAGTATTTGGTAGAGACACTGGGTAATGAGTAGTGAGTAGCGAGTAGGGAATAGCGAGTAGTGAGTAGCAAGGAGCGAGTAGGGCGTAGTGAGTAGTGAGTAGTGAGTAGTGAATAGGGAGTAGTCAGTAGTGAGTAGTTGGTGGTGATTAGTGAGTAACGAGTAGGGAGTAGCGAGTAGTGAGTAGTGAGTAGGGATTAGGGAGTAGGGAGCAGCGATTAGTAAGAAGTGGGTAGCGATAAGTGGGTATTGAGTAGCGATTGGTGAGTAGTGGGTATTGAGTAGCGGGGATGGGAGTAGCGAGTAGTGAGTACTGAGTACTGTGTAGTCAGTATTGTGTAGGGAGTAGGGAGTAGCGAGTAGCAAGTAGTGGGTAGTGAGTAGTGATTTGTGGGCAATGAGTAGTGAGTAGTGAGTAGTGGATAGTGGGTAGTGGGTAATGACTAGTGATTAGTGAGTAGGGAGTAGGGGTGGTGAGTAGTGCTTAGTGAGTAGTGAGTATTGAGTAGTGGGTAGTGAGGAGTGAGTAGTGAGTAGTGAGTAGTGAGTAGGGAGGAGGGAGTAGTGAGTAGGGAGTAGTGAGTAGCGAGTAGTGGGTGATGGGTAGTGAGTCGTGGATAGTGAGTAGTGTGTCATGAGTAGTGAGTAGGGGGTAGTGAGAAGTGAGTAGCGGATATCGAGTAGTCAGTAGTGGGTAGTGAGTAATGAGTAGTGAGTACTCTTTGGGGCTGGGGTTAGTGGTGGGGGTTCGGATTAGGGGTTTGGGTTAGGGTGAGGACTAGGGGTAGGGGTGGCGGAGGTCGGGTTCCGGCGACAGGGGGCGGCGTGGCGAAAGGGGGGGAAGGGGGGGGTCGGACCCCCCCCCGCCTTTTGAAAGGGGGGGAGGGGGAGGGGGTGTCCCCGACGACGGGTCGTGGAAAGAGCGGGAGGGGGGGGGGTTCCCCGACGACGGATCGGGGAAGGGGGGAAGGAGGAGGGGGGGTTGCCCGACGACGGATCGGGGAAGGGAGGGGAGGGGGGGGGGTCCTAACCCCCCCCCCCCCTTGGGGTGATCCAGCGGCGCACCCTTCTACTAACCCCCCCCCCCCTTAGGGAGATCCAGCGGCGCACCCTCACATATAGGCCATGGATGGGGGCGAGGAGCATGTAGGAAATATGGAGAAGTATTTGCGTTTAGGGATTATGTTTTAATTACTAAGGTTATTAAGTGGGAAATATGGAGAAGTATTAGACATCTAGGAGCTTGTGCCGAATTGTTGCGAAGGCCTTACGGCCGGTGCCGCCATCCCTGAAGGGGGACGTCGACGACGGCGGCGGCGGCGACGTCCACGACGACGTTACCCTCCTGTGATGTGCCCTCCTGCTGCGAGGGGTGCAGTCGGATACAGAGGCGAGAGCGTCTCTGCCCGTACGCCTCTAAACTGCTCCAGCCAAGGTTGGGCCAGCTTGAGCAACGAACTGACAAAATCAGCGGGGACTACTGGGTGGAAAAAGAGTTGATCTGCAGACAAATATGGAAAACATGGCAATGGAGGGGAACAGGAAAACCCATGAAACATCAACACGCATAAGTTTACGTACACCTATATATATATATGTATGTGTATATATATGTATATATATATATGTACACACGAAACTTGAGGTTCGCTGCGCTTCGCTCAAAGACTTGGCATGGTGCGCGAGTGCTCGCCGTTCGAGTCGCCCAGAATCTGTCGGCTCCAGATATCGGCGATGGGCTGGCCTGGGGTCGGAAATTCGGGGGCGGGAGGACGCGGGACACCTGGGGGTGCGCTCGCGCCGAAGCTTGAGAGGGGCGATGGCACCGCTCATCGGCAGTGTTGATGTTTTTTTCAGACGTTTTCCCCCCTCCTCTTCTCTGCCTAATTCAAGCTTCGCGCGGCCCGCGGATCAGCAAGTTTTTCCTGCGTTGGGTTCTCGTTTTGAATAGAGTTCTGCTCGCGCGTCGCCTTTCTTACTTCTTCCTTCCTTCCCGCCCCTCTCTTCCCCCTTGCCTTTTGCCTCGCTCGTCGCTGCGTGCCAGCTGGGGGGCTGCGATCTGTGAAACTGTCGCCACTTTCGAGGGCTACTGGGGGGCCCAGTACAGTGGGTACACACGGCGGAATCAAATGGGACCTCGCCATCCCTGGGGGGCTGCGATCTGTGAAACTGTCGCCATTTTCGAGGCCTGCTGGGGGGCCCAGCACAGTGGGTACACACGGCGGACTCAAATGGGACCTCGCCATCCTTGGGGGGCTGCGATTTGTGAAACTGTCGCCACTTTCGAGGGCTGCAGGGGGGGCCAGCGCAGTGGGTACACACGGCGGACTCAAATGGGACCTCGCCATCCCTGGGGGGCTGCGATTTGTGAAACTGTCGCCACTTTCGAGGTCAGCTGGGGGGGCCAGCACAGTGGGTACACACGGCGGACTCACATGGGACCTCGCAATCCCTGGGGGGCTGCAATCTGTGAAACTGTCGCCACGTTCGGGGAATGCTGGGGGGCCCAGCGCAGTGGGTACACACGGCGGACTCAAATGGGACCTCGCCATCCCTGGGGGGCTGCGATCTGTGAAACTGCCGCCACTTTCCGAGGCCTGCTGGGGGGCCCAGCACAGTGGGTACACACGGCGGACTCAAATGGGACCTCGCCATCCCTGGGGGGCTGCGATCTGTGAAACTGTCGCCATTTTCGGGGCCTGCTGGGGGGCCCAGCACAGTGGGTACACACGGCGGATTCAAATGGGACCTCGCCATCCATGGGGGGCTGCGATCTGTGAAACTGCCGCCACTTTCGAGGCCTGCTGGGGGGCCCAGCACAGTGGGTACACACGGCGGGCTCAAATGGGACCTCGCCATCCCTGGGGGGCGGCGATCTGTGAAACTGTCGCCACTTTCGAGGGCTGCTGGGGGGCCCAGCACAGTGGGTACACACGGCGGATTCAAATGGAACCTCGCCATCTCTGGGGGGGCTGCGATCTGTGAACTAACTTCTCTTCGTTTCAGGCCTGCTGGGGGCCCAGCACAGGGGTACACCACGGCGGACTCAACATGGGACCTCGCCAGGTCAAGGGGCTGACGATCTGTGAAGCTGAGGCGCCACGGCGAGGCCTGCTGGGGGCCCAGCACAGTGGGTCTGGTGAACTGTACGCATTGTTCGAAGCCTGCTGGGGGGCCCAGCACAGTGGGTACCCACGGCGGACTCAAATGGGACCTCGCCATCCCTGCGGGGGCTGCGATATGTGAAACTGTCGCCACTTTCGAGGCCTGCTGGGGGGCCCAGCGCAGTGGGTACACACTGCGGACTCAAATGGGACCTCGCCATCCCTGGGGGGCTGCGATGTGTGAAACTGTCGCCACTTTCGAGGCCTGCTGGGGGCCCAGCACAGTGGGTACACACGGCGGGAGGAAGAGAATGAAGATTTCGAGGTCGACGACGACGCCGACGACGACGACGACGATGACGAGGACGACGCGACGACGACGACGACGACCTGCCAGGTTCGTGTTCTGCACGGACATCGATCGGGCGGGCCCCTCGCCCACGCCGGCGCCCACCACGCCCGCGCCCACCTCTGAGGCTGGGACGGCGGAGAGAAATCACAGATGTGCGGTGTGATTCGGCTGCAGCTTCACGGGGGCGGAGGTATAGGAGGGTGAGGGGGGGAAGCGGCGGAGGAGGAGGACGGGCGAGGAGGAGGGTGTGGACGGGATGAGGGAGGACGAGGGGAGGAGTAGGGAGTTGGGGCGGGGATGTGGAGGGAGGAGGGATGAGGAGATGGAATCAGGGAGAGGGAGGGGGAAGTAAGAAGAGGGTGCGGAGGAGGACGAGGAGGAGAAGGGAGGACCAGGGAGGAAGGGAGGAGGAGGAGGAGGCAGCTGAGGACACGTATGTTTAGTGCCATTCGGCCTCCAATCCTCCTTTTAGGAGCAGGAGAAGCTAGCTCTTGCTCGACGACGGCATCTTTCTGTGCGTGCTCGGTACCGATATGGTTGCCACAGGCGGATGGCGCTACTGATTTGGAGTCATGCCACTGGCGCCACCGCTTTGGGACAGGTTAGAAGGGAGATCTGCCCCCGAGCCTTGAACCCCAAAAGGCCGAGGGGAGGAAGCCAAGAAAGAGCCCTGCAGCAGCCCCCCCTGCCCTTCGCGCTGTCCAGGGCGCTCGGAGGGCGAGAAGCCTTGCCGGCTTCCTGGCGCGGACTTCCTCTCGTCGGTTTTGTCTGATGAGGGCGGGAAGCTCGCCAGACAGGCGAGGGGGGGGGAGGAGGCGGGGGAGGCGAAGGCTCATAGCGAGAGGGGGAGGAAGGGGGAGGACTGGCCTGCTCGTGGAATCCGAAGTCTTCGCCACCTCCTCCTCGGCGGCAGCCTCATCCTCACTGGCGGTATCTGGGGCCGACGAGGCGAGATTCTGGGAGAGTATAAGGGGAAGATTCGGGCTCATGGGCTCGAAATCTTGCGCTCTCGGGGTCGACCGTGCGCCCTTGGATTGGAAATGACGGCGAGCACAGTCGGGAGCCTTCTCGACTTGGTTGTCACAATCAGCCTGCCAGGGGACGTCACATCTGAGCAATCCTTGTTGCAAGTCTTCCTGGATCTGCTCTGGTAGGAAAATCAGCAATCTGCTTGTTGGTAGTGATAAGCTCTCGGAAACGGTTGACCACGCTTGAGGCGACAGCCTTGGACAAACTGGACTGCAGGTCTTCTTGGCTGAGGTTGCAAAGGTGTCATTGGCAGCTTTGCCAAGGAAGGTTCTACGCGTCCCTGTGCAGTGAGAACACCATCACCCCCCAGGGGTGTCACGGAGGTGGGAAGAGAGGGCGGGTAAACGGATGCCGAGGATGCGGGTGGGGGAACTGCCAAGTGTGTCCCATGCCGTATCGGCAGGGAGATGCTCGCAATGGTCCAAGACAGCTAATTGCGCATGAAAGGGGGGCCGAGGCGAGAGCGATCAAAGGCTGTCAGCGGAACGATGTAGGAGCGCCCACGGCGCGGTCCACGTCGCTGGAAGAGTTCTGTCCAACCATTGGCGCCCGCGGCCCATGGGCCGCGAGCAGCGGAGTGAGCGCCTGCAGAAGCTGGGCCCTATGAGCTGGAGGCCCTGACGGCCGTGCGCTGGGGGACTCCCCAGTCATGCTCCGGGGGCCCTGCGGGGGGAGGGTGGGGGGGGGGAACCTTCGCAGCACCGCGCAGCACCCCATGTTTCGCAAGGGCCCCCCCTCCCCAGTGGAGAATCTTCCTGGCTCGAACGTGTCCTGTCCATTCCTGGATCACTTGGGTTCTCGTGAGATCGCCGCGCTCCAAGTCCATGGCGATGTCAACTGATAAACAATACACATCGCAAAACTGTTCACCCGAATCCGAGGTGGGACTGGCTGTCACCTGAGCGGCGCCTCCCAGATAACAAACTGAGCACGAAATGCTCCGGCCTTTTGATCTGGAAGAGCAAAGCGGCCTCGTGGCCCCAGAAATTCCCGAGGCCGAAAGGGCCAACAACGGTCATCAGAAGGGGGTGGCGGGGGGGCTGGGGGCTGGGGGACGCTGCTTAAATCCAGAAAACTCCGGCCGCCTCAGGGGAGAAAACGCAATCGTTGAACACCAAGACTTCGGACCTTCTTCTTCTGAGAGGGGTCGCAATTACTTGCTTGTTTGCCTGCCTGGAATGCTAGCCGCCATCTCCCTTTGCCTGCGATGCTCTGTAGTCGAGCAGCCTCGAGGTCCAGGTCGTTCAGGATCTGAAACTCTTCCATTGAACAAGGGCAATGCTGACCGAATTGTGAAGCTGCAAAATTGGGTGAATCGAAAGCAACAAGTTCAGCGAGAGCTTTCCTGCAGGCTAAGTGCACGTGGCACATGCCGCACGCGGTGTGCGCTCCGAGCAAACAGCGAACCCGTCGAATGAAACATCGGTGGAGTATGACGATGTGTACTTTGAGCCCAATGGAGCCTGAAAAGGAAGCAGGACACCACGTGCAGGGGTACTTAGGGTCTTCGGCTATATTTGTGCGATGCGGATGTGATGCGGCGGGCCGTTGGCGGGGCGGAGAGCGCCAGCTGTGCAAAGCTCCTGTAACATCTGTTTTTCTAGGCGACCTCCTTGGCCACGCTGCGGCCAGCGTGTTCGGCGTGGGTGGGCGGTGGGAGCCGGCCCCAGTCCTAGCAAATCTGGCTCTTCAAATGCAGCCTCTCCGCGTCGTGGCGTGGGGCGCGGGGAGGAGGAGGAGGAGGAGGAGAGAGGAGGAGGAGGAGGAGGAGGAGGAGGAGGAGGAGGAGGAGGAGGATGCGCCGATGGCATCCGCTCGGCGCCGCAGGCCGCGCGCGCCGGCAGCGCGAGCGGCGAGCAGGCCTGCGGGCCTGCAGGGCGACGCGCGGGCGTCGATCGCGCACGCCCGGGGGCGCTCGGGGGGGCGGGGGGCAAGCGCCTCGGCGCCTCGGCCTCGCGTCCAGGGCCCCCATCCAGCGCACTCCTCCTCTCTCCTCCTCCTCCTCCTCCCCTTCCCTCCTCCTCCTCCTTCCCTCCTCCTCCTCCTCCGTCCTCCTCCTCCTCCTTCTCCGCCTCCTCCTCCCCCCCCCATCCTCCTCCTCCTCCTCCTCCTCCTCCTCCTTCTCCTCCTCCTCCTCATCCAGCGCAGCGCCCCCCCCCCCCCCCTCCACCCTGCAGGAGCGTTCAGGTCGGCGACGTTCTCCCTGGGGTGCCTGGTCAAATCTTCTCTTCTGGTGTTGGCAGCGCGTCGGCCAGATTGCACCAGACAACACCCCAGCCAGTGGATTGGTTTGAAATGTAGCGTTATGGATGTTGAGACTGATTGTGAGATCGATCGTGAGATCGACCGTATAATCGAAAGTGAGGACGACTGCAAGGTCGATCGCGAGACCGAGAGTGAAGTCGATTCAATGAGATCGATCGTGAGATCGCTCGCGCGGCTAAAGTAGGATGGCTTGTGAGATCAATAAATCGTGAGATTGATAGAGAGGTGGGTAATGAGATCGATGGTGGGATCGATCGATAAGAAGATCGACCAGGAACCCGGGGGCCCAGGAACCCCGCCGCCCACCGAAGTCGGCCGGGAGCCCAGAACTGGGAACCAGGGAACCCGGAACCGGGAACCAGCAATCCCGGCCGCCCACCGACATCGGCCCAGCATTTTCGCCAAAACTTTCGACCACGCCAGAGAAAACCCAAACAGTGGATGATTTGAAAATTAGTGACATGCATATTTCCCCAATCAGTGTTTGCACTGAAGGGGCCCTCGCGGATGTTGAAAGATTTGGCGAAAGGGCCCCGCCGATTTTGGTCGCGCGCTGGGTTCCAGGTTCCCGGTTCAGGGTTCCCGGGTTCCCGGTCGATCTCCATATCGATCAAACCATCCACTGATTGGGGTTGTTCTCTGGCGTAATGAGGTCGATTGTGAGATCTTTAATGAGATCGATCGTGAGGACGATTGTAATGTCGATTGTGAGACCGAGAGTGAAGTTGATTCAATGAGATCTATCGTGAGATCGCTCGTGCGTTCCATCGTGCGATGGCTTGTGAGTTCGATAGATAGTGAAATTGATAGAGAGGTGGGTCATGAGATCGGAGATCGATTGTGAGACCGATCCATCAGAAGATCGACCAGGAATCCGGGCACCTGGGAACCCCGCCGCCCACCGAAATCTGCCAGGAGCCCGGAATTGGGAACCCGAGAACCCGGAACCGGGAACCCGCGATTTTGGCCGCCTATTCTGAAATCGGCCCAGCATTTTCACCAAGTCTTTCGATCACGCCAGAGAAAAACCAAACAATGGATGCTTTGAAAATTTGTGATACGCATATTGAGATCGATTTTGAGATCGATGGTGAGATCGATAGTGGAATCGATAGTGAGGACGATTGTAATGTCGATCATGAGACCGAGGGTGAAGTCGATTCAATGAGATCGATAGTGAGATCGATCGTGAGATCGCTCGTGCGACCTATAGTTAGGTGGGTTGCGAGATCGATCTTGTGATCGATTGAGAGATTGATGTTGGGATTCGTAGAGAGGTGAGCAAGGATATCGATGGTGGGACCGACCGATGCGAAGATCGACCATAAAACCGGGGACCCAGGAACCCTTCCGCCCACCGAACTCGGCCTCGAGCCTGGACCTGGAAACCCGGGAGCCCGGAACCTTGAACCCGCGAGCCCTGCCGCCTACCGAAATCGACCCGGAATTTTCGCCAACTCTTTCAATCTATCTCCATCAGAGCCCTTTCAGCGCAAGCACCGATAGGGGAATCTCCGTTAGGATCCTTTCAGCGCAAACGCTGATTGGGGATTTTGCTGCTTATATGCGCTTCCAGGGGCACTCCAGCTCGCGACTTCCCGTGGGAGAATTGAGTTCATATAGATGTCATGTTGGTGCTCGGCGTCCAAACTTGCTTCGGGGGTGTATTTTTTTTTGTTCGCGCCCCTCTCGGCAGGGCCCCGGGGCCGGTCGCGGGGGACAGAGGGCCGCGTGCCGTCGTCGCCCGCGGTGCCCCCCGATTCGATGCCCACCGCGCGCCTGAGCACGACGACGCTACGAGCGCGCACCATCACATGCCCGGTCGCCAGCTATTGGCTGCCCAGTGTCGCGCGGTCTCGCCCCCGTCAGAGCGGAGAGATTCTTCGGCGCGAGAGTGGGCGCCGCGTGAGGCGGAAGATTCGTCCGCAGTCTATCATGTGGGGGGTGCTCGTCCATTTCTTGCCCTCGCCGGGGCCTGGCCGCAGGCTTGATGGTGCATGTCCGCCCCGAAGCTGACTTTCGGATGCGAACTTCCCGGGCGTTGGGGTCATCGGCGGGGTCGGGCACGGCGCGGCAGGTATGAGGGAGCCTCCGAACCATTGCTGATCCGAAGCAGTCTGGCGGACCCAGGGAATCCGCGATTCGACGAGGCGCGCTGGCAAGTGCAACCAGAGGGTCAGGTCCCGCATGCGCTGGGCGACCGAGGAGCCCGCGGCGACGGGCAGCGTCGGCGAGGGCTGCGTCCAGACGCGGTATAGCTCGACTCGGGCAAGTCTGCGATGGTTGGGGGCACTGCTCGCAACACCCACACCCGTTCGTTTGAAAGAGGGGCGCGCTCGGAGGCCGTGAGCTCCAGCCGCGTGCCTGCGTTGAAGAGCTTGCCGGAGCGCGTGAGCGAGTGGATGGGGCCGATGGGCCTGTCCAGGCCAGGGTCTCGGAGCACGCGACAGAGGGCTCTCCGAGACGGCGCGTTGGCTTTGGCGCGGTGGAGCAGTTCAAGGCCCGAGGCCCCGTTTCATCGCGAGCAGTGCCCAGATGAGCATGCGGCCGAACAGCGAACAAAGGGGGGCTGCCGAGCAACCTGGCGGGCGCCGTGATCGCCCCCAGGAGCTCCTTCCAAGGCTTCGACGTGGCACCTTCTGAACCCTCGCCTTTGAGTTGGAAAACCATGGCTCCCTTGACTTTAGCTGCGTGAAGTCGCGCGCCGTGCTCGGCGAAGGTACCGAGCGCAGTATAACCAATGAAAGGCGCGCGCTGAAGGACATGGCCTGCCCTGCCCACAAATATGAACACATCGGCGTCGAAGAGAGTGAGATCCACATGCGGACCGAAAATACGTGATGTCATTCTTCACGCTGGCGCGTAAGGTGCCTCCAGAAGCAATTTGACATGTAGTAGTCTAGCTTGGGCCAGCTGCTGTGGTCCGGCCCCGACCCCGCCGCGGGGAAAGTAAGGCCCCCCCCCCCCCGAGACGAGCAAGCCAGGTAGAGTCGTGTGCTTCAGCCAATTAGGCGTAAAGACGTCTAGGCAAGTGCGGTTCCTCGAAAGGGGGGGGTCCTTCAATGGGTCCTCGAGCTCGCATCTGGCTTCCGGCGGCGAACCAGCTTGTCGGGACATGCCAGCGATGGCCTCGTCAGTGCCCGCTGCGCGAAAGGCCAATTCGCGGACGGGCACGTTAAAAGCATGGATCGCGTCCAGGGGCAGGAAAAATGACAGTGGGGTCCCCGGCCTCGGCTAGGTGCTGGAATAATCGTATTTCCAGAGCTCCGAGGTAGATCCCGAGGCCCGAAGCACCACCGCGTTATCCGGGTCCAGTGCGGGCCGGAAGGTAAGGGGCAATGCCAGCCCGAAGCGAAGCCTTGGGTCTCTTGCCCAGGCGGTGCGATCCCAAGATGCCGCGGTAGGTCTGTCGGCCCCCGGGACCATTCTTCTTGAAAAGCGCCCAGTCGCACCCACCTTTCCACTCCAGTGGCTCTTGGGAAGGACTTGGCCGCGTGGGGGGAGGAGGTGAGGGACTGGGACTGGCTGAATAATTTCTTGTCCATGCCGCCCGCGACTGCGCCCGCGCCAGCAGCCGCGCGCGCGGCGGGCGGCGGGCGCGCTTGACTGCTGCAGCGCTGGGCACGTCGGCCAAAAAGATGGAAACATTCTGCGCGAGATCCCCCGGCAGTTGCCTCAGCTGCGATTCGAGCCATCTGAAGTCACGGGGGGACTGGGGCGGCCCCGATGCGGGCGCGGTGAGTCGCTCGTGGCTCGGTGGCTGGACTTTCAGACGACGCAGGTCATTCATCATAACCACGAAGCATAAGGGGGTGGTTGGGTCCGAGCGTTTTCTTCCGAGAGGGCGGACTGGCGCCAAGTGGGCGATTGCGGGCTTGGCCCTGGTCCCGAATGGACCAAGCATTGTTGGCGTCCTCGGTGATGTCCGTGAAGTGGGATCTGGAGTCCCGCTGCGCGAGCCGAGTCGCGAAGGCAGCGGGAACAACTGTGCCGCGCGACCACAACGCCAGGGCGTTGGATTCGAAATCTCGAAGGACTTCAAGAACGCCATAACAATGCAGGCCAGGAGAACTGCGCGTGTCCAGGTCTTCCCGGAAGCCCAGGAGCAGTGATGGACTTATGAGAGGGGCCCTTGTGGGGTCTCTTGGTGTTAGATCCTGTGGGAACCTGTTCCAGGGCAGTTGTGAACTCTGCGCGGAGATTCCAAGTCATTTGCCAATGCTGATGCACTCGACTCAGACGCGTGCTCCATGAACGGGCGCGAAGCGAGAAGAGCCCAGCCGAAGAAACCGGAGCAAGTTTCCGATGGCAAGTCGGAGTGGCCGAATTTTTGGAACAGACCCCCAAGCGCACCTATGACCAAAGCTTGCTGAGATGCCGAACGTGCCTTAGCATTGTGGTGCGCTTGCCACTGGAAGTGAGAGTGTCGTGGGAAATGCAAGACTGTCTGGGCTGCCTGTCGCGGTCCGCGCGCGTGCAGGCATTGGCCAGAGGGAACCAATGCAGCAAGAAGCAGACGACCTCCTGACAATTGTCGTTCGCGTGCATAGCAAACTTTGGTTGGGGCCCATTCTGGATCACGCACTGACAGTAGCGTTCTCTAGCCGCTGGATCGTCGCAGGCCGACTTGTCGTAGCGAGTGCGAGTGCAATCGAACATATGATTTGTATTCGTATGGATCAGATCAACGAACGCATGCCTGAAAGGGCAAATGATCCAGTATGCTGACCGTCAAATCCAGCTTTTCGAAGAAATTTGGCAGGAGAACATCGAACCCCTAGAGCAATATGTGCAGTCGATGCGTTGGCCTGAATGCGTGGCGGCTGCCTTGGTTTGCTCGGCAGCGGAGAACCGCGCGTGGCCCTGGGCGGTGGAAGTGACCGCGCGGGGCCCGGGGCTGTGAGAACCTATGGTTACGCTCCAGCAACATGTCGTGGAACTGGTTGTTCGGGGAAGTCCCAGGCTCAGCGTGGTGACTTCCGATGGCCTCCGGGGCCCTGGGCCTCGCGCGCCCATCAGGAGCGGCGGCGTGTAGTAGTTGGCGGAGGTTTTGGTGGACATCCCGCCGCCAGTGGAGAGTGGCGCTTGGCTCTGCGGTGCCGTGGGGACCGTGGCCCACCGAACCATTCACCTGAAGCTGGCCGCGTCGGATGGCCACGAGAAGCGCTCAGAGAGACGCAACCATAACTTTGCAATGCTTGGGGGGGTGGGGGGGGGGGGGGGAGGGAAGAGGCTGCAGAAGGAAGGGGGCTGGAGACGCTGGGGGGAGGGGGGGGGAAGGAAGGGGGGGGGAAGGAAGGGCGGGGGGGGGGGGGCGGTGGGGGGGGGGCAGGGGGAGGCAGGGGTGGGTGGGGGGATGAATGATGTGTTTGTGCAGTTTGCTGGTGTCTCCGGTTGTATGGCTGTTCTCGCCACTGGGAGTTAAGCGTGTCCGCTAGCGCTAACTCGCTGTGCACTTGGCAAACAGTCAAGGAATGATGAGCTCTCTACGCCATTGGTCCCCCCAGGCGCGCCCGCGGCAAATGCGCCTGGTCATGTGTGGGCATCGAGAGAAAACATGAGCGGAACAGAGGGAATGCCATCGAGCCATATGCCTTGGCTTCTCAGCCAGCTGATCTGGCAAGAGACGCGCGTCGCTCTCCGTCAGCTCGGGCTGCGCCGCGAAAGTAGAAGCAGTGGGGCGTCCTGTGGCAGAGGCCGCTGAGGCGCCTCTCCTTTGGGCGGCGGGGGAAAACGGGTGGCGGGGTCGACGTGGCCGCGGAAGCACGCGCGCGTTGACTCGCATTGCCCTTAGACCCTGGGGCGCTCGCGTTGCTCCTGGGGCGCGATGCGTGGGGCGCGACCCAGGGCTCGGCTCCCCCTTCCGCGCGCAGCTCACTCCCGCCCAGAAGTTGGGGGGGGGGGCGGGCGGGGGACTCGCGGGCGAGAGGCCGAATGATCATCGCCCAGGGGGCCCTCGCGTGGCGGGGGGGCGAGGCTGCGGCCGAACTGCAGAGGTCGGGCGCAGCAGTTTGGGCCCTTGCGCGCCATGCCGCAGGCGCAGTGGTCGATGTCCCTGGTCTTCGACCGGGGGGTCGTAGACTGGGGGTTTGCCCCGGGCGGCGCTGTGGAACGAGCCCAGATGGGGGCTCGCTTTCTTTCTGCCGGGGGCCGCCCAGCAAGATTTTGTTATGTCTCGCCCTCTAGCCCCACCAGTCTAGGGAGAAGTTTAGGAATAAAGCGCGTCATGGACTAGGCTAGTTGGATCGTCGACACCTTTTGGCAGCGGTTGTCCTCGACCAGAGCGGAGCTGCAGGCGACTGGGCACGTCGCCTGCATCTGCTTGCCCTTGTGCGGGGAACTCATACGCCGCGTCGAACTGCAGCATTGCCTGTCTCCGCGGCGAGGAGAGGCAGGGCGGAGCGAGGGGGGCGGCGGCTGACCTTGCGTCAAATAGCTGCGCGCAAATCGGAGGCCCCTCGCTGCTTGCAAGTCTTTGGGGTGCCGTAGGTTTGGCGGCTCGGAGCCCGCTAGTGCCGCGGCGGGGATCGATTTTCCATGCTGGAGGTGGCTCCACTAAACACCAGCTGGCAGCGCTTAATATTGGAGGTTGGGGGGCGCGAGCGGAAGTGACCCCGGCCAGAACATCGGACATCGGTTTCGGTTTCGGACCGCGTCGCGCTCGCGGGCGAGGCGCTGCGCGAGTTCCTGCGCTGGTAGCGGCCGCGCGGAGCCCAATGGGCCGCCGCGCCCCCCGGCGGGCGCGCGTCCCGCGGTTGTCCCGCGGTTGTCCCGCGGTTGTCCCGTGGTTGTCCCGCGGTTGTCCCGTGGTTGTCCCGTGGTTGTCCCGTGGTTGTCCCGCGGTTGTCCCGTGGTTGTCCCGATGGTTGTCCCGATGGTTGTCCCGGTGGTTGTCCCGATGGTCCCGATGGTTGTCCCGATGGATTGTGGTTGTCCCGATGGTTGCAACTCGCGGTGCCCGGCTCTTCCAGCGCCGGGCTGCGCCCTGGTCGCGCCCGGTGAAGCAGCGCTACTCGCGCAGCGTGATCTCCCGCGCTGGGCTCGCAGAGCTCAGCCTCGCCCGCGCGATGACGGGCGAGCGACTGTTCCAAGCTCTCAAGAGAGTTCCGGGCGTGAGGCGCGTCGACAGGGACGCGTCGAAGACCTCGCAGTGGGGCATCGGTAAACATGGCGCGAGCGGGGTGCCCCTCTTTGACCTTCGCTGCGCTGGGGGTCTGAATCTACTGCCCTGGGGACTTGGGCCGAGAGGGCCAGCGACGGACCAGGGAAGCCCCCGCGTTGCTAAATGCTTGCCCGAAGAGCCACCTCCCGCGGGGCCAGTGTCCTGGAGCCCCGCGGCATGGCCAAAGCCTCGCGGCATGGTGCCCCAAGGCTGCGCTGCACGAAGCCTTGGAATCTGAATACTTACTCTGGGCCTCAAGGCCTGCGCCTATTCTTCTACGAGGCATGCCAGCCTTCCTGACTCACGTCCCGAAGGTAGTGGCGCCTCGTGGACGCCAACCTGCAGGTTCGGACCTCACCAGTCAGGACTGGTGGCAGGACAAAGCTAGGTACGCGATGCAAGTCAGTTTGCGCGACTGACACTGGGCGCCAGATCCGTTGCTCAAGCCTCAGTGGGCAGGGGGAACCAAGGGGGGGGGGACGGTCTCAGGGCTTACTCCCTTGGCATCACTGCGCACATGGGCCCCTGTGGGACATGCTGGCGCGATCCTCTGAAAGTCTCCTGCCTGGTGCCTCCGCTGGTACTTCCAGTGCCCCCCCCAGCTCCCGTGCACGCTGTGTGGCTCTACTACAGGGCGTCTGCCGCCCAGCCTGCGCTGGGAAATGCCCTGTGCCGTACATGCCCTGCCCTGCCATTTTTGATTACCTGGCATATCCGGTTTCGGTTTCCTCTGCCCACTGCGCCATCCTGGCGCCATGTGCAAGGTAGGGTGAGGGGTGGTAGGAGGGAGGGAGGGAGGGAGGGAGGGAGGGAGGAGGAGGAGGAGGAGGAGGAGGAGGAGGAGGAGGAGGAGGAGGAGGAGGAGGAGGAAGAGGCGAAGGAGGAGGAGGATCAGGAGGAGGTGGAGGTGGTGGAGATGGAGGGCCCCCTCTCCTCTCGCCCCGGTCCTTGAAGTGCACCTCTCGCCTTGTCGCTGTTCCTCTTAGTTTTCTTATTATTGCTCTTTTTCCAGTTCTTTATTTTCCAGGCTCCCTTTAACAAAGAGATATCCTCATCCTTCGCTCTTAGCTTTGGCTGAGTGGGGGAGTCGAGGGTATCGGAGCTTGTTCGAACCTGCCCACAGGGGCAGCGTCAGGGAAAAGATATGGGCGAGGAATTTGACCTGCGCGAGGAGAGAAGAGGGGCAATGAGCAGGATGATGATGCTGCTGATGATGAAGATGAAGATGAACATGAAGATGAAGACAATGATGATGATGATGCTGATGATGATCATGATGATGCTGATGATGATGATGATGACGATGATGATGATGATGATGATGATGATGATGCTGATGCTGATGCTGATGCTGATGCTGATGCTGATGCTGATGCTGATGATGATGCTGATGATGATGCTGACGATGATGATGATGCTGATGATGATGATGCTGATGATGATGATGATGATGATGATGATGATGATGATGCTGCTGCTGCTGCTGATGATGATGATGATGATGATGATGATGATGATGTTGAGGCGGAGGAGGAGGAGGAGCAGGGCGAAGAAGGGCGAAGGAGGAGGAGGAGGAGGGCGGAGGACGAAGAGGAGGAGGAGGAGGAGGAGAAGGAAGTGAAGAGGAGGAGGAGGAGGAGGAGGAGGAGGAGGAGGAGGAGGAGGAGGAGGAGGAGGAGGAGGAGGAGGAGGAGGAGGAGGAGGAGGAGGAGGAGGAGGGGGATAAACATGGAGCCGAATCCCACCACCTTTCACCGTGGCTCTGGCTGCTCCTCAGAGGCTCCGGATGGCGGCGCGCCGCCAGACGATCTGTTTCTGCCATCTTCTGTTGCACCCACGTCAGCGCCAACGACTGCACCTTCGCCGTCGCCTACCGTGCTGGTTATCGAGGGCGCTTATAGCGAGTCGCCGCCGCCCTCAGTTTTTTGAATTGAGAAAACGCCGACGTGGCCCAAGTTCTACTGGATGGCTGAGCTTCTGGCCTGTGTGCTGCTCGAGCAGTTGCGATACCATTTTTGCAGACCGTACGCTAGGATGAGGACTGTTTTGCGCTCATGGGGGACTCTGGTTTTCGGACCGTTCCTTGCATCTAGGTCGGGGAACTTGTTCGTGGCCGAGGTTCGCCGTCACCAGACATGGTCTTTCGTTGTTTACGCGGCGCTCCTCATGGAAGCACGATGATTGTAACGCCTCCCGTGCTCCCAGCCAAGACCATCGAGCAGCAGATTTCTGGGGAGTCGTCGTCCGCCGACCAGCGCGGGAGCGTCCATCACCACCCACCAAACCACCCCAACCCAACCCGAAGCCCTCAATTTGCCTTCCATTTCCAGTGGGGGGGGGGGTCGGGGAACGTTGAAAAAACACATGGTATCCGTACCCCCCCCCAACCCGAAATTCGGGTCAAATTCGGGTCTTCGGGTTGGGTTGGGGTGGTCTGGTAGGTAGTCAGTCCATGGCGCTCAGAGTCAGGGGCATTGGTCAAACGAAGGTGGAGCGGGCCGCCAGAGTTCCAGGTGGGCCGTCGTTCCAAGGCAAGCCAGGGAGGCTTCCTGGAAACGCACGGGGGCATCCTTAAGTGGGGCTTGTCCCGCTACAGGGGTATTTTGGACAGAAAATCCGACATATTCCAAACATATTCAAACCATACCCCACAATACCCCAAAAATAGTCGCCAGGACTATTGTTGAATATTCCCCCTTTGGAGGGACACGCCCGACTTAAGGGCATCCAGGAGCTCCGAAAGCCCGCCGATCATTTCCCTAGTCCACTGGAGGCTCCTTGCAGGTTCGCCGATAGCCCCCGAGCACCTCCGAACGTCCGCATCAGGGGACTCGTCGAGGATGCCACCAGGAAACCTCTGAAGATCCGAGGAGGCTACCGAAGCCGCCCGAGAGAGCCTCCGAAGGGTCGCCGAGGGCCGACGGAACCAAGCGGGGGCTCGCGGTGGTCAGACCGAGAGAGCTGTTCCGGCAGGCCCAGGATCGGGATATATCGCTCTGAGAGCGTCCCCGCATGCTCGCAGAACGTTCCGGAACTCCCTGAGACAGCCGCCGCGCTCGACACTTCCCCCACAGCCGCTGGATCTTGGAAATCCCCGATTTATCCTTCTTCTCCACTTCCTCCTCCTGATTCTCCTCCTCCTCCTCCTCCTCCTTCCCCTCCTCCTCCTCCTCCTCCTCCTCCTCCTCCTCCTCCTCCTCCTCCTCCTCCCAGTCCAATTTTGTCCTGGCCCGAGGGCGAGCTGGGATGCAGCTCCGGGGAGATCAGATTCGGCATCTGCGTTTGTATACCCGTAGTGAGAGTGGCCAACCGCCCGCTCCGGCTTTGGCACGCTTGATCCGGCTTGATTCTGGCTAATCTGACATCCACCAGGGCAACAATCCAGCCTACATACACTGGCTTAATGGCCCCTGAATCGTGCTTAGTAGCCCTGAACTTGAACCGTTTTTACGAAGACCTCCCTGGAGTTGCCTCCCAAGGGCGATCTTCGGTGCAGCCACGGAATATAGACAAAGCTGGTTACATGACAACTTCGGGAAATTGTTCGTCTGTCTAAGATATCGGTGGCGGTATTTGTTTGTATCCGCCGCGTCTTCGACATGGATTCGACGCGGATTCGACGTGGATTCTTGGAGACGTGGATTTGATGCAGACGCGGCGCGATGGGACACACAGGGCCCCCTAGGGGGGCCACCACACAGACAGAACGACCTGAGGGCTTCGCCCCTAGCTACCCGGGGCAGGCCCCGAGGTGTGGCCCGCCCCCGGCGGTGCGGCGGTACCGCGCGCTCGCCCCCGAAGATGCAGCCGAAGAAGTGGGGGGCGCCAAATAAACCACGACCCGCGGAAACGGCCTGAACTCGGGAAAACAACCGTCCCCTGGAAATTCGGAGCCACGACCGTGGGAACTGGGACCGCGCCAGCCCGGGAACAGAAGCCTACGACTCTCAGAATGTCAAGAGCACGAGGCGTGGAAGCCTTCTGGGACGCTCGGAACGCGAGGTTGCCGTCGACAAGGTTCCTCATCTGGGAGACGCCCTCAGGGGCAGCGATAGGGGGGGTAGGCATAGGGGGGGGGTGCATCGACCCCCAATTCCCCATTGATCGCCGATAGGGGGCCGATAGCCCCGCCCCGCCCAGGAAGGTGCGGATTCATTCTCTGGGGGTGTTCGTTGAGGCATGTGCCAAGGAGGCTGCTCCAGACCACGGATGATTCCTTATCTGGTGGGGGCGGCGGTGCTATCCATGGCCAAGCCTCAATTGGTGGTCCCGTGGCTTCCTGACCCTGGATTCCGCCGGTTGGTCCACCGCTCCTCGGCGCGACACGCTATCCGCTTCCCAGTCTCTGATCGTCAACGTCCCGAGCCTTTCCCGACCTCCTGCCTCGCGTAGCGGAGCGACAGCGACACGCTATGCAAACGTTCCTGCTCGAAGGTGTTGGCACCAATACCTGTATCGACGGTGCGCTTCCACCGAAGGAAGATGATCCCGATCTCGGTGATGGCGGGAATATTCGGGCTTCCCGGGTGGCCGACATCTGACCACCAGGGTCGAAATCTAGGATCATTTTCTCCCGGTGGAGTCCCTCCCTTGTGTTTTTCCCGGAAAGGGCAAAGGCCCAGGGTTCTCTTTTAGTTTGTTTCCCCCCGGTTTTGACGGCTGTAGGGCCGGCGAATTTCTTTTGCGATAAATAACGAGGTCGCGTAGGGCCGGCGAATTAAAAATTGAGGATGTCCCTAGCGAAACGCTTGTTTTTCAGAATTTGTTGAGGATGTCTCGAGCGGAACGCTGGTTTTGCAGAGTTGGGGATGTCTCGAGCGAAACGCTTGTTTTCAGAATTTGTTGAGGATGTCTCGAGCGAAACGCTGGTTTTGCAGAGCCGACCGCGACACGGAAAAGCGCCCCGCGCGCAGGAATTCCGATGATGTCTCGCGCGTGCCGCGTCCCGCGCGCAGGAATTTCGAGGATGTCTCGACTAATTCGTTTGTTTTGCTAGGATTTCCTTGAATTTTGGCAGGATGTCTCGAGCGAAATGCTTGTCTTTCATAATTTGTTGAAGACGTTTCGAGCGAAACGCTGGTTTTGCAAAGTTGGGGGATGTCTCGAGCAGGGGCCTCGTGGGGGGCCTCGTGGGGGTCTAGAATTCAGAGGGTGTCTCAGGCGAAATGCTTGTTTTCACGTCCCGCTCGCAAGAATTCCGAGGATGTCTCGCGCGTGCCGCGTCCCGCGCGCAGGAATTCTGAGGATGTTGGCAGGATGTCTCGAGCGAAACGCTTGTCCCCAGCACGTTCCGTAGCGCGTCCCCTTGGCACGTCCCGCGGTGCGTCCCCATGGCACGTCCCTTGGCACGTCGCTTGGCGGGTCCCTTGAGACGTTCCGCGTCGCGTCCTCCTGGCATGCCCCCCTGTCCATTAGCTCTGGGGCAGCTACTATGTGTTCAGGCAGCTCGAGCTTAAGATCCAGATCAGTTCGGTCAGGACTCGGATGCAAAGGAGGACTCGATCCACGAGGCTATAGAGCACAATCGCGGCATGGCACATCGCAATTCAGCACGGTGCAGCACAGCACAGCCCTCGGCAGGGTACATCGAGATCGATACATTCAGCATTGCATTTGCCCGTCACCCAATCAGGTGTCTTTGAAAACGCTGCATGTGTTACAGTTCTATATTCCTTTCCGGCTTCGTGGGTCGATCATGTTGTTGGTGCCCGTTCCCAGGCCTCCGACTCTGGGCCCGAAGGGGATGGTGGCGGTGCGCACAGCACCCCCATTCCGAGGAGGGCGAGTGGAGATAGCGCCAGTCGGCCTTCCGGGGGCCCCCTCGTCGCCACGGCCAGACGCAGCTCGCAAAGCTGGTGCGTCTGGCTCCCGGAAGGGGTCTGGGTATCACGTTTGAGCTGCCGCTGTCTCAGCTCGCCCTGCTCCGAACGGACGGGCCACCCCGATGGCAGGCACAGGCGAGACTCGCCGGCGGGTGTTTCCGTGTGAATGTCTTCGTAGCGTCCCCCCCCCCCCGCCGCCTGGCTGCCTTGCGCGGGCGGGTGCGATTCGCTCTTTGCGCGGTGGGGCGTCTGGGGGCCATCTTGGGCGTCTTGGAACGATCGTGTGGCATCTCGGAGCACTCTTGAACCATCTTGGAGGGCTCTTGGCGGCCTCGTGGCCCTTCTTGGGGCTCTCTGGAGGGCCACGGGGGCGGCGCCCAGGAGGAAAACCATCTCTGACCCGAGTCTGCCGGGGATCGCCCGGGGTACTTTTCGTCCGGGGACCCCCAGGGGCCGCCCCGCGCGCGCGAAGTAGAAGTATTATTTAGCAGTTACCGGAGATCTTAGCACGCCTCTGGCCCGTTGGGCCGGCGAATTACGTGTGGTCCACTTGAGGCAGGGGCCACGTCAATAGACATTCCGGCAGGGACTGGGGCGCTCGTCTCGGTGGGCATGTGCTTTACTCTTGCGGGTGGGACCAACTCAGAGACGGTTTGCATTTCAGGCTTGGGGCAGGACCAGATGCAGCTGGTGAGCCCCACGCAGTTCGCGCACCCCGCTGAGTCAACGCTCACACTGTTGGAAGGCGTCTTCGCGTCTTCGAACACGACGCTTGCTATCACGTGTGGTCCACTTGAGGCAGGGGCCACGTCAATAGATATTCCGGCAGGAGCTGAGGCGCTCGTCTCGGTGGGCACGTGCTTTGCTCTTGCGGGTGGTAGTAACTCAGAGACGGTGTGCATTTCAGGCTCGGGGCAGGGCCAGATACAGCTGGTGAGCCCCACGCAGTTCGCGCACCCCGCTGAGTCAACGCTCACACAGTTGGATGGATTGGTTATTACGTGTGGCCCCCTTGTGGCAGGGGCCACGTCAATAGACATTCCGGCAGGGACTGGGGCGCTCGTCTCGGTGGGCATGTGCTTTACCCTTGCGGGTGGGAACAACTCAGAGACGGTTTGCATTTCAGGCTTGGGGCAGGACCAGATGCAGCTAGTGAGCCCCACGCAGCTCGCGTACCCCGCTGAGTCAACGCTTACACAGTTGGAAGGCGTCTTCGCGTCTTCGAACACGACGCTGGCTATCACGTGTGGTCCACTTGAGGCAGGGGCCACGTCAATAGACATTCCGGCAGGGGCTGAGGCGCTCGTCTCGGTGGGCACGTGCTTGACCCTTGCGGGTGGGAACAACTCAGAGACGGTTTGCATTTCAGGCTTGGGGCAGGGCCAGATGCAGCTGGTGAGCCCCACGAAGTTTGCGCACCCGGCTGAGTCAACCCTTACACAGTTGGATGGATTGGTTATTACGTGTGGTCCACTTGAGGCAGGGGCCACGTCAATAGACATTCCGGCAGGGACTGGGGCGCTCGTCTCGGTGGGCATGTGCTTTACTCTTGCGGGTGGGACCAACTCAGAGACGGTTTGCACTTCAGGCTTGGGGCAGGACCAGATGCAGCTAGTGCACCCCACGCTATTCGCGCACCCCGCTGAGTCAACGCTCACACTGTTGGAAGGCGTCTTCGCGTCTTCGAACACGACGCTGGTTATCACGTGTGGCCCACTTGAGGCAGGGGCCACGTCAATAGACATTCCGGCAGAGACAGAGGCGCTTCTCTCGGTGGGCACGTGCTTTACCCTTGCGGGTGGTATCGATTCAGAGACGGTTTGCATTTCAGGCTTGGGGCAAGGCCAGATCCAGCTGGTGAGCGCCACGCAGTTCGCGCACCCCGCTGAGTCAACGCTCACACTGTTGGAAGGCGTCTTGGTTATGCAGCTGCCTGCGGCGAGTCCCGCCAGTGTGCCATCCCAGCGTTTTTGGCGGCGACTGCTCGATGGGATCGGATATTGCAGATGCTGATGATGACGATGAGGCTGACGGTGATGTTGATGATGACGGCGAGGATGATGCTGCTGAGGAAGATGAGAATGATAATGAGGATGGCAAGGATGCTGATGATGATGATGAGGATGCTGATGAGGATGATGCTGGTGATGGCGATAATGATGCTGATGATGATGGTGATGGTGATGGTGATGATGATGATACTGATGATTATGATGATGCGGATGATGATGAGGGTGATGGGGATGATGATGCTGATGATGATAATTATGATGATGCCGCTGATGATGCTGATGATGACGACGATGGGGATAAGGGTGATGCTGCTGATAATGATGCTGGAGACGACGACGTTGAGGCTAATGGTGATGATGATGATGCTGCTGATGATGATGATGATGAGGATGATGATGATGATGATGCTGATGGTGATGATGATGGTGATGATGATGATGAGGATGATGATGATGAGGATGACGGTGATGGTGACGGTAATGATAATGGTGATGACGATGATGATGCTGCTGCTGATGATGATGCTGGGAATGACGACGATGCTGCTTCTTCTGCTGCTGCTGATGATGATTATATTGATGATGATGATGCTGCACATTATGATGTTGCTGATGCTGATACTGATGCTTCTGATGATGCTGATGATGATGGTGATGTCGGTGATGATGGTTCAGGTGATGCTGATGCTGATGCTGCTGATCGTGATGATGATGCTGATGCTGATACTGCTGCTTCTGATGATGCTGATGAGGATGGCGATGCCGGTGATGATGGTTCAGGTGATGATGGTGATGCTGATGCTGCTGATCGTCATGATGATGAGGATGATGATGATGATGCTGATGATGCTGATGATGATGATGATGATGATGATGATGATGATGATGATGATGAGGATGATGAGGATGATGAGGCTGATTAAGACGATGGTGCTGCTGCTGCTGATGATGAGGATGATGAGGAGGAGGAGGAGGAGGAGGATAACGAAGATAAAGAAGAGGAGGAGGAGGAGGATGAGGGGGAGGAGGAAGAGGAGGTGGAGGAGGAGGCGGAGGAGGAGGAGGACGAGGAGAGGAGGAGGAGGAGGAGGAGGAGGAGGAGGAGGAGGATACGGAGGAGGAGGAAGGCCGTCACATGTGATACCTTCCGTCTTCATTTCTGGAGGAGCTCTCATGGAGCTCATTTGGGCCATTTTGGGGTTGTCGTGGGATCCTGTGGGGCCGTCTGGGGGGTCCCGTGGGGCCGTCTGGGGGTCCTCCTGGGCCGTCCTGAAGCCCTCTTATGCAGTCTTTGGGCTCTCTAGGGCCGTCTTGGAGCCCTCTTATGCAGTCTTCGGGCTCTCTAGGGCCGTCTTGGAGCCCTCTGAGGCCGTCTGGAGGCTCCCTTGGTCTGCCTCGTGGTAGTCTTAGGTGGGGGGCTCTCTTGGGCCGTCTTGGGGCCCTCTTGGCTGTATCCGTCGTGGGGCCGTCTTGTCGCCGTTTTTGGAGGCTTCTTGGGCCGTCTTGAGCTGACGGAAGCTCGAAAAGGCGAGAATGCGAACGTCAGCACAAGCAATTTTAAGGATTTCGATTTCTTCGAACGGGGGTCTCTTTTGGCCCTCTTGGGCCCTCTTTGGGGCCATCTTGGGTTGTCTCGGAGGCGTCTTGGACCACCTTGGCGGCCTTGATTACCTGCCTCGGCCGCCTTGGAAGCTCGGGAGCGCGAATCTATTGTTCCGAAGGCAGTGCTTGCACTTAGGGGCTCTTACTTGTCTTCCTACCGAGTTGGGTGCGTGCGTGCAAGCTTCGCCCCGTTTCGGCCAGTCGCCGCCTGTTACCGCCCGCCGCCGCCCGCTGCCGCTTGTGTGGGCGTGTCGAGAACTCGCCGCGTTCCCGCCGGTTGCCGCCTGTTGCCGCTTGGGCGTGTGCGTCGAGGACTTGTCACGTTCTGGGCCGTTGCCCCCCCTTGCCGCCCTTTGCCGCTCGGGGTGGCAGCGTCGAGGAGCCGCCACGCTTGCTGGCCCGCTGCCGCCCGCTCCCGCCCGTTGCCGCTTGGGTGGGCGCGTCGAGGAGTTGCCATGCTCGGGCCCGCTGTCGCCTGTTGCCGCCCGTGGCCACCACACAGCTAACGCCGCAGAGTTGTCACTTCCATAAGTCACACCACATGGCTTACGCGGCGTAGCTTTCACCGCATAGCCTTCACCGCACAGCTTACACCGCATAGCTTTCACCTCCACCGCAAGAGTGCCTCCTTGCCGCGATGTTGCCGCCTCGTTGCTGGCCACCGCGCTTGGGGTGCCCCGAGATTTCGCAACGTTGCCGCCCGCTGCCGTAGTGTGGAAACTTTTTCCGTCGCGGCCGCAAGCGGAAGCGCAGGCGGCGTCCGAAGTCAGCCCGGGCTACGAGCCAAACCTAACTATCTAAGCGCGCGAACTAACGGCCGTCGAAACTGCCGACGAGGGACGCCGAGGAGCGACGCCGGGAACTGAAGGCAGAGCTGCAAGAGGTGCCAGGTGTGCCAGGCGGCTGAAGTGCAACCATTCCAAGGGCGAGACCACCGGGAAGGCAAATGAAAACTCTAGTGTGGAGACGCGAAGCGTCACGAATACGAACAGCTGGGTCGTGGGACGCAGCTTTCTGTCAGAATATCCGTGGACGCGAAGCATTGCCGCATAGCTTCCTCCGCATAGCTTCCTCCACATCTGTTCTACCACAGCTTGCACCACGTAGCGTCCACCACATAGCTTCCACGACATAGCCTCCGCGACATAGCTTCCACCACATTGCTTCCACCGCCAGAGTGCGGAAACTCATTGTATGGTGTCCACGCTGGCAAACATTTTGCACGAGGGATCGTGGCCTGGGGGAGGGAGGGCGATGTATGCAACTCATGCGGCTAGCGAGGGGGATCCTTAGAATTTTCCTTGAAAGACTACAAGGCAGCCCGCGGCATTGTACCTCGCCTCAACGTGCCAGGAGACGCGGTGGCGGATTACATGTGGCCCTCTTGAGGCAGGGGTCACGTCTATAGACATTCCGGAAGGGACGCAGGCGCTCCTTTCAGTGGGCATGTGTTTTATTCTTGCTGGTGGTAGCAATTCAGAGACGGTTTGCATGTCCGGTTCGGGGCAGGACCAGATCCAGCTAGTGAACCCCACGCAGTTCGCGCACCCCGCTGAGTCAACGCTCGCACTGGTGGAAGGCGTCTCCTCGTCTTCGAACACGACGCTGGTCATTACGTGCGGCCCCCGTCAGGCAGGATCCATGTCAATAGACATTCCAGCAGGAGCTGAGGCGCTCATCTCGGTGGGCACGTGCTTTACCCTTGAGGGTGGCGGCAACTCAGAGACGGTTTGCATTTTAGGCAAGGAGCCGCTCCAGTTCTTGAGCCCCACGCAGCACTCGTACCCCGCTGGCTCGACGCTGACACTGTTGCCAGCAGGCGTCTTGGTCATTTCGTGTGGCCCCCTCGAGGCAGGGGCCACGGCAATCGACATGGCACCAGAAACGCAGGCCCTTCTTTCGGTGGGCATGTGCTTTGACCTCGCGGGCGGCAGCAACTCGGAGACGGTCTGCATTCGAGGCTTCTTGCAGGACCAGATCCAGCTGGTGCGCCCCACGCAGTTCGCGTACCCCGCCGAGTCCACGCTCACACTGTTGGACGGCGTCTTCGAGTCCTCGCCAATCACTCTGGTCATGACGTGTGGCCCCATTGAGGCAGGGTCCATCATAATAGACCTGCCTGTACAGAAACAGGTGCTCGTCGCGGTGGGCATGTGCTTTTCCCTTGAGGGTGGCGGCAACTCAGAGAAGGTTTGCGTTACAGGCGTGTTGCCAGTGCAGCTGGAGAGCCCCACGCAGTTCGCGTACCCTGCTGGCTCAACGCTCACGCTGGTTATTCCAGTGGGTCCCATTGACGCAGGAGCGGTGTCGATAGAAATTCCATCCGAATTCCTGGATCTAGTTTCAGTCGGCGAATATTTTCTGCTCGAGGGTGGTGGCAACTCAGAAATGGTTTGCATTTCCGGCTTTGGGTCGATCCTGCTAGCAGAGCCCACGCAGTTCGCGTACCCCGACGACTCAACGCTATCAGGGCCAAAAACGCTGACAACGACGACGACATCAATGCCGCACGATCGCGACGTCACATCAACGACAGGCGGCTTCTCATCAACGACAGGTAGCAACCAGGCGAGTGTGCGAGACGACCCGCACGTGTGCACATTGAGCGGCGACTGCTACGATATTCGGGTGCCCTCCGAGTACACGTTGCTCCGTCTGCCTTATAACGATCAGGAGCCGGCCGATCTCCAGGTACTTGCTGACTTCGATACCGATGGCGTGCGGCCGTGCGGGCTGTTTGTCAAGCACATTGCGCTGACTGGATCGTGGCTCAACCATCAAGTTGTAAGGATTCGCCCCTACACTCGCGATGTTGGCGGTTCCAACTGGGCGGGGAGCAAGGTGATTACGAATTTTTCATTGCAGCTGGGCAGCTCCCCTTGGAGGTCCTTCACGCAGAAGGAGTCCCTTCAGGTGGTCGCGGTCGTCGGCCAGGTGACGGTGCGCTTCGTGTGGTCGGAGCAGTACGGCCAGCGCATGGAGGCCCAGAGCCTGCAGTTCCTGGTGGGGCAGGGAGCCCAGCCTGGGGTGCTCACCATTTCGCAGGCGTCGCACCAGGCCCTGAATCTCGACATGTTGGGCATGGGCCGCCTGGGCTGCTCGAGGATGTGACACAGCAAAGAGTGAGTCTTTTGTTTCCTCCCCACGGTGACGCGCGCTACCCGGGCCAACCGCCCCCTTGGGTAACCTACCGATTGTACTTGGGGGGGGGGGGGGGCCTGATGCTGTGGTGCACCCAGGCGGTTGATTCGCCGGTGGCGCGGACGCACCCTGTCGGGTGCCCGCCGCGCCCGCCGTCATTGCTATACCTTCTTGCCCGACCCCTCCCCCCCCGGGTGATCACTACTTTGCGCCGGGGGAAGGAAAACAACACGCTCGCAAACCAGCCTAATCACATGCCGTCGGAGGCCCGCGCGCGTTTCTTGGGTCGGCGCTGGGCCCCCCTTCCCACAGTCCCCCCAGCGCGCGCAGCGAGTGGTGGGCGGCGGCGCCGGCAGCTCCGCCCGGGGGTGGCGGGCGGGCGAGGGGGAGGCGGAGGAGGGGTGGGGGGAGCACCCGTTCGAGCGGATAATCCGAGTCGGGTGAGCTGGCCAGCAGTGCGCCTTCACGGTGCCCCCACAGCTGAAGCCGAGGCCAAAGCTGGAGGAGGAGGAGGAGGAGGAGGAGGAGGAGGAGGGGGGAGGAGGAGGAGGAGGAGGAGGAGGAGGAGGAGGAGGAGGAGGAGGAGGAGGAGGAGGAGGAGGAGGAGGAGGAAGAGGGGAGGAGGAGGATGAGGAGGAGGATGAGGAGGACGAGGAATGATGAGGGGGAGAGAACAGGGGGGTTGGAGTCTCTTGGGGTCGATAGTGCGCGCGTGAGACTTTCACACTGAGTTCTTGCGTGCGTCTCTGAAAGCTCTGTATGCTCTGTGGCGTCCTCCTCTCCTGCCTATTCCAGCCTATTCCTCTTCCTCCTCTTTCTCCTCCTTCTCCTTCCCCTCCTCCTCCTCCTCCTCCTCCTCCCACTGACCCTTACCTTCCTCCGCCTCGTCTTCTCTTTCTCCTCTTTGTTTTTTGCTCCCCCGCCCCCCTACAAAAAACAAAGCATACCATACAACATCTGGGTGGCCATCTCTCACTCAGATTTGTTGTTTGGGGTGAGGGGGCGGGCAGGGGAAAAGTTATCGTCCTCTTCCTCCCTCCCCTCTTCTTCTTCCTCCCTTTCCGCGTTCTGCTAAGCACTGGTAGGCCAGGTTAGTCTCTGCTAAGCCCTGATGAGCCTTGCTAGCCCTTCTCTGCGAATTCCTGCTGAGCCCTGCTAGCCCCTGGACCCTGCAAAGCCCTTGTGAACACTGCCGGCCCCTGCTAAGCACTGCTGAGCCCTGCTAGCCCCTGCTAAGACCTTCTGGGACTTGGTACGCATCCCTGCTGAGGCCTGCTAAGCCCTGTTCAGCCTTGCAAAGCCCTGCCAAGCCCTGCTGCTAAGTCACGTTGAACCTTGGTGGTGCCCTGCTAGGTAACTGCTAAAACGTGCCATGCCCTGCTACGCTTTGTCAAACCCTCCTAAGACATGCTAGGCCCTGCTAAGCTGTGGTACGGCCTGTCAAGTCCTGGTAAGCAGTGCAGACTCCTGTAGGATATTGCTAAGACGTGTTTAGCCTTGGTATGCGTTGTTAAGCTGTGCTAGGCGCTGCTCAGTCCTGCTGGGACCTGCTGTGCACTCGTACGTCCTCCGAAGCCCTGCTGAGCTCTGTCGAAGCTTCCCAGGTCCTGCAAAGCGTTGCAAAACCCTGCTGGGCCTTGCCGGGACCTGGCAAACCTTGCTTCGACATGCGTAGCCATGCTAGGCCATGCGAAGCCTTGCGAAGGCCGAGATGTCTAAGCCTTGCTAAATTGTGATGTGCCCTGCAGGGCCCTGCGAAGCCTTGCAACGCCTTGCAGAGCTTTGGAATTCTGCTAATTCCTGGAAGACTATAGTGAATGGTGTTAAACGCTGGTAGGCCAGGCCAAGGCCCTGTTAAGCCCTGATGAGCCTTGCTCGCCCTTGCTCAGCCCTGCCAGCCCCTGCTATGCCCTGCTTAGTTCTGGTAGACCTGCTGAGCCATGCTAAGTTCTGCTGAATCCTGCCCAGCCCTGGAAAGTACTGCTCGGCCCAGACAGCCACTGCAATGCCCTGCTATGCCCGGCTAGGCAGCGCGAAGCCATCGTAAGCGCTCGGCCTCGCGAAGCCAGGCTAGGATCTGTCAAACCCTGTTAAGCTCTGCTAAGTAGTGCTAACTAAGCCCTGCTGAGACTTGCTAGCCCTTGACGGGGCTCGCAAAACCTTGCTCGCCCCTCCTAAGCACAGCTAAGCCCTGCTGAGCCCTGCGAGGCCCTGCCAGGCATGCGCGTCCCAGGCTTGCGCGTCCCAGGTATGCATTCCATGTTAGCCAAAGAGACTATATGTATAGAGAGAGACACAGACAGAGAACGATAGCGATAGACAGAAAGAGAGAGAGAGAGAGAGAGAGAAAGAGAGGCAAAGAGAGAGAGAGAGAGAAATACATAATCAATAGTAATGGAGAAACCACGCAACATAAAGCAACACATGTATATATATGTATAAATATGTATATATACACATATATATATATAGATGTATGCACACACACAACACAGGAAATAATGCACCTGATGAAACGAGGGGTGAAAGCTCGAACAACTTTTCTGGAACGCATTACGAGGGATT
>CAUYUJ010021093.1:310055-320055 GCA_963575745.1 Prorocentrum cordatum | reverse complement strand
ACTGCAGCCACGATGTGAAGTGAGACGGCTCTGGGCTCCAGGGCTCGGGAGGTGCTCGGGGTGTCAGGCCGCTCCTCGGAGCTAGGGCGGGGAGCAGCCTCGTGGCCGAAGCTGGCTGGTAGCACGATGATGTCCCACCGCCACCGTGTTCTGAGCAGGTGCCGCTCTTCGCAGGCGACCTCTCGCCGCCGATCCACGAGTTCCAACCGGAAAGTTCGGCTCCTCAGAAAAGGGGGGGAACTCGGGGACACGCCCCCAGGGGTTATTCATTCGGACGCACGCTGCCCCCGTCGAGGATGGAGCCCCCTCCCCCGTCGTGTGTCCCCGAGCTTGGCCCCAAGCTGCTGGCCCCTTCGGAAGCCCCACCAAGTCGGGGATTGGGACCGCCACGCCCCCGTTCTAGTTCTCGAGCCGCCACGACTGCTGGACCTCTCCTCCGGGTGCCCTGCCCTCCCCCCCCCGCTGGGCCGCAGGTGGCCGTTGACTACCGCCGTCGCTGAGAGACGCCGAAGCGCCCAGCCGCTCCCGGGCGCGCGGTTGCTGCAGTGCGGCTGTGCCTGCCAGGGCTGCTCGCCGAGGCGGCTCGCCCTCTTCCCGGCGCTCGCCCGGCCTCTGGGTCTCGCGGGCCCCGGGTGCCGCGCTCTTGCTTTCCGAGGCCCTTCTGCGGGCCGAGCAAGCCGTCGGCAGCCGTGGCGGTGCCGCAGGGGGGCCCCCGCCGCGGGGCCTCTCTGGAGCCGCTGCCGGCACGATGCCGTGCCGCTGCCTCGTCTGCCTGCTTCCCCGCTGCCTCCGTTCCTCTCTCCGGCAGGGCGCGCGGGGGGCGCCGGCGTGCGCCCTCTCCGTGGCAGAGGTGGCCGTGCTCTGGGCTGGCACAGCGTCGCGGTTGTTCGATGGGCACGAGCCTAGGCAAGTGCTTGAAGCACAACCGCCGCTGCGATCGCCGTGGCGGAGACGAGTGCTCGAAGGGTGTTCGGCGTGGGCGGCCGAGGCCCCCGAGGGGCTGCCGGCGCCCTGCTCTCCTCCCCGTTCTCCTCGCCACGGGTGCTCGGCTGAGGTGGCCAATGCCCTGATCCAGTACACTGTAGGCGATGCTTAAGAAAACCTAAGTTTTCGTCCAGAGTCTCGATTATTCTTAAGCTTTCAATGTAAATCCCACGATTTTGATAGAAATGTTGGGTTTTTATTCAAGTTCTGAGACTATGAATTTCTTAACCCATGATTTCTTAAGCATTTCGCAGGGTGTATCTTCTTTTTGTCCCTCGTGGGGGAGCACCGTCCGAGGTCGGGGCAGAGGGCCCGTCCGCCCGAGTGCGAAGGGGTGAGCGCCCATTCCCATCCTCGTCCCTCTTGCTCCTTCACACCCTCCATCCTCCGTCCTCTCACCCTGCTCCTGACCCCCGATCTTCCTCTCCCCTCCCTACCCCGTCCGCCTGGAGACGGAGGAGGAGGATGAGGAGGGCGGAGGAACAGGAGAGGAGGAGGAGGAGGAGGAGGAGGAGGAGGAGGAGGAGGAGGAGGAGGAGGAGGAGAGGAGGAGGAGGAGGAGGAGGAGAGGAGGAGGAGGAGGAGGAGGAGGAGGAGGAGGAGGAGGAGGAGGAGGAGGAGGAGGAGGAGGAGGAGGAGGAGGGAGGAGGAGGAGGAGGAGGAGGAGGAGGAGGAGGAGGAGGAGGAGGGGGAGGAGGAGGAGGAGGAGGAGGAGGAGGAGGAGGAGGAGGAGGAGGAGGAGGAGGGGGAAAAGGATCAGCTGGCCGTGGGTAAGCGGGGGTTTGGGGTGGCGTGGAGGAGGCAGTCGTATGCCATCGGGGCAGGAGGGGGGAATGAAGCGCTGTCCTGGCCATAACGGCCGATTTCACGGCGACGGGGCAATCTCGAGTAGATTGTGCTTGCGCGGCCTACTTGTGGAGAATCCTGGAGCTTCAGAGGGGGAGGAGGAGGAGGAGAGGAGGAGGAGGAGGAGGAGAGAGGAGGAAGAGGAGGAGGAGGAGGAGGAGGAGGAGGAGGAGACTCTGGAGACTCTGGAGACTCTGCCTGATCGCGTAGCGATATGATTATAGCACCTGCCGCCACCCCTGAGCTTCTCCAGGCACGCGAGGCACGGGAAGCACATGAGGTCGCCATGGTAGGTGGACACGACGCCCCAGAACTGGCAGATTGGGCCGAGAAGCACGAGGAACAGGACGATACCTCTTATGAGTACCTCACTTCAGATACAGAAAACTGCTTCCCACCATACAGCCAGCACAAGGAACGTGGATGGTTGCAATCGAATAAGTAAATGGTTCACAAACACGTGAAACACCGAATGCACTGACAAACTCACATTTGTTTGCAGTCTTGCTCTTCGTTCTGATGGGCAGCACTGGGCCAATCAATCACAGCCGTGCCACTGGGAATGAACGAGGTTGACGGCCCACCACGAAGGGTATCAGTATCGCGTAGAAGTCTCGCACGGCGTTCGCAGGACTCCCAGCTTGGGGCAGCTGTCGCAGGCCGAACCACCACGGTGGTCCTCTCGGTCGGCACCTGCGGCTGTTCGGCAGTGCCCTTAACAGGGGCTGGATCTGCAAGCCAGGCACGGGAGACAAGAGCACGAGCTTCCCACCACGCTGCTCCTGCTGAGCGGCGCTCGGCCGATGCGCCCGAGGGGTCTTGATGATCAGCGCCCCTTTCGCCTGCGCGGCGCGCGGCCACGGCGTCCGAGGGGTCTTGATGATCAGTGCCCCTTTCGCCTGCGCGGCGCGCGGCCACGGCGCCCGAGGGGCCATGTAGACCTGTGCCCCCTGGCCCATCGGCAATATTGGAAACATGTGTTCTGACTTGATTCTTGGAAATACATGTCCGCGCATTGACCACCCAACCTGGCAAACTGAATTGTCGTCTCCTGCAGCCTGAAACAACAAGCGCACCGCAGGTGCAAAGCGTTCCTGGCGTGGGCAGCTGCTCCCAATACCCTGCGGCAGGATCGAAGACCTCCGCGTCCGCGCGCAGGCCCAGGGTGTCGCTCACCTCCGCCGCGCATGCCTTGCCCACGAAGCGCTCCAGGACTGAGGAGTACCACACGTTGCCCTTCGACATGTCCAGGGCTGGTCCCGTCTCCCCGCTGTGCAGCAGCGTGGTCACCATCGGGTGCAGCGGCTTGCCGGTGACGGGGAAGGCGGCCTGGCCGCGCAGTGCCCGCAGCAGCCCACGCTCGCAAGAATCGCGAGCGCGCCGTTGGGCGGCCCGCCGCTCGGCGTGCAACCGCCTGCGTGGCGTCTGGCCAACCATCCGAGGGCCGACCTCCCGTAGCACACTATGCACTTTGATTTGCCCTGCTTCGTCGTCAAGAAAAGAACTGCCAAATGTGCGGACAGCCTTGAAGTCCCTCAAGCGCCACGCGGAGGCGCAGGGCGCGGCCATGACCCAGCGATAAGCCAAAAAGGGGGCATACGGATGGGACGGAGCCACATGTGCTTGAGAGGAGGAGGAGGAGGAGGAGGAGGAGGAGGAGGAGGAGGAGGAGGAGGAGGAGGAGGGCGACAGGGCGACGACGTCGTCGTCGACGACGACGACGACCACGACCAGTATAAGCCCCAGACGCACCATTGATATTGCAAGAAACCATCCCTCCAAGTTCCCTCATCATGGGGCCCTACAGGGATATGTAGGGCTTCATTGCGGGAGCTGCCCCATTGCAAGACAACCGTCTGAGAATCTTCAATCGTGCCAGAACACTATCCGTGAGATTTCGGCGTCGTAAGTCAACATGACTGCTGCATCCTGACGATGTTCAATCATGCCAGAACACCTTTCATGGCATTCCAGCGTCGTGAATCAACGTGTTTGCTGCGGCCTGTCAGTTGAACACAGTTCTTGGGGCTTGAGCATCGCGAATCAATGTGACTGTTACGTCCTGACAATCCAAAATCTGTCCAGACCGCTATTCCTGGGACTTTGACCATGCGAATCCTTGAAACCGTTACACGCTTTCCACACGAATGTTCACGGCGATCAGGCGAGAGCCACATTTTGTAACATAATCGCTTTTGTTATTTGTAGCCGCTGCATGCTTTTAGGACGAATATTTACGGCGTGAGGGCGGTGATCACATGTTGAAACATAACCGTCTGCAACCGGTTGCACACTTTGAAGGCGAAAGTGTGCGGCCCCAGGGTGCGAGCCATGTTTTCAAAAGGAGCCGCCCTCCATCTTCTAACCGGTTAAGACGAATGCGCGCGGCGCTAAGGCGATAGCCGCACTTTGAAAACGGCACGCTCTCCATCAGCATGTAGAAATTCCAAGCTTCAGCACCATAAATAGTGAGGACGTCTCAGTCGAACCGTCTGGTCCGTCCCAGTGCGACTGGGAGGGGTCACCGATACGAAAAAGGGAAGGATGAGGAGGAGGAGAAGGAGGAGGAGGAGGAGGAGGAGGAGAAGGACCAGTGTAAACTCACGACGCGCCAACGATGTTGCAAGATCCCCTCCCTCCAAGTTCCCTTTTCACAGGTCCAGACAAGAACTTAATTTCATTGCGGGAAGTTGCTTATCAGAAGACGACGGTCGGAGAATTGTAAACCGCGCCAGAACGTTCTTGGGACTTCAACGCCGCTGGTAAGTATAACTATTGCGTCCTGAGAACCTTAAATCGCACAAGAAGGTCATTCCTGGGACTTCAACTCCGCGAATCAACGTGGCTGCTGCGTCCTGACAGTCTTAAAACATTTCAGAAACCCATGGGTCTTCATCCATAGGAACCTTTGAAACGGTTGCAAACGTTGAAGACCAATGTGCGCGGCGCTGGGGCGAGAATCGCATTTTGACAACCACCTGGCATCCATCTTTGAAACGGCTGCAAATTTTGGATACGAATGTGCTCGGCGCTAAGGCGAGAGCCACATTTTGGAAACGGCCCGCCCTCCATCCGAGAGCCTGTTGCAAGGTGCAAGTCCCAGGATCATGAACGGTGAGGATGTCTCTGGCGAAACGCCTGGCCCGCTCTACCGACATGTCAGGGGGCGCGACAGAGGGGAGTGATTGCGAAGGCCTTACGGCCGGTGCCGCCGACCCTGAATGGACGACGAAACAACGACGGCGACGACGACGACGCTCGCGAGCCCTCGTAGGGGCCCTCGTGGGTCCTGTTGGCCTCGGGGCGCCCCTTCGGGAACCCACCCCAGGGACCGGCCCCGGCGATGCCTTCCCGAGACCGCCCCCCGTCCCGGCGGGGAAGGGGTCCAGGGCTTTCCCCTCGACCCGAGTGGTGCTCCCCCTCTTGCGACTCTGTGGGGCCCCGTTGGGCCGTCTTGGTCGGAGGGGGTGGGGGGTCACGACCCCCCAGGACCCCCCCCCCCCAGGACACCCCCAGGGGCCCCCCCTGGACCCCCTTGGCGACCGCCGCTGGCGACCCCCCCCCCGGATCACCCTCCCCCCCCCCCGGCGGAGCAGGGATCAAAGGTAAGGGGCTTCCCTTCGACTCGATTGCAACGTTGTTCGATTTCCGTCTGGCTGGATCGCTTGAGGGGGAGGGCCAAGGGAAAGGGAGAGAGTGGCGACGACGACGACGACGACGACGATGACGACGACGACGACGACGACCACGACGCCGAAGACGAAGACGACGACGACGACGACGACTCAGAAAAGGGGAGCGGCGACGGCGACGACGTCGACTTAAACGGATAAACGTCTCACACACGCCGACAGGGTCGGTGGATTATGAGGAAAAGGGATGGAGAAGGAAATGGACCTGGGCCCCCAGAGAGCCCCCAGAGGCCCCCCAGGGAACCCCCAAAGCGCCCCAAGAGAACCCCAAGAGGCCCCCGAGAGCCACCCAGAGGCCCCTAAGAGCGCCCGAGGAGGCCCGGGGACTGCCAGAGAGGGCCCCAAGACGGCCCAAAACAGCCCAAGATGGCGCCAAGATGACCTGTCTGAGCTGCCATAGAACACTAAGCCATGCCCACACAGCCCAAGAAGAACCCAGTAGCCCCCAAGAGCATCCCGACAGGCCCCCAAGAGGCCCCCATGATACCCCAAGATAGCCCCAGACGGCTTCAACAGCCCACAGGATAGCCTCAAAAGATCTCGATGACCCCTCTCCTCTTCGACGTCCTTTCGTCGGGGTCCTTACCGTCTTCTTCGTCGTCGTCGTCGTCGTCCTTCGTCTCCTTCTTCCTCTTCTTCTCCTCCTCCTCCTCCTCCTCCTCCTCGTACTCCTCCTCCTCCGCTTTGTTCCTCCTCATGCTCCTCCATATCTTCCTCGTCCTTGCGCCTGTCTTCCTACTCGTCGTCCTTCTGCCCCCCTTCTCTGTCCTCCCCGTCATCCACGCTGCCATCCTCGACATCTGCCGCCTTGTCGTCGCCATATCCTTTTCCGGTTCCCCCTACGAGCCCAATGCAGAACATCGGCGCTTCCTGTTTTTGTCCGATTAGGTTTATAAAGGAAAGGGATGGAGAAGGAAATGGACCTGGACATCCGACGTCTGGACATCTTCCCAGGATCAGTTGTTTCATCCTTGGTCGGTTATTGACGGCTTTGAAGCCCCGAGAGGGCCGGGTCCCTGGGGGACTTGATCTGGGGGCCACAAACCGATCCCGAAACCCGTCCTCGGGTGCGTCTGGGCCAGAATTTCGAAGGGAACCCAGCCGTTGCCACGAGAACGGCCCTTCCGAGGCCCCCCCCCCAGAGTGGGGACAGAACGCCTCAGAACCTAGCCCATCAAAGCTGGACTTTTTTTGTTCGGCGTCATTTCGCGAGCCGTGGCCCGCACAAGAGGGAAAACGCCCGTCACGAACAGATGGCAACGCCAGGGTCTCAGGGCACCTCCTCCTGACCCTGCGGTCCCTCCCCTGGGCGCCGCGTCGGCTGTCCTCGTTATTACCACCCTGGCCGCGCCAGCGGCGTCCAGCCAGCGCCGGCGCCCACCCCTTCCCGCGCGGGCGCCCAATGGCCGCCGCTGCGGGGCCCGACGAGGCCCCCGCCGGTTGCGCGCGCGCGTGGTCGCCGCGACCGCGGCCCTCCGCACCAGCAATCTGCCATGGCCACTGGTTCGGCGGGGCTTAAAGGTGGGGGTCTGGCAGAGGTGGGGCCAGAGAAAAAGAGCTCCAGGCGGCCCCTGGAAGAAGGAGATGTGAGCATCCACCTGGGCTCGTTCCCTGACCCCCACCCTCGGACCACCTCCTCTACGAATCCCCGGCTGATGCACCCAGTAGTCCATCGGGGATCCGCAAGGGTTTGATGACTCTTCGCCTATCGACTTGTGAGGATCAAGCGAGATCTCAGATGCCGTGACTGATGCGCCTGTTTGTAAACGCAACACGGACCGTGTTCAAAACGTCAGTGTTGTCACGTCGCGTGTTGGCTCAACGTGTTAGCCCACGCTTTGGCGAACAGATGCGCCAGACCTACGTATTCAATCTGCGTGTTGAGCTCCGTGTCAGCACGCTACGGGTTGCATGTTGCGCACCAGGGCGGCTGAGATACCCAGCGGTCCATCACCAAGGGTTTGACGACTTCTCGCCTATCGACTTGTGGGGATCAAGCCAGATACATCAAAGTGAATGCGCATAAAGCTAGGCAAGTCAAGGTAAATCGAGGCACATCCAGAGATTTCCAGGAACATCTGTCGCACGTCGTGGCCGCTCCAGCGCGAGTCGAGGGACGGCCGTTGCCGCCGATTGGGAAGAGGCCCAGACCTCTGGGGAGCCACGCAGTGATCATGTCTTGAGGTCGTGGTTCGTCAGCGCTGGCGGTGTCGTGAATGTGAGCCTGCTCCAGGGCACATCCTGGAGGTCTACACGATCTGAGGGTTCTCCGGCCGTCCCACGGCCTCCCTCTTTCTCGCCCCCCGCCCGCATGCGCCGCTGTGCCCCAATTCCCAACGGATGCCTCCCTCCGTCTGCTTGGCCGCGTGTTGGACCCACTTCGCCGCCGACCAAGAACACGCTTTCAGGCCGTGAGACAACGCGCCGCAGGCAGGTGATGGCCCGGAAGCGTCGGTCTAGGAGGCGTAAGTATGAGAGAAGAGAAGGAGGAGGAGGAGGAGGAGGAGGAGGAGGAGGAGGAGGAGGAGGAGGAGGAAGAGGAGGAGGAGGAGGAGGAGGAGGGGGAGGAGGAGGAGGAGGGGAGGAGGAGGGGGGGAGGAGGAGGAGGAGGAGGAGGAGGAGGAGGGGGGAGGAGGAGGGGAGGAGGAGGAGGAGGAGGAGGAGGAGGAGGAGGAGCACCTCGCCGGGGACGGTGTGGTCGGCCATCTGTTGGAGCGCCAACCTCGGCCGGCGCATCCTGGGCCACGCTCGGGGGAGGCGGGCCCAAAGGGGGCGCTGCACCGGCCCCCAATCGCCCATGCATCGGAGATGCCAGGATCTGGACGCCCGAGATGGGCACGGAAAGAATGGGTACGGTGCCCAACAGCAGTTCCTGTTCATTCTGAACAGGATTCGCTGTTCACGCCGCCGCGGCCTGTGTCCATTCGAGACAGAAGGCCGCCTGCCCAACAGCGGGCGCTGTTGGTTTGGGACATCATTTGTTGTTGGGCATTGTTCCCATTCTTTCGGTACCCATTTCGGGTGTCCAAACAGGAGGCCCGATGGCTCTCCCTGCCCAGGAGGTGTGCGGCTCAGCCATCGGGGGCGCATCGCCGGTCTGTCGGCGACGTATACACACACACACCGTTCATTTGTCCAATTCTTCGAGAGTTCTTGGTTTTTCTGGGGGGCCAAGATCCTTTCATTCTTCATTGTTCTATCCTGGGCCTCTTCCTGGCCACCAGGGGGCCAGGAACAGCTAGAAAGGAGCACAATTGGAAACGACCACGATCAGGAATGAACGACGTGTAGCCGATTCTTGTTCGATGCTTCCTCTCTGGGCCAGGCGCCCCCCTGGCGTTCCCCCCTTCCTGGAGCGGCCGAAGCCCCGATGGCTCTCCCTGCCCAGGAGGTGTGCGGCTCAGCCATCGGGGGCGCATCGCCGGTCTGTCGGCGATGTATTTCGCCGATTCTTGCTCGATGCTTCCTCTCTGGGCCAGGCCCCCCCCTGGCGTTCCCCCCTGCCTGGAGGGGCCGAGGCCCCGGTGCTCCCCCGCGCTGGCCTTTGGGAGCACCCCCCGGAAGTCGAGAGCAGATGCTTTCACGCGGTGCTCATATGCGCAGCGGGGCACTCGGTGCTTGCAGGGATCGGGTCGAGGTCGGACGGGTCGAGGGCTCCTGTCGTGAGTGTTCTCGGCTGTGTGGCGCACAGTGGGGGCGCGCATCCAGCAGCCGTGTGCTTTGCGTCAGGGTATCCTGGGCTCCTTCGCTTCGCGCGCTGCGCGGCGACTTCCCGCGGCCTGTTGAAGGAGCTGGTGCGTTCAGAGTGCTCCAGGTTTCCCCTCCGGTGCACTTCCCGCGCGGGTTTTCAGGGTTGGGTTTCTCGCGAGGGCTTCTTGCGGCCGCGCTCGCACTGTAGATCACAACGAGGACAACGACGACAGCGACCGCTGGCGACGTCGTCGTCATCGCAGTCGGACAGCATCCGCCCATGAATTCTGGGCGAACCCAATACATGTTTCCTCTGAACTGCAAGGCGATTCGCATGTATAAGAAGCACAGCGCAACGCGATGCAGTGCCTTGCTGTTGTCTCCTACGTTGTACTATGCTGCCAATGCTATGCTGCCAATGTTATGCTGCTTCTATGGGGTGTTATCATTGTCTATGACTCTGGCATGCCCGATCTGTCATGACATTCAACTCTGGTTTTGACACATGCTGCTATGAAGTATGTGGCTCTACATGCGCTGTTCTTGTGTTCAGGACGTTTGGCAGTGACGTATGCCATGCTATGCGGTGTTGCATGCGATGCTATGCAAGGCCATGCTGCACCAGGTGTGACATGCAACTGTATGCGATACCATGCCGCGCTGTGCTGCAACGCCTACGCGAACTATGCTATGCCACTCCGTGGATCCTGCTGGTGCTACCTTCTGAGTGTGCACCAGGAGCCCTGGTGTCAAGGAGCCGGCCGCGCATCCAAAGGCTACTGCCACCA
>CAUYUJ010021093.1:242555-300055 GCA_963575745.1 Prorocentrum cordatum | reverse complement strand
TCGTCGTCGTCGTCGTCGTCGCCGTCATGGTCGTCGTCGTCGCCGTCGCCGTCGTCGTAGTCGTCGTCGTAGTCGTCGTCGTATTCTTCGTCGTCGACGTTGGCGTCGTCGTCGTGGTCGTCGTCGTGGTCGTTTTTGTGGTCGTCGTCGTGGTTGTCGTCGTGGTCGTGGTCGTGTTCGAGGTTGTCGTCGTCGTCGTCGGCGCCGTCGTCGTCGTCGTCGTCGTCGTCGTCGTCGGCATGGGTGCTGTCGTGGTCATCATCGTGGTCGCGGTCGTGGTCGTCGTCGTCGTCGTCGCCGCTGCCGCCGTCGTCGTTGTTGTCGTGGTCGTCGTTGTCTTCGTGGTCGTCGTCGTCATCGTCGTCATCGTCGTCGTGGTCGTCGTGGTCTTCGCAGAGGTCGTCGTCGTTGTTCTGGTCGTGGTCGTCGTCGTCGTCGTCATCGTTGTCGTTGTCGTTGTGGTCTTCTTCCTCGTCGTCGTCATCGTCGTGGTGGTCGTCGTTTTCGTCGTTCTTGTCGCCGTCGTCGCCGCTGCCACCGTTGTCGTCGTCGTCGTCGTCGTGGCCTGTCGTCGTCCTTGTCGGTCTCGTCATCCGACTCGTATCCGCTCCGTATCGTTGTCTGGATTTGTTTTGGCGTCCATCTGGGGCAATGCTTCATCCTGGATCGATGTTTGAGGGCCCTGTCCAGGGCCGAAAGAGGTGCACAGGAGCCGAAATCGTCAAACCATAGTCGTCGCCGCCGTCGCCGTCGCCGTCGTGGTTGTTACCATCTCCGTCGCCATCGCCAGTGTTGTTTGTCGTTTTCGGCGCTGTTGTTTTCCCCGCCATTGACGCCGCCGCCGCATCTGTTCAGGGGTGCGCTCCAACCAGAATTCCGAGGCGAATCCGGCCGTGGCAACGCCAAACCTCCCCAAAGGCCCGAGGTGGGCGACAAGATGTGCACCTCGAACCCTGATCGTCGTCGTCGCCGTCGTCGCTGTCGTCTCGCCGGGGGGACATAACACGAGGATGGCGGCTGCAAGGAGGCGGAGGAACGGGAGCAAGAGAATTGGGCGTACAAGGAAGAGCGCGAGGGGGAGAGGGTGGAGGAAGAGGAAGAGGAAGAGGACGAGCAGGAGGAGGAGGATGGCACTCGAATGGTGCTGATGGTCGCTTGTGCTGTGCTGCTGCGCGTCTCGGCGCAGCCTGGTCGAAAAGGCGGTCGGCCCGGCCAGGGGTCTGCGAACCTGGCTCTGGACTCGCGTGCAAAGCTCCGAGCGCGACGGAGAGGGTGGAGCGAGAGGCAGAGGACAGGCAGGAGGAGGAGGAGGAGGAGGAGGAGGAGGAGGGGACCCTGGAGAAGAGGCAGCAGGAGGAGGGGGCCCTGCAGCCAGGAGGCCCGCCTGGCCGACGCCGCCGGTGCCGAGACGCCGCCCATGGAGCCGCCGCCGTCGCGCGCCGGCGGCGGCGACGAGCGGCCTGGCGCGCCGGGGCCGCGCTCAGGCCATTGGCACCGCTGGTGGTGGTGGTGCTGCTCGGGTCGGTCGGACGACGGGTGGGTGGGATACAGTCGGGGCCCTGAAGCTGAAGAAGGAGCCCTTTTCGTTGGGGAGGGGCTCCGCGTTCCTGAAGTGTTTCGCAGCTTGCCTCAGGCTTTCCTTATGTTTTCGATCGGAAATAGAAGTTCAACTTATGGAAAAAAGGGGCCTCGTTCCTTATTGAGGGTTCCTTAGGTCAACGCCCCGACTGTACGTCCAGACCTGGTAGATGGGGTCCGAGCAGATGGGGTCGGGGGACTGCGCCGCATCGTCGATGCATCGGAGGTGCGGCGCGATGTGTGGCCAGATCATCTCCATGCCGACGGCTCCGACGTATCGCCGATGTTGTCGATTCAGCGCTGGTGCATCGGCGATGTATCGGCGATGCGGCGCAATCCTTCCCATGTAGGAGGTCTCTAGACGCGTTCGGTAACTTCTGCATGGCGTGTGGCGCCGCCTGTTTTGGCCCACCGCTCTTCGGCGCGACATGCTAACCAGTGCCCCATCTCCGAACGTCAACGTCCCGAGCCTGTCCGAGCCTCCCGCCCCGGGGAGCGGAGCGAAGCGCTGTCCGCTCGCAGGGCAAGGCGTGTCGCCGGGGCCTCTGCCACGACACGCTACTCCAGATCTCGTAATCAAAGGGAGGGGGTCTGGACCCTCCAAGACAAGCCATTTCAGACCCCCCCCCGTGGGAGAACCCTCCAAAACACCGTCCCCAGACCCCCCCAGGCCCTCCAAGATAGCCTGGAAGAGACCCCCCCCGAAATGAGACCCCCCCTCCCTTTATTACGAAATCCGGAGTAAGCAAAAATTCCAGGCCGTAGGGAAGGGGGGGCGGTACGACAGCTGCTGCAGGCCGCCGGTTCGGCCTCGCCGCGGGGCGCTCTCCTCGAGACATCGGCGCCTCCAGCACCGGGAGGCGCGGGTTTTTCTTGTGGTTTTTTGCTTGTTTCTGCTCCGTAAGGGGACTGTAATTGGGAGGGGGAGGAGGAAGAGGTTGAGGAGGAGGAGGAGGAGGAGGAGGATGAGGAGAAAGAGGACGGAGGAGGAGGAGGGGGAGGAGGACGGAGGAGGAGGAGGCGGAGGACCAGGAGTACTGCCCATGTATCCTCCTTATTTGCCGTCCTCTACCACCCTCCCTCTATCATCCCTACTGGCGGAGGGAGAGGAGGGCGAAGAAGAATAATTATTGATATAACGAGGAGGAGATGGAGGAGGTGGAGGAGGAGGCGAAGGAGGAGGAGGGGGAGTTAAAGGAGTGGCAGCGGAGGAGGACTAGCAAGCTGAGGAGAAGGAGGAAGCTGAGGAACCACTCATCCTCATCGTCCTCCTGTTCCCATCATTTATCCTCCTGCCCTTCATCTTTTTATACATCACCCTCATCCTCTTCGTATCTCTCCCAGGGGAGGATGACGAGGAGGAGGGGAAGTGTTAGGACGAGGCACATGATGGATATGACCAGGAGGGCGAGCGGGAGGAGGAGGACCAGGAGGACGAGGAGGTTGATGACTTGCTCTTCCACCTCCTTCTCGTCCTCCTCATGTCTCGCTCCCCACCTCCCCTTCACCCTGCCCATCACCATTGTACCCATGTTCATCATCCTCCTTCCTATGGGGGGGGAGGAGAAGTGTGTGGGGGTGATATGATAATGATTTTGGATGGGGGAATGGCATTTCAATGGAGTGGAGGTGGAGGATGAGGAGGTTGAAGAGTCGCTTCTCCTCCTCCTCCTCCTCACCCTTACTTTCCCCTGCTCTCATCTGTCCTCCGCCTCCTCATCGCCCTCATCCTTCCGCTCATCCTCCATCTGACAGTAATGCTTATCATCATATCTCTCATGGGAATGGGGCGGAGGACCGGGATGATGCTAATGATGATGATGCTGCTGATGCTGAGGCTATGGTGCTGATGATGATGATGATGATGCTGCTGCTGCTGCTGCTGATGATGATGATGATGATGATGATGATGATGATGTGATGATGCTGATGATGATGCTGATGCTGATGATGATGATGATGATGATGATGAGGAGGAGGAGGAGGAGGAGAGGAAGGGGAGGAGGAGGAGGAGAATACGGAGGATGAGGAGGAGTGACAGAAGGATGACGTGGGGAATGAGGATGATGACCATGAAGAGGGGGAGGATGCGATTTGGAGGGTCACTCCTCCTCCTCCTCCTCCTCCTCCCATAGGAAGGATGAAGGGGATGACGGGCAGGAGTGGTAGAAATATGGTTAGGAGGAGGGCGCGTATCATTCATGGGGGCACATGAGGCCCGGGCGGTTCCCCCAGTATCCGCCCCGCGGTTCCCCCAGTTACGTCCCCTTAGCTTAGCTTTGCTTATCTCATCTTAGCTTATCCTAGCTTAGCTTAGCTTAGCTTATCTTAGCCTAGCCTAGCTTAGCTTAGCTGAGCTTAACTTAACCTAGCCTAGCTTAGCTTAGCTCGGCTTAGCACAGCTTAGCTTAGCGCAGCGCAGCGCAGCATTTGCGTATCAGAACATCTCATATCATATCATAGCCTGACATCGCATATATTTAGATGTAGGTGTAGGTGTAGATGTGGATGTAGGTGTAGATGTATATGTAGATGCACATGTAGGTGTATATGTAGGTGTATATGTAGATGTAGATGTGAATGTAGTTGTAGATGTATATGTAGATGTATATGCATGTGTACTTGTAGATGTAGCTGTAGGTGTAGATGTGGATGTAGGTCTGGATGTAGATGTAGGTATTTAGCTGTACTACTACTACTACTACTACTACTACTACTACTACTACTACTACTACTACTACTACTACTACTACTACTACTACTACTACTGCGACGACTTCTACTACCGCTACTGCTACAACTGCGACGATGAGGAGAAGGAGGAGGATGGCGTTTACCGTTACTACTAATATTACTCTCCTCGGGGCTCCAACTCCTAGGTAGGGTCGCTCTGGGATAATCATTATCATCCTGGCGCTCCTCCGCTTGGTCCTCCTCTTATCACTCTCCCTTATGCTCCTCTTCAACTTTCTCCTCAGCCTCCGGATCATCACCCTCATCCGTTTCCTCCCCCGCCTCTTTCTGCTCATGGGAGATGTAGGAGAGGGGGGGCATGATGATGATGATGAGGAGGAGGAGGAGAAGGAGGGGGAGGAGACGTGGTGCACACACATATGTGCAGGTATAGGCGAGAGGGAGAGAGAGAGAGAGAGAGAAAGAGAGAAACAAACGGAGAAAGAGACAGAGACACAGAAACATTACGATAATACGAGAGACACGGATACACAGAGAGTCCTGGTCACGAACATGCGGATTCGACCTCGACGTGGATGCCCGTTGCAAGAAGTGAGGTCGCATTAGCTCTGTATGTGGTGTTTGAAGAACCCCCCGCCCTGCCATCACCTTGATGTTTTATTATTCCCTACCTAGGCTCTGCCTAGAAGGGTTCTTACTCTCTTGGCTCAAAGGGCCGGGCAGTGGGAACCGGCCCGGGCGGTTCCCCCAGTATCCGCCCTGGGGTTCCCCCGGCTACGTCCCCTTAGCTTAGCGTTGCTTATCTCATCTTAGCTTAGCTTATTTCATCTTAGCTTAGCTTAGCTTCATCTTAGCTCAGGTTGATCTTAGCTTAACTTACCTTCATCTTAGCTTCGCTGAGCTTTAGCATAGCAGAGCACAGCATAGCATATCATAGCGTAGCATAGCATAGCGCAGCATTGCGCAGCATAGCATATCATAGCATACCCCATCATAGCATAGCATAGCGCTGCATAGCATAGCATAGCACACCATAGCATAGCACAGCATAGCATAGCATAGCGCAGCTTAGCATAGCATATCATAGCTTAGCTTAGCACAGCGCAGCATGACATAGCATAGCTTAGCATAGCATAGCATAGCATAGCGCAGCATAGCATAGCATAGCATAGCATAGCATAGCATAGCATAGCGCAACATAGCATGGCATAGCATAGCATAGCATAGCAACTAATGCTGCTTCCTAGGGGCTCCAACTTCTAGGTAGGGTCGCACTGGGGTAATTTGTTCCCTACCTAGGCTCTGCCTGGAAGGGTTCTTACTCTCTTGGCTTAAAAGGGCCGGGCAGTGGGAACCGGCCCGGGCGGTTCCCCCAGTATCCACCCCGCGGTTCCCCCAGTTACGTCCCCTTAGCTTAGCGTTGCTTATCTCATCTTAGCTTAGCTTATTTCATCTTAGCTTAGCTTAGCTTAGCTTCAGCTTAGCTCAGGTTGATCTTAGCTTTAGCGTACCTTCATCTTAGCTTCGCTGAGCTTTAGCATAGCAGAGCACAACATAGCATAGCATAGCGTAGCAGATCATAGTGCAGCATCGCATATCATAGCATAGCCCAGCATATCATAGCATAGCGCAGCATAGCATATCATATCATATCATATCATATTTTAGCATAGCATAGCATAGCATTTCATAGCTTAGCATAGCACAGCGCAGCATGTCATACCATAGCTTGTCATATCATAGCATAGCTTAGCATATCATAGCGCAGCGTCGCATAACATAACATATCATACCATATCATGGCATACCATAGCATAGCATATCGCAACATAGCATGGCATAGCATAGCATATCGTAGCATAGCAGCTAATGCTGCTTTCCTAGGGGCTCCAACTTCTCGGTAGGGTCGCACTGGGGTAATCATTGTGCAGGGGTGTCCCTTTGACCCCCGAACCATAACGGCTCCATGGTGGACTAATTTCGGTACTCGTATTGCTTGTATCACGAATGCTAGCAGTGATGCCCGCATCATGAATACGAGTAGTACGAAGGCTAGTACTGAGATCGATGCGAACGCCAATGCTCATACTCGTACTACTACGGTCACGAACACCATTCAGCAGGAGGCAGCGGAAGGCAATGGGAAACAGTGCCGGCAAACAGATTTCGGATGAATCTCTATGGTAGATGTAACACTGTGAAGTGAGGAGGGGAGCGGGCAGTCGGCCGCACAGCGTTTTGCGCGGCCGCACTGCTCAAGCTCCGAGGCCTCTGGGGCTTCTTGTGGCTTCCTGTGGGGCGGGCGCGTTGGATGGACCCGGCGGGCCTCGTGCTGCGCGAGGCGACGCGGGGGGCTCGCGGCGGGCGCAGCGGCCTTTGGTGCGGCGTGGGGCGCGCAATGCTCAGCCTGCCCGTCGCCGCCTCCCTGCCCCGCCTGCGCTCGCTCGTGCGAGCCGCGTCTGGTCTGCCCGGGCGGCATCGCCACGGAGGCCCCCCTGCCCGGGCTCCTGGGGCTCAGCTTCGCGTGGCTGGTCAGCCTCGCTGCCGTGGGCGCTGGCAGCTGGGCCGGCACGCGGCGCCGAGGACCCCCGAGGAGGCGGAACGGCCGGCCTCGGGCCCGGCCTCCGCTTGAAGTTGGTCCGCCCTGGCGGCTCTCGGCGCGCCCTTCCCAGACCCCCTCGAGTCATGAAAAAATCACGACGGGAGGTTTTTCATAATTTTCAGCCTCTGGGAGCCCTTACCGGGCCTCGGGACCGTCAAAAAACGACTCAGGACGAAGAACCGGTCCCGGGGGAAGGGTCCAGACTTCTGGGGGTCGCGTCATGAAAAATTCATGACGTCGGGGGTCTGGGTTTACGCCAGCGGAAGTTGCCGCCGCCCAGGTGCCGGCCCTGCGGGCGACCCAGCCCCAGCTGACGCGCTGAGGTGGCAGCGACGTTGGCGCAGCTCGCGCTCGTGGCGCTGGGCTTGCAGGGCGGCTCCGTTCCCTCGGAGTCCCGTGGGCTTCGCGAACAGGCTGCAGGGGAGGCAGGTGGTTCGCGGTCCCGGCGGCTCGGACTTGGCGTGCGCCCTCTCGCCCAGCGGCGACAGCTACGAGGAGGGCCTCTTTGCGGCCGAGGACGTGCGGCGCTGGCTGCCATGCGAGGGCAGTCGCTTCGGGGCGTGCCCGCCAGCGGCGGCGAGCACCCACGTGCACGGCTCGCCGCGTGCAGCTGGAGCGGCCGCCCCGCTGGCCCTTCCGCCGCCGTTGAGCTGGGCGCCCGCCGCGGCGGCAGCCCAGTCGGTGGCGTGGTCCCATCCCGCGACGTACGGCCTCCTGGGCCAGCGCCTTGCCGGCCTCCGCGCGGCGGTTATGAACATGTCGGAGGGGGCATTCGCCGACTGGCAAGTGCGAAGGCCTCAGACAGCGCTGTGGGCCCTCGAGTCTTTGGAAGCCTACGGCGGCACGCCCTCAGGCCGCCTCCTGCGGTGGCTCTCGGAGACGCGGCTGCAGGATTGCGAGCCCGACATCGACAAGCACGGGAGGGCGTCCAGCACGCTGGAGCGGATGGTGGTCGACGACTGGCAGATCGTGGCGAACCTCGCCTCGGGGGAATTGCTCGCTGGGACCGCGCAGCTGTAGGGGGAGCGCCGCCGCGGCCGCATGGCGCCGGCGGTCGGCCCTGGCAACGTGGACGCCCTCGTGATGCCTGGCTCGGACCAGCCGCGCGGGAACGCGATCGTCTCGCCGGCGCTCCAAGATTGCATGAAGGACGAACCCAGGAAGATGAGTGTCTACAGGCACGAGCGGCGCGAAGCCGGGGAGGAGCGCAATTTGGCCCACGACAGCATGAGGGGGACCAAGGGCGACGCGTGCTCTGGCAGGGACGACAAGTGACCTCGGAGCGGGCAGGGGAGAAAGGCGCCCTCCCCAGCCATCGTGCCCATCGGCCGACCCCGCTCCTGCGGGTAGGCCATCATCGCCCTCGCGCTGCTCTGTGTTCTGGTGGCCGCCTGCGGGGCCTGTTCCCCATGCCGCTTCCAGATGGTCAGCGCAGCCGCCGGGGCAGACGTCGCGCCTCCGGCAACCTGCGCTGGTATGACTGGGCCAGCGACGCCATAAGACGTCGCGAACGCTGCGCGCGCGCCTGGGGCCCAGCCGTCGGTCCTCGAAGTCTCTGAAGGCCAGCGGGCGCCCCTCGAGCACGTCCAGTCCGCCTTCGCCTGCTTGGGGCCGCTGGCCGGGGGCGGTGGTTTTCCTGACGGAGCTCTTGCTGATCTTCTCTCGGGCTCTCTTCTTTACTCTTCGGGGGGGCCCCGCCGACCCTGCTCGCGGGACTTGAACTCGTGGCCCGACGTCGGTGATGATCCCGCGCCGCTCACAAGCGTCGTTGCTGGCCCGGGCGCTCGGTGGCTTAGGGCTTGGAGCTCGAGCGTGCTGCGTGACCATGGGGGGGCTGGCGCCCTCGTGCATCAGGTCTGCCCTTGTGGACCTCACGTCGACCCTCACCTGGATGCATTCCCGGCGACCTACGCCGACTTCCTTGCCGAGATGTCGAAGCGCATGATGGTCAGCTTCCAGGCGGGGGACCCCATCATCAAGCCGATTGGGGTTTTCTGCATGGCCAAAGAAGAGCAACCGTCAGAGACTGGTTTTTGACACGCGCACGGTCAACCCCCACTTCGCGGATCCGCCGGCCACAGCGTTGCCGAGCGCCGCCGCCTTCGCCAACCTGGAGGCGCCCGGAGGCCGCGCGGTCGCGGCTGCTGGGAGCGACAACGCCTTTTAAAGATTGGGGGTGCCCGAGGGGCTTTGCCGCTTCTTCAGGCCCCCCTTCGACAGGCGCCACCTCGAGGCTCGCGGCGTTTTGGGGCCCCCGAGCGCAGGGCGGCTTCAGGCTTGCTTCGTCGGGCTGCCGATGGGCTTCTCGTGGGCGCTGCACCTCTGCCAGCTGGCGCTGCGGACTGCGGTCTCGCGGGCGGGGCTGCCTGGGCACCCCGTCGTAGAGGGTGGCCTCCCGGGCGTCGTGGTGGGGCCCGACGGCCAGGCCGCAGTCGCGGGGCACGTCGACAATTTCTGAGCTGTCGGCAGCGACGAGGCGCAGGCCGAATAATCGCTCGACAGCGTCACCGCTGCGCTGGAGGCCGCAGGTCTGAAGGTACACGCGCCCGGGCGGGCCGCGGGGGCCTGCAGCTTTCTGGGCGTGGAGCTCCGCCGCGGGCGCTGGCTTGCCATCGAGGGCCGCTCGGTCTGGGGGCTGAAGTTCGTTCGCCGTCGAGGAGCCGCTGAGGCGCGGGCGCGCCTCGGGCCACCTGGTGCGCGTGCAGATCGGGCACCTGACATGTGCCTCGATGGTCAGGCGTGAGGCGCTGGGACTGCTCAACGCGACGCGCGTGTATACGGCCTCTGCCGGCGCCGAGGCGCGCGCGTTGTGGCCCGCGGTCCGCGCGGAGCTCTGGCGCGCCCGCTGTCTGCTGCCCCTGCCGGTCGCGAACCCCGTGGCGCCCTGGGCCGCGCGGCTCGTTGCCAGCGACTCCAGTGAGGAGGGCCTCGGAGCGCGTCGGCGGCAGGCCTCGAGCGAGTTGATAGCCCGCCGCGGGCGGCTGCGCGAGCGGTGGCGGCGTCGAGTCGAGCGGGGGGCACGTGCCCGAGACAGGGCCCTCTTCCCCTCCGCGGCCTCTCTGCCGACCTCTCAGCCTGCGTCAGCATTGGGTCCCGCGTTGCCTCGTGCCGTCTTGGAGTCTCTTGCTCGCATCCAGCCGGAGAGCACTGCCACCCCGGACTCCGACGGCCTCGACGGCCCGACATGGCGTCCCTGAGCCCGCTGGACATCGAGGAGGGCTCCTCCGAGGTCCCCAGGGACCCCGCCATGGAGTGCGACCGCAATAGCCCCCTGGTCTTGGACTTGGGCCGCAAGCTCAGGAGTTTGACGAGATCCCCGCTGGGTTGCTGGATGCAAGTCTTGGAGGTGTGTCGTGGCGACGCAAATCCAGGACGCAAATCCAGGAGGGCCAGCTCATCTTGGGCCTGGGAGCCAGTGCCCTGGTGGTCGCCTACAAGCACCGTGGTATGCGCGTCCTCAGCGCGCCATGGTAAGCGCGCCCTGGCCCTGGTAGACAACGCGCCGCTGTGTCTAGCCGTGGTTGAGGGAAGAGCAGCCTCATCTTACCTGCAGATCCCACTTCTGGAGATTTGTATGACGTCACTTGCGACGGGGCAGACTCTGCCGATCGCCTTCGTCCGCGACGGCCGGCGGCGCCGCGTGCTGGCCCATTCGCGGCCAGCGTCCTCGGCCGCGGCGGTCCATGCAGCGGCCCGCGCCGGCGGCCTCGGAGGCGCGCGCTCGGTGCGCGGCCCTGGCGGATCGCGGGGAGGCCGCCGCCCTCGGGGCAGCCGGGCGCTCCGGGGACCACCGCGGCGCGGGCGAGCGCGCAGGGGCGGCGCCGCGGGAACTTGCAGGAGCGGTGGGCTCCTGCTCCCAGAACCGCCTGGACTAGAAGGACTTCGGGCAGCTGGGCGCGGATGGGTCGCCAGTGCTGGCCACGCTGACGCGCTGCCTGCTTGGCCTCCAGGGCTCTCGGGGGGGGCCTGGCTCTCGCGGGCCGAGAGGAGCTCCGCTGCCTGGAGGTGGCGCGCGCCCAGCGCGACAAGGGCGCCCCTGCCCGACCGCGCCGCGGCGGCGCTGGTGGGGCTGCTCGCGGTCATCGGCCGCTGGCGCATGCTGCTTGGATCCTGCTTATGTTCAGCTGCCACCTGAAGCCGCTCGTTGCGCCGGAGCTCCAAGGCACCTCGCTGGGCCGCCCGACGGCGCATGCATCTGCCCCCGAGGCCAGCAGGGCGCGGCTCTTGCGCCCCGCGAGCGGCGGCCGCCCAGGCAAGCCGAGTCCCTTTTGCGGGGGGGCGGTGGTCGACCTCGACCGTCCCATGTGGCCGTCACTTGCCGGCCCGGTGGTCTCCGCGGGCCTCGACCGGAGCTTCTGGATTTTCATCCCGCAATGCCTGCTCGACCTGGCCTCGAACCCGCTCCAGCTGCGCGGCCGCCGCCCGACGCTCGGCGCGATGAGGGGCGGCGAGGCGAGCCGCGACCTGCTGCGACGCGGCGGGTTGCTGCTTGCCGGGGCGGATCCAGATGCCAGGGCGTGGGGCCGCGCCCGGCAGCATGAGGCGCTGCGCGAAGGAGGCTAACCTGCAGGGCGCCAGAGCAAAGGTGCCACACTGGATCCACATCTTCGGCCCCCTCGCGCGCGCGAGCCTGCTGGGGATTGTCGAGTGGGGGCCCGACGTCCAGCTGCAGCCGTGCCTGTGGCTGCTGCTGCCCGCGCCCGTGTGGGTGCAGATCGGGGCCGAGCAACCGCGGCGTCGCCGGCGCAGGCCAAGCGTCATCTGAAGGCCCTCCTCGCTCGAGAGTTGGAAGCCGCCCGCGCTGGAAGGCTTGGAGTTTTCCGGGGACTTTTTGCGGGGTCGGAACAGGTGGCCAGGGCCTCGAGGGCCGCTGGGTTTGCCGCCCCCTCCCTGCACGTTCTTCGCGGCCGTCAGAGGATCACCTCGATCGAGCGTTTCAGAAGCTGGTCTCGGGGCGGCTCAACATTCGGCCTCGTCCTCGGCGTTTTCCCCGGGGCCCCGCGCGCCGCGTGGGCGCGGACTCCCAGGAGGCTTCTTCGCGGCGTTCTCTCGCCCAAGCCTTGGCGAGGGCGAGCAGGCCTGTCTTGAGATGGGTAATGCCACGTTCAGATTTGCTTGCAGGGTAGTCTCGCTCGCTCGCGATCTTTGGGTGCCCGTCCTGTCCTGAAAACCCTCGGACGTCTTTGCTCTGGTCCGCGCCCAGGCTAGCAAAAACTCGTTCGGGCGCCGACTCCTAGCCGCGTCGTTTGCCACCTTTGTCAGTTCGGAGCCAGATGGCGGAAAGCCGCCAGGATCCAGGGCTGGGACATATCGAGCCTGTTCCCTTTAGCGCGCAGGTGAAATGGTAGGAATGGCCCGTGCTCTCGGTCGATGCCCCCGCGCATAGGATTGTCAGGCGCAGCGCCAGGTGGCCGCAAGTATACCAGGTTGGCAGCGGAGTATCCCTCACCCTTCGCCGCCGCTGCCGCAGCCGTCTTCGCCCATTCGTCGGAGCTGCTCCACGGGCTGCGCCTTGCCGAGCTCCTCTGCGAACAGCTCGGGGGCCCGTATTTTTCTTGGAAGCCCCTAGGGGCTGCGGCCCCGATGGCCAGACGACGCGTTTGGGAAATGGGTTTAGTGCTGGCTGATGTTTGAGATGCGCTCGGATGCCAAGCCTTGAACTCGCGTTTCTGCGGGTGCCTCTCGAGCGTGCGCACTGGAAATATGATCGTCCCAGTTTTTGCTGGTCGGCCGCCTAAGCGCGCCCGTGCTTGCTGGTACACTAACATCGCGAAGCGAGGGGGCGGGGGGGCGGGCAGGCGGCCGCGCCGCGTTCTGCGCGGCCGCGCTGCTCAAGCTCCGACCCCCCTCCCGAACGAACTCTTTTTCCATTCGATCCACGCTGTGACATACCTTGTGTAGGGTTTAGTGCTGGCTGATGTCTCAGATGTGCTCGGATGCCGCGCCTTTGGCGCGCGGTTCTGCGGATGCCTCTCGAGCGTGCGCGTTGGAAAGGTGATCCTGCCAGTTTTTGCTGGTTGGCCCTCCAAGAGTGTCCGCACTTGCTATACATGTATATATATATATATGTATATATATATAAAAGCCTGTGATCGTACGAATGATGCAGTTCAGTTTCGTATCAACGCCGGTATTTATACGACGACTACTACAGTCGCGAACGTTTGCCGTGTTATTACGGATTACAGGAATACGATGACTAGGTTGACTGCGAACACGTAGTATCACAACAGATACAAGTACGTATTCCAGCATTCGTGCCCATATTCGCACTGTTCCTGCTACTGCTACTCATGCTGGAAATACGACTGCGAATGTTAATGCTAGTTCTCGCGGTCATACTACGCACGCTAAGTTCAATTCGCACAGGGATGCTGGTAACTTGGAATAGAGACGAATCGAGCTCCTGTAGACAAGTCGTTGAGCGAACCATCGGACTTCGATCCTCGAGCATCGAAGCAGATACGATGGCAACGACCGCGGCGGCGGCAACTGCGAATTCGGTGGCGGCCCCTTCCAAGGCGCCTTCCCAGCGAATCCAGGCGTCGACGATGAGGGCGCCCCTGAGAGCCCTCACGGAGCCCGAAGGCCCCGAGCCGACAGATCGGTTCTCAACTCGAAGCTCGACAGCTCGAACCGCGACATATCTAATCTAAGCTCGAGCTCGACAGATTGACGGCGGCAGCGGCTGCGACGGCGACGACGTCGACTGCTGCGGCCACGGCAGAGGCGGTGGCGGCAGCGACTGCGCCCTCCGCGATCTGGCCTGGCCGCCACCCGGCGGCGGCGACCACGGCGACCCAGACACCCGACGGTGCAGTTCGAAACGCTTCGGCGTTTCGCTTTCACCACCCGGCCGTTCCAGTTCTCGCCGGAAGATGGGCGAACGGCTCCAATTCGGCCTAATCAGACACGTTCCGAAAATAGGGAACGACCTTCCGCATCTGTGCGTGTCGTATTTCTCTGCGTCTCGTTTCTCTTCCGTGCCATCGTCGAGCGGGCTCTGGTATGTCGTGTGGCTGACCGATGCCCGTCATCATCCCCAACGGATCAGGGACATGGACGTTAGCTCTTTGGACCCTGGCTCCTTATCCACAGCAGGATGCCAGAAATAATCAGAACACTTCCCCAAATGAGGCGTCGGAGGGTGCTTTTGGAGGCTCGAGGTGACCGTGGGGTGCGTTGTTGAGTTCGTGCAGCCCCTACCTTCCTCTGATGGGATCTTGGACCCTGGGGCGAAGAGGAACCAGTGGAGGGGGACAGCTGAATGCCGCACGCGCTTCTTCCACCGAGACAGAAAACGCACCAGAACCTTCCGTCGCTCTTTCTCCCCGACGCGAGGGTGTCTCTGCGGCGGACGACGGTGGCGTCGGCGGCGACGGCGAGGTTCGGCCACCGGCGCCACCCGAGGCGCGGGCCTGCCCGCCGCCCAGCGGCGACGACGACGCCGCGCCGCGGCGGCGAGGAACACGGCGGCGGCGGTGGCCTCGGCGCCGTCGGCGGCGGCCTCGGCGGCGTCGGGCGTCCTCGTCTGCGGCCTCTGCCGCCGAGCGGCGGCGAGCGGCGGCGGAGGGCGGCGAGCGGCGCCCTGCGAGGCGCGGCCAGCCCGCCGCTGGGCTCGCCACGGGCCCAGGAGGCCAGCGGCGGCGGCGCCCTGCCGCTCGAGGCGGGCGCCCCGGAGAGGCCCGCCGCGCCGCGGCCGCGGCCGCGCCCGCCGCCGACGGCGACCACGACGACAACAGGGCCGCTGACGAGGACGACGAGGACGACGAGGACGACGAGGACGACGAGGACGACGAGGACGACGAGGACGACGAGGACGAGGACGAGGACGACGACGACGACGACGACGACGACGACGACGACGACGACGACGACGACGACGACGACGACGACGACGACGACGACGATGGTTGCGGCGGCGGCGGCGGTACGGCGACGCCGAACCGCACAGCGGCGGCTTGGACGGCGACGGCGACGGCGGCGCCGCCGACTACGGCGACGACGCCGACCTTCACCACGGCGGTGGCGTCGACCTGGACGACAGTGGCGGCGTCGGCGTGTTCGAGCGGGTTCGGTGGGAGAGGTCCCCTCTTCGTCGGCGTATTCTCAGGCGTGTTCGTTATCGTTGGGCTCGCCTTTTCGTCGCCGCCCTCACGCTTGCTCCTCCTCCCCCCTCGTCCACTCAACGATATGCTGTCAACCAACCCTGGCCTTCTTTTGTGCAGTTCAGCTCTGGTTTCGGCTTCCGCTGTGGGTGCACCGCGAAGCGCCTGCGGGCCAACTCACCCGTGTCGGTTTTCCGCTCACGTGGGTGCCTCCCTCACACGTCACCCCTGCTCCCTCCAGCCCGGCAACCTCGAGTCAACCCGAAGTTGTTGTGGTTGTTGGCGACACGGTGCCTTTGCCGTGGACGCCCTCGGCCAGAGGCCGAGAAAGTAGTTAGAGGTGTTGAAAGAGCCGGCCAGACGTCGCCTTCAGCCACGTCCGGCCGGAGGCAGAAGAAGTGGTGAATGACCACAGCCAAAAAGAGTCGCCAACTCAGCCTAGCCAGCTCGCTTCCGAGTCCGGCGGGGAGAGGGAGGGGAGGAGGTGGGACGAGGCCGGCGCCGAGACCTCTCAGGTAAGGACTCCACCCTCCGCGGGGGCGGCGGCCGGGCGTCGGTCGGCTCTGCAGCGTGCAAGGCGCAGCATCACGCACCACCGAACCACCACCCGGGGGAGGGGGCGGGGGACGAACGTCAACGGAGTCGCGGTCGTCCAGATGGCCGTCTGGAGCCTTGTCGTCGCCCCCCACCGCCGCGTCCACCTGGGCCGGGTCAGGAGGGAGGCGAGGAGGAGGTGGCGCCCGTCGCCGCTTCGACGGCGGAGCGCTGCCTAGGCCGGCAGCCGTCGGCCGCCTAGCCGCCTGTCCGCGCGGGGCCGGGGCAGTCACGAAGTCCTCGGTAGACGCCTCCACCTGAGCAGGTTCAGGAGGAGGGGGGGGAGGAGGAAGAGGAGCGGGCCGCCGCTTCGAGGGCGGAGCGTTGCCTGGGCCAGCAGCAGGCCGCCGCCGCGCCGCCGGCCCTGCAGGGGCCGGAGCCGAGCCGGAGTCCCGGGGCAGGGCCTCCAGGATGCGGATCCCGAGCTCGCACGACATGACCTGAAGCCGGGACCTGTCCTGAGTAGTGGGGCCGGCGATCGTGGTGATCCAGCCCGTCTTGGCCGTGACCCTGGGCTGGGCAGCCCACCAAGCCTCATCGACCCCATAGGTTCGCCCGAGGGCGGCGCGATCGGGCCGAAAGCGGGGGCACTCGGCCCAGAAGTGCCTGGCGGACGCGGCGGGGTGCTCGCAGAACGGGCAGGGGGCCTCAGCGTGGGCCCGACGAGTAGGGGTCCGAGCGGCGCCGCCGCGCCAGACCGACAGCAGACTAAGCGCGTCCTTAGTAAGGCCCTCGCGCCACTGGCTCCACGGGGCTTTAGAGGACGCCTCGATGTCGACCTCCGCCATGCCCTCCTCGTCGTGGCGGGGCCTCTGGGGGCGCACCTGCAGAAGCTGGGCACGGGCGCAGACCCGGAGGACGTGCTGCCCGCTGGGCGACGAGGCTTCGAAGTAGGGCGGGAGGCCAGAGGAGGCCACGGCCCCAGCCACGGCGGCCGCCGCCCGGGGGTCGAGAGCGGGCCCGGCGCGGACCCAGACGGGCAGCAACCCGGGCGACTCGGGGTGGGACACCAGCCCGAAAGTGGCCGCGTGGTGGGCCACGCACGACCGCCAGAGGGGCGACCGAGGGAAGCGGGCGGCCTGGCGGAGAGCCTGGAGGGAAGTGCCGAAGACGGGGTGGAGCCCGAGGCGCTCGGCCCACCAGCGCCGTTGGTCCCACCAGGTGCAGCGGGTGCGGGCGACACACCAGAAAGTGAGCTTGACAAGGGAGGCGGGGGGGCACTCCACGAAGGGGGCGGCCCAACGGTACTTCGAGGCCACAGACATGACCGCGGTAAGGGCGCGGATGCCAGTGCTCCCAGGGATGTGCAACAGCTTGCGAGTGCAGTCCTCGATGACCCCCCATCCGTCGCGAGGGCCCGGGACGGGAGGGGAGGCGAGGTGGCTCCCAGGGCACGCCCAGATGCCCAGGTGCTCCGAGTCAGCCCGAAGCGGGACGTGCGGCCCCGCGCAGCACGGCTGCGTTGACGCAGCGTCGGCCCCAGCGCAGGCAGTCAAGGCAGAACAGCGCCAATGGTACATACTCGGTGGATCTCGAGCGATCTGCGCTGGCAGAAAGCTTCGATTGTTCAAGGTGGAGCGATCCCCGCGATGTCAGATACCAATGCCGACATCACCTCGACGTCAACATGATGCACTGGAGCCATCCTTGGGGCCCACAGGAGATGTATGGATGGTGCTTCTATCTTCTATTGCGCAAAGATGCAAAATGCGAAGCCCGCCTCCGTCGCTCGGAGGCGGGCGAGCTTGACTCCGCCCGCTCCGTAGCAAGGCTGGCGTTCCGCTGAATGCTTTGATGGTCCCATGCGGCGCTCGATCCGGGGAGGACGAAGACGAGGACGAAGACGTGGCTGTGCCCACGCTACCGACCAACCCCTTCCATCCTCACTCCTCCAGCCCACCACCTCCCTCCTTCTGCTACACTGAGGGCGAAAGCCGAACAGACTCGCGCAGAGGCCTGTTCGTCCTCGTCCTCGTCATAGTTGTCGCCCAATGAGAATGAGGAGTAGGGGAGAAGATTAGAGAAGAGGATTTGCTGGAGTGGAGGCGGGATGGGGAGGACGGAGGGGGATCGACGATGGGATTAGGAGGAGGCTGAGGACGGCGGCGACGCTTAGTGAGAGTTTTGCGGGGCTTCCGGGAGGGAGGAGGCGGAGGAGCAGCAGCATCAGCAGGATGAGGAGGAGGAGGAGGAGGCGGCGGAGGCGGAGGTGGAGCCGCATTGCGTGGGTGGCGGCGAAGACGACCACGGACCCCTCCGAAGCAGCAGCGGCGGCGACGGCGTCGGCGACCGCGGCGGCGGCGACGGCGACGAGGGGGCCGGCGACGCCGCCGCCGACGCACGGGGACCAGGACGACGCAAACGGCGGCGACGGCGGTGCCGCCGCCGGCGAGGCCACCGCAGCAGGAGGGCGCCGCGTCGCCCTCGGCTGAGGGCGGCGGCTGCACCGGGCAGGCGCCTCCGTGGCCGCCGACGGCGTCGCCAAGATGCCGCCGCCGTCGTCGCCGTCGCCGCCGTCATCGCCGCCGTCGTCGCCGCCGTTGCCGCCGTCGCCGCCTCAGTTGCCGCCGTCGCCGCCGCCGTCGCCGCCGCCGTCGCCGCTGGCAGCGTTGTTCGCCGTCCCTCGTCGTCCCTTGTCGTCATCGTGGTCGTCGTCGTCGTCGTCGTCGTCGTCGTCGTCGTCGTCGTCGTCGTCGTCGTTGCCCAACTCCCTCCCTGCTCCCTCCTGCTTCCTCGCCTCTGTGTCCTCGGTTGTCCCTTCTCCCTCCTGCTCGCCCCTGTTGAAGCACAGGGTTGACCCTCACGCCATCATTCGACGTTGACCTGCTCGCCCCTGCTTCTCCTTCTCATGCCTGCCTCCTTCCCTCTCTCATGTCAGTTGCCCTCCATCCTCATTTTGCTCCTCCTCCTCCTCCTCCTCCTCCTCCTCCTCCTCCTCCTCCTCCTCCTCCCCCTCTCTCCTCGCTCCTCCCTCTCTTGGGCTGGAGCTGTTGGCTGCTTCGCACCCCTGGCAGCCTCCTCGCCTTGGAGCTCTCGCAGAAAGTCCGACCAGATCCGACCCTCACTCCCTCCCCTCTCTTCCGCCGCCCCCCCTTCCTCCCCCAAGGCCAACTCCGACGGCGAGCGCAACGATATCTCGCCAACCCCCGCCGACTCCCGCATCCTCAGCGCCGCGGGCTCCGAAGAGGCACCTTTGCCCCCTCCTTCTCCTCCGCCTCCTCCTTCTCCTCCTCCTCCTCCTCCTCCTCCTCCTTCTCCTCCTCCTTGACGACGTTGCCCCCCTACGCTGGGCTCCTCCTCCTCCTCCTCCTCCTCCTCGTCCTCCTCCTCCTTCTCCTCCTCTTCCTGATGCTCTTGGTTTTCCGGTGTTCCCCTTGCTGCTGGTGTTCCTGCTCCTCCTGCTCCTCCTGCTCCTCCTGCTCCTCCTGCTCCTCCTGCTCCTCCTCCTTCTCCTGTTTGTACTGCTCCAGTGCTCTTCCCCATGCTGCTCCTGCTGCTCTCCCTGTTCCTCATGCTGCTCCTCCTGCTGCTCCTTCTCCTGCTCCTGCTCCTCCTCCTGTTCCTCATCCTGCTGCTCGTAGCTCCTCCTGGTGCTCATCCTGCCTCTCCAGCCTTTCCTCCCGCTGCTTCTCCTGCATCTCCTCGCGCTGCTCATCCTCCCGGCTCATGCTACTCCTCCCTGTCGCTCCTCATGCTAATCCTCTGGCTACTCTTCTTGCTGCTCTTCCTGCTATTCCTCCTGTTGCTCAACCTACTGTTCCTCTTGATGCTTTGTGTTGCTCTTGCTGCTGCTGCTCCTCCTCCTCCTCCTCCGGCTGCTCCTCTCCCTCCTCCTTCTCCTCCTCCTCCTCCTCCTCCTCCTCGTGCTGCTGCTGCTGCTGCTGCTGCTGCTCCCGCTGCTTCTCATTCGCTCATGCTCATCGTAAAGTTCCTGCAGCTGCTCCTTCTCCCCGCTCCTCCTGCTCTCCTGCTCCTCTTGCTGCTTCTCCTGCTGCCCGTGCCGCTCGTTGTGCTGCGCCGCCCGCACCCGTGGCGCAATCTGTACCGTTGCTTCCCCCCCCTGCCCCCTCCTGAGTGACACGTGACACCCCCGAAGGATCGAGTACAGTCTCGTCCTTCACCTCCACCGTTGCTTCCCCCCCTTTGCGCCCCCCTCGGTGACGTGTGGCACCCCCAAAGAAGCAAGAGCAGTCTTGCCCTCCTTGCCCCGGAGCAGACCTCCGGCGTCGCGACAGATCGCCCCCGCGCGTCCTCGCGCAGCTCCCGGCGGCCGTGGGGCCCTCTTCGGGGCCGCGGGCCGCCCGCCAGAGGTCCGCTCCCGCGGCGAACAGCGGGCGCCTCACCTCGGGAGCCGCGGCGGCAGGAGCCCCTGGGCAACCTCCCCAAGGGTGCCCTTGCATCCTCGCCTCCTTGGTCCGTCCTCGGTCACTTTCGCTGGCCGCGCCCCGCCCGAGAAGCTCCGAAGTGGGCGTCCAGGGCCCTCGCAGCCTTAGCGCGCATGCTTATGACATGGGCTGGCTGTGCAGAGTTCCAGATGGGGGGCCAACGATGCGGGGCCGAGGCCAGCGGAGGGGGGGGCAACGATGGTCCTCCAGCTTCGGGGGCCCTGGCCCCCTGCCTGGGCGTTTAAGTTGCAATCTGTAGAGCCCGGACGATTTGAGGGAAGAACGGCGTCGGAGGTTCCTGGAATTTCTGCCAGGAGGAGGAGGAGAAGGAAGGAAGGAAGGAAGGAAGGAAGGACGGACGGAAGGAAGGAAGGAAGGAAGGAAGGAAGGAAGGAAGGAAGGAGGAGGAGGAGGAGGAAGGAACGGAGGAGGAGGGAGAGGAGGAGAGGGGGGAGGTGGGAGGAGGAGGAGGAGGAGAGGGGAGGAGGTGGAGGTGGAGGTGGAGGAGGGTGGAGGGAGGTGGAGGTGGAGAGGAGGAGTGGAGGAGGAGGAGGAGGAGGAGGAGGAGGAGGAGGGAGGGGAGGAGGTAGAGGAGTAGGAGGAGGAGGGGAGGAGGGAGGAGAGTGGAGGAGGTGGAGGAGGTGGAGGAGGAGGGAGGAGGGGGAGGAGGGGGAGGAGGAAAAGGTTCCTGGAAGTTCTACCAGGGAGCTGGGTGCACGTGGCGCGGCCACCCTGGGCGAGAGCTGGATGCACGTGTGGCCCACCGTCCGTCCAGCACTCGGCCCCTCTCTGTGCGCAGATCCCGCGTGTGGCCTCTGGGTGCTCCACGTGCGAGTCGAGACAGGCGCGTCTCGAACTCTCTGGTAATTCGGGGCTCTTGATGTTTCGTGGGGGGCGGCGGCGGGCTCTTGGAGCGCGGGACTTCCGAAGTCCTGCCGCGAAGACCGACGGACGAACGAACGGTAACGGTAGGAGGAGGAGGAGGAGGAGAGGAGGAGGAGGAGGAGGAGGAGGAGGAGGAGAGGGGTAAGTTGGGGTGGTGCAGGGTTCCTGGAGGTTTGGGGGTGGGGAGATCTTGAGAGCTCCACGGGTCGAATGCATGTTGCGAGGCCGTGGGGAGAGTGTCGGAGGATGTCGGGGCGTGTAGTGCTTCCTCGTTCCTCCCGATGCTCCCGCTGCTGCTTGGGCAGGTGTTTGTGCGGGGCTCTTGTTCTTGCACCGCGCTCTGGTGCACCTTCAGGAGTACGTACGGCGGCCTTACACCTTCGGCCGTCTGAGCAAGCGTCGCCGCAGGAGACCACACCCTGACCTTCTGACCCGCGGCGACTGCGACAGGAACCAGAGCAGTGCCTGCGCAGCGTGGCATACTGACGATCACGTGTCAAAAAGGAGGAGGTGGGAAAGGAGGCTGGTCCCTCTCTTGCCGCTCCTCTCTCTCTCTCTATCTCCCTCCTCGGCCGCTGCGGCCTCCGGGGTGGCGGTGAGCACCGTTGCTCTCGTCATCCTCGGCGACGCGCTCGTCTGCGCCCGCTGCGGACAAGGCGGCGACGACGACGAGGAGGAGGAGGAGGAGGTCATAGCGTGCGCCGGTTGCGGGGCCCGCATGCGCCTGGGAGGGCGCAGCGGGGCTAAGCCCAGGCTGAGGAGCCCGTGTGTCGTGCATGCGCGGGCCACGGCGGTCAAGGCCCCGGCTAACCAGCGGCGCCTCTGGGAGCGGGGGCGCCACTGGAGGGTGCCCGCGGCAGGCGCGGCAGGGGGTGCAGGGGCAGGACATGCGCGAAGTCAGCAAGAAGGTGACCGTGCCTGAGGACGCGCGCCTGCGCCGCCTGGCCCGGTTCGGCCCCCAGGGCGACGAGGGCGGCGCCTCCGAGGCGGCCGGTGGCGCCGGTGGAGACCAGCAGGGCAGACCGGCACGGCAGACCAGCACGGCAGACCAGCGCGGCAGGCCAACATTCCAGACCAGCACGCGGGCTGCACGGTGCAGATGCTGGCGGCGCTGCTCCAGTCAGGGGAGCTGCCCCTGCGCATGCTGGGGCGTGGGCTGGAGGCGGCAGCAGCCCGACGCGCCGAGGCCGTGTCGCCGTGGGTGCACTGCGCGTCCCCAGTGGATGCAGCGGTGCTCACCCTGGCCAGGATCGGCTGGCACTTCGAGTCGGAGCGATGCCTCATCACGGACCTCGGGGACCAGCTGGACCTCACGCTCCTGGGCCCGCGCGAGCTGGGGTTCGAGGCTGGGCTCGGGGCGCAGCGCGCCTCTGACCGCCGTGAGATGCGGAAACTCGCCCACAGCAGGGCTTCTCAGGGGCCGCTGTTCTGGGATGCCATCGCGCCGCTGCTCGGACCTGGGGGGGACCTCGGCGAGCGAGAGCAGCATGCGCTGATCGCCCACATCTCCAACGCGCACTGGACGCAGGCCAGGCTGTACGACGCCAGGGAGCGCGGCCACGCCAGGCGCCGCTGCTGCGGGGCGGCGCGTGGCACCGCCTGGCACAGGTACTTCGAGTGCCCCATGCTGGCGGCCCAGCGGAGGGACAGCGTGTCTCCTCGACTCGCTAGGTGCGCTGAACGGGTTCGAGCCCAGGGCGAGGCTGCAGGAGAGAACTTCGCGCGCTGCTGGCTGCCAGCACCTCTCCCTCCGCAGGGCCGCCGCACGGACGCCATGAGCGTGTGGTGGATCCGAAGGCCGCCTGACGACAGGTTGAATGGGAAGCTGTACTTGGACGACTCGGCCATCGAGCCGCACTTCAGCTCCCTCCGCCGAGCTGGCTGGGCCATCGCGCAGTGCGACGACGGCGGGAACCTGGTCGCGGGCGTTTACGGCACGGTGAGGCGCGACCTTTGCCCGTAGCAGGCGGCCAAGGACGGCGAGGACTGTGCGGTGTGGATGCTAGCCAACTAGGCGGGGCCAGCGGTGGAGGAGGTCCACATCGACTGCAGCTCCAACGTCTCCTGCCTCCGACGGGGCCGAGCCTACGCCACGGCGCCCAACAGGGCCAACGCCCACCTCTGGAGCAGGATCCACGCGGCCTTCGAGCCTGGCTCGTTTGCAGTGCGGAAGGTGCCAGCATACTGCAACCGCCAGGCCGTGCTGGACGGGCTCCTCGCGGAAGCCCAGCGGCTCGGGAACGACCACGCCGACCGCCTCGCCAAGATGGGCGCCAGGCTGCATGCAGTGGACAGCCAGGCCGTCGGCGAACACCATGCGCTAGCCGAGGTGGTCCACGAGCTAGCACGGTGGATTGGCCAGTCCGCAGTCATCTGGCAGGGCATCGGCGAGAAGGACAGCGAGGGCCTCCCAGATGCTGGGGAGCGGCGGCAGGCGCGCTTCGAGGTACCGCCAGACTTGCAGGCCCCGCCTGCCGACCAGGAGGAGCAGGGCCCAGAGCCCAAGAGGCCGCGCCTGGAGAGCGCCCGCTCAGCCGGCCGCCGCGGCCCTCTCGGCCAGCGCCGCGGCCGTCAGCATCCTCGGGCATGCCCTCAGCTGCTCATGCAGTGGCGACGGCGAGCAGGCCCAGGAGCTGGTGGCTTGCACCGAGTGCGGCGCCTACATGGTGCTGGGAGGCCGCTCGGGGGCCACGCCGCGGCTGAAGGGGCCCTGCCTGGCCCGCGAGACGCACGAGAGCGGGCGCTGCCAGCGCAGCCTGTCGGGGCGCGGACCCCGCTCAGGAGGAAGGCCGAGGTCGGCGAAGCAGCGCCAGAAGGACCCGGCCATCCCCGGCCTCCGCGCGCAGGGGCCAGTGCCCGCGGGCGCCCCGGAGCGCTGCCTGGAGTGGCTCGGGGTCGTTGCCGAGCAGCCAGCGGCAGGCAGCGGGGCGGCTAGTGCGGCCAGCTCCAGCGGAGCCACAGGAGCGAGCGGGCGCGTGGCCGAGCGCCCGCGCGCCGAGGCTGCTGCTGACGCTCTCGCCTCACCTGGCGGCGGCGGCAGGGCGCCTGGAACCAGCGGCGAGCCTGCGCCTGAGGCGCCCGCGGCGGCGACAGGCGGCCACGGGGCTGGGGCTCGCGAGGACCTGCTAGCGGTCTACGGCCTGGGTGAGGCCGAGCTAGCGGCCAGCGCTGAGGCCGGCGTCAGCGGTCGAGCGCAGGCGCGGCGCGCGCCGCCGCGCGGACCGCCTCGGAGCCAGGGCCGAGGAGAGCGATTGATTGAATGAGTGTAGCATTTGTTCTCTTCTTCGATTGCAGTTCGCTTGCTCGTTCTGGTGAGTTTGATCGAGTGCAGTATCTGTTCTCTCTGAGGCAGTTTGCGCGCTCGTTTCTGGTCCACGGATTGATCGAGTGTAGTGTCTGTTCTCATCCTTTTGGCAGCTCACTTGCTCGCTCGTTGGTGGGCGCGCCTCTGCGCCGACCCCCTCGGAGCCAGGTCCGAGGATAGTTTGTGAATGAGTGTAGTATCTGTTCTTGCCCTTGATTGCAGTTCGCGTGCTCGTTCAGGTCAGCGTGGTCGAGTGTATTATCTGTTCTTTCCTATGACAGTTCGCATGCTCGTTCTGGTTGCAGGTTGATCGAGTGTTGCGTCTGTTCTTATCCTGTGACAGCTCACTTGCTCGTTCTGGTTTTGTGCGGTCTTTTCGTCATGTCCGAATGCCGTGCGTGTGGTGGTGGTGGTGGTGGTGGTGGTGGGGGGCTTGGCGTATGGGGGGGCCCTAAGTCACGCCTGTCGACTGGCCCGCATCCGCCTGCCCTGGCCCCTTGGGGGCCGCCCCGTTTTTGTGTGTATTTGAGGGCTCCTCCTTTGAGCCTTCAAGGCCCCGGCTTTCCTTTATACTTCCACTTTCCAGACCAGCACGGCAGACCAGCAGGGCAGGCCAGCGCGGGAGACCAGCATCGCAGGGCAGCACGGCAGACCAGCACGGATACCAGCATTGCAGACCCGCGCGGCAGAAACTCATGCGAGACCAGCACGGCAGACCAGCACGGCAGACCAGCGCGGCTGACCAGCGCCGCAAGCCAGCACACGGCTGACCAGCACTTGGTATCCATTCTGGCTCAAGGCCGTGGAGCACCCGACGACCGCGAGTCGTCCGCGGCGCTCTGAGCGAGGGGCTCCGCGTCTTGGGCCAAGTGATGGTTCTCGTTCGCCTTCTGTCCCTATGTGGTTTCGGCGCGCCTCGCACCGCGCGGCTGGTGCCGTGCTTCGCTCGGCTTCCCGTGGCAGAGGCGGCGGTGGCGGCTGCGGCGCGTGTTGGATACAGTGTATGCCGCGGCTGGAACTGGGACTGCGCGGCTGGTGCATGGCCCGCGGGTCCGCGGTGCTGCCGTGGGCCGAGGGGGGCGCGCGGGCCCTGCGAGCGTCGCCGGCCCCAAGCCCAGGGCCGACGGCGAAGGCTGGGTGGATCAGCCGCGGGGGCGGCGCGCCCGCCCCAGGGCGCGTCGGGGCGGCCGGGGTGGCGCCCCAGGCCCCGGGGGCCAGCGGCCGCAGCAGAGCCGGCGCTGGGGCAGGCGCAGGGAAGGGCAGCCCGCCACCGTTCTGCGCAGGGCCCCCGGAAATACGCGGCGCCGCCAGAGGGCGTGGCAGGCTGCTTCGCTGAGGCGGTGGCCAACCAGCTCGAGGCCAAGCGCGGAGAGCTGGATCGGGCCCTCCAGGCAGCGGCTGAGGTCAGGTCGGCGGTTGCCGAGGTCGTCGCGCTTGGGCAGCGACGCGCGCCGAGAGGATGCTCAATGCCGCCCGCATGGCGCTGGAGGAGAAAAGCGCGGCCCGCGACGCGGCGGAGGAGCACCTCCAGCAGGCGCAGGATAAGCTTGCGACCCTATGCTTGCGACCCTCGACAGTGGGCTGGAGGCGGCCATCCGCGACCTCCGAGTCCTTGTTGATGAGGCGCGCGACGCCGAGGAGGCCGAGGGGCGCCGCCGCCGCGCCTCGGACTGGGCCGGGGGCAGCCAGGCGCCAGGGTTCATCACCCAGCTCGACGGCCTCCACGTGGCCTGGCAGAATAATAACTTCGAAGCAGCCTGGGCGGCGGCCCTCACGCAGATGGCGGCGGTCCGCGAGCAGCTGGCAGGGCCTCTCCGCAGCGCGAGCAGCGGCGCGGGCAGACGCGGCCCGATAGTTGCTCCATGGAGTACCTGGGAAGAAAGAGCGAGGGCGAGCCTGACGAACCGAAGCTCGTCGGGGCGCGGGCGCCGAGACCGGCCCTGGAGCGCAGCCGGGCCGAGCGCCCGGGCGACGCGAAAGGCAGGTGGCCCCGCGTCAGCGCGAACCTCACCAAGGAGCTGGCGGCCGAGGCTGTGGGCGATCGCCTTCTCGCCATTGGCCCAGCGCGCCCAGGCGACGGCAGCAGTGGGAGAGGCGCTGCAGCAGCAGGGCCGGCTGGCGCCAAGAGCGGCACCGGGGCTCGTGATGACGGAGGCCGCGGTGTTCTTCCAGGGCTCTGAGCACGCGGTCCATGGGCCCGTCGAGCACCAGGGGGGCACCAGGCAGGCTTTCCGGCAGCAGAATTTGGCTGCGGCCGACGCAGGAGATGCTGGCTGGGGCGCTAGAGGTCGGTCGACGCGGCCCGTCGCCCTCAAGCGGCAGCAGGAGGTCAGCATCCCGCTGCTGCTGTTGCACTGGGGCCGAAGGGGGCGTCCGGCCTGCGCCCCCAGGGGGGCCGAGCGCGACCGCCGCGTCGCTTGGGGCCGCGCGGCGAGAGGCTGCGAGAGGGCCGGCTGGCCCCGCGGCGCGAATGCGGCCGGTGCCTTGTCCAGCGCCCGCATCGCGGCCAGCCTCGCTCTGGACGTCGGCAAGTTTAATGGGAACCCGTGGCGCGATGTGCTCTGGAGCGGCGGCGTCGCCGCTGGCTGAAACCTGCGCTTCCCCAGAGGGATGCCGGTGCGACTCCGCGGGGCTGGCTGGGCCTTCGCCGCGCGCGACGTCGGCGGCGTCCTGGCGGCCGGCGCGGGCGGCGGCGGCGCGTTCAGCCGCGGTCCGCAGCGTCGGGCCTGGGGCGGGGAGGGCGTCGCGGCCACGATGCGCGTCAACGCTGCGGGCCCTGGCCGTCTCGAGGAGGGCGTCGACAGTTGCTGCGGGGGTGAAGCTGCGCGCCGCGGGCGCCGAGACCATCGGCCAGCGCCGCGCCGTCGCCGCGACGGTCCGCGAGAAGGATCGCTGGATGGGCCTAGTCTCGGCGCTCCGACAGGGCTTGGCGGTCCAGGACGACGTGGGCCATCCTGTTGGTGATGCTCGGCGGCGCGTCCGCTTCCAGGAGCCGGGCGCGACCGTCTGCGTCGTGGGGCCCGACGAGCAGGCGCCGAAGCGGCGCCGCGTCGGCGGCGCGCGCGTTCGGCTGCCAAAGCCAGCGGCGTGCTGGGCCGGGGGGCTGCAGCCCGCGACCTACGCGGCCACGTCCTGGGCCACGCTTTCAGCGGCGACGGCGACGAGGGGCAGGAGCTGCTGCTGGCGCGCGCCAGGCGGGGGCCCACGCGGTCCTCGATGGGGGTGCTGGAGCCGCGCCCTGGCTTGAGGAGCAGTGCCAGCGGGGGCAGCGGCGCCAGCATTGGTGAGCGCCGCCATGCGCGCCGACGCCTCGGCCGTCGAGCGGCGAGCTCCGAGAGCGATTGCGATTTGCATGAGTGACGTCCGAGAGGCGCTCGCCCTCTGCTCCGGCTGCCAGCTTGCTCAGCTGTCCTCTTGCGTGCTTTCGCCTTAGTTGCAGTGTGAGCTTCTGGAGTGTGCGGTCGAGTTAGTTGGGAGGCCCTGGGGTGTCTGTTCCCCCGAGGCTCTGTGGCCCGCTGTGCCTCTGCGCCCGCTGTGTGCCTGGCGTCTCGGGGTGCGGCTCTGGCACTGTGGGTGCCCTTTAAAGTCTTGTCATGTCTGGGGTTGGCGTCGGCTCGGGAGGCACTAGGTCCTGCCCTAGGTTGGCGGGCGGCCCCAGCCGCGCCCTGGCCCGCGGTGGCCGCCCTCTTCCCCCCCCCCTTCGTTTCTTCGGGGGCTTCCCCTCCCTAGCCTTTAAGGCCCTGACATTCGCAGTCGCATTCGGCTGGCCAGCGCGGCAGGCCAGCACGGCATATCAGAAGTAACACCATATCGGCACTGGCCACCTCCTGGCGAACGGTCTGCAAGTCCGCGCCAAGCGGCTCCTCGGCCGCTGCCCCCCGCGGGCCCCCTCCCCCTTCTCCTCGGCGGAGCCCCCCCTCCGCGGTCGGGGATGTGCTCCGCTCTGGCTCGCCTCCGGGGCGCTTGCGCGGCCTCGGCGGTCGGCCGCCGAGCGCCGCGCCCGCGACGGGCGCGCGCGGGCGCAAGCAACCCGGGCGCTGCCCCGCGCCTTCGGCGCCCACCGCGGGTGCCGGCCCGCGCGCGCGGGCGCGGCGCCGGCGGAAGCGTTCGGCGCGGCGGCGGCTTTTGCTCCTCGAGCGGCGGCTGCCCCGCTGCCTGGTGCGGCTGCGCCTCCAGGCCCCGAGCTTGGCGACGTTCAACGCGGAGGAGGTGGGGCGCGTAGCGGAGCTCCAGGCGAAGGGGCGGCCTGCACTGCTGGCCTGGCGGCGGGCGGCCAGGCGGCGGGCGGCCAGGGGGCGGCGCCATCGGCCCCGCTGGAGCTCCCGAGGGTCTCGCCCTCGCCCGCTCGGCCACGCAGCGCGGGCTCTTTTTCGGCAGCGGCGGGGGGGGCGGCTGGCGAGTTCCCGTTGAACGGCCAGGCGCGCTGGACCTCCGCGCCCAAGGGGGGGCATGCGGGAGGCGAAGCCGTCGGTGGCCTTCGGCGGCGGCGTGCACGCCCCTTCCCCTCGGCGCGGACTCGGACCAGGAGCTGGCCGCTGGCCTCGCCAGAGTCGCCGGGCAGGCCCCCGCAGGCCCCTCGACGGCGCCGCCCGAGGGCTCGCCCTCAGGGGCCTTGTGGATGCCCTCCTCCTCGAGCGCGGCGACTGGCAGGCAAGCGGCGTCGCGCCCCAGCGGTGTCTCCCTTGGGCTTCTGAAGATAATGGGTGTTGTTTTTGCGTGCAACGTTCGCGGTCCCCCCGCCGACCGCTGGATGCAGGACGTCGTCCGGTCCTTTGGCCGCTCGGAGGCCGCAGATGCACAGTGAATGGTCTTTCTATCGTGGGCACGTCTTGAGTTTCTAGCCTCCTGTCCTGGTGTTGTCGGGTTTCCGCCGTGGGCATTGGGGAGTGCTTCGGTGCAGACCCTGAGGTCAAGTTTTGATTCGGCAGTGATATGTTAGCGAATTCTGGGAACTCTCGTGTTCGGTCCTGTCTGATGGTTGGAGGGGTTCGGCGTTTTTGGGGTTGGGCCCGTAGTCATGCCTTTCGGCTGTCCCGCTTCCGCCGTTCCCTGGCTCTAAGCGGCCACCCCGTTTGGATGAGCTGGCGCTCCCCTCTCTTCCTCACGTGAAAACAAACCACACCGTTCCAACCAGCACGGCGGACCAGCAAGGCAGACCATCACGGCAGACCAGCACGGCTCAGACCAGCACGGCTCAAACCAGCACGGTCGACTAGCGTAGTTGACAAACACGGCAGACCAGCACGGACCATCAGCATGGCAGGCCAGCGCGGTCCACTAGCATGGCAGACCAGCACGGCTGACCAGCACGGCTGACCAGCACGGCAAACCAGCATGGCAGACCAATGCGGCGGACAACAATTGGGAGCGTCGTTGTATCTACGAAGCTTAATGGAACGTCTCGTCGACGGGTGGTTTGATATGCTGGTTTGCAGTGCTGTTGTGCCGTGCTGGCTTGCCGTGCTGGTATGCGGTGCTGGTCTACCGTGCTCGTTTGCACTCCTGGTCTGCACATCTGGTCTTCCACGCTGTTCTGCCATGCTGGTCCGCCGTTCTGGTCTGCCGTGCTGGTGTACCATGCTGGTCTGCTGTGCTGGTCTGCGTGGGTGGTCTACCACGCTGGTCTACTATGCTGGTCTGAACCCTGCTGGTCTGCATTGCTGGTCTGCCGTGCTGGTCTCAGCCGAGCTAGTCTGCCTTGCTGGTCTGCCGTGCTGATCTGCCCTGTTGATCAAGCCTTCTGGTTTGCTGTGCTGGTCTGCTGTGCTGGTTCCGGGGAAACTGGCCGCTCGCTCGAGACACCCTCGGCACATGTGGTTTGGGGGGGACTCCGAATCAACATTATACTGGAATCGTTCCCAGAGGGCTCCTAAACGACCCAGTAGCCCCCAAGAGGGCCCCGATAGGTCCCCAAGAGGCCTCCATGATGCCCCAAGAGAGCCCCAGACGGCCCCAACAGCCTCCAGGGTAACATCGAAGGATTACGAGGATCTCTCTTTTCTTCGACGTCCTTTTCGTCGGGTTCCTTACTGTCCTTCGTCGTCGTCGTCCTTCTTGTTGTTCTACTTCTTCTCCTCCTCCTCCTCCTCCTTCGGTTCGTTCCTCCTTGTCCTCGTGCTTGTCTTCCTACTCGTTGTCCTTCTGCTCCCCTCGCTGCCCTCCCCGACATCCACGCTGCCATCCTCGACATCCGCCGCCTTGTCGTCGCCATCATCATTTTTTTTGTGTTTGTTTCTTCTCTTTGTAAGCCATAGACAGTATCGGCGCTTCCCGTCCTTGTCCGATGAGGTTTGTGTCGCGCCGCTGGCGTGTCTGAGTGGGGGGGTGCCAGGACGTGAGGCTGTCAGGGTCCCTTCCCCTCCCCTCGCCCTCTCTCCCTCCCAGCCCAAGTGCGCGCAAAGTATGTGCCAAGAATCGGCTGCTGGACCCCTGCCTGCCGGGATCCTTGCTTGTCTGGCCTCCAGAGGCCGAAAGATGTGAAAATAGGTTCGAACGAACGAGCCTTCGCTCCTCCTCCTCCTCCTCCTCCTGCTCCTCCTCCTGCTTCTCCTCCTGCTCCTCCTCCTCTTCCTCCTTTTCCTCCTCCTCCTCTTCCTCATTTTCGTCCTCCTCTTTCTCCCCAGACCCCCGACGCCATGCTTTTTTCATGACGTCGGTCCCCAGGGCTCCTGACCCACCTCCTGGGACCGATTCTTTTCGCCCCCCGTCGTTTCTCGACGTTCCCCTGAGGCCTGGCGGGGGGCCCCCCGGAGGCCGCAATCAGGGAAAGGCCGCCCGTCGTGTTTTTTCTGTCGCGACTCGAACGCCCCGCGGAGCCGCCTCCCCCCCCGCGCCTCCGCCCCCCCGCCCGCGCGCGCCGAGGGCGACGCGCCGAGGGGCGCCGCCGCGCCGCCCCTGCCGGACCTGGAGAGGGGCGGCCCGGGGAGCGGCGCTCGGGGCGCCCGCCTCTGCCTCTCTGCTCGCTGTGGAAGCTCAGAGCCCCGAATCCTCAGGGGTAACTCGGGTCCCCGAATCATCAGGGGTAGCTCGGGTCAGGGCCAACTCGGGTTCGTTTTCGTGGGTCCGAACCCGAGTTTATCCTGGGCCCGAGTTGCCCCATGATACTTCGGGCGTCCAGAGCCCCGAATCATCAGGGGTAGCTCGAGTCAGGGTCAACTCGGGTTCGTCTTTCGGGAGTCCGAACCCGAGTTACCCCGGACCCGAGTTACCCCGGATAACTCGGGCGTCCAAGAAGCATGGGCTCGAGGCGTATGTAGCTGCCCTCGCCCCTGCTGGGCGAGTGCCCAACCGTGCAGCATGCGTGCCTGCACAGGGAGCGCAGTTGACGGTGTATCCTCAGAGCCCCGAATCATCAGGGGTAGCTCGGGTCAGGGCCAACTCGGGGTCGTTTTCGCGAGTCCGAACCCGAGTTTATCCTGGGCCCGAGTCACCCCGGATATTTCGGGCGTCCAGAGCCCCGAATCATCAGGGGTAGCTCGGGTCAGGGTTCACTCGGGTTCGTCTTTCGGGAATCCGAACCCGAATTACCCCGGACCCGAGTTACCCCGGATAACTCGGGCGTCCAAGAAGCATGGGCTCGAGGCGTATGTATCTGCCCTCGCCCCTGCTGGGCGAGTGCCCAACCGTGCAGCATGCGTTCCCGCACAGGGAGCGCAGTTTACGGTGTATCCTCAGAGCGCAACAATTCAGGTAATCATCACGGGGAGGTCGGGTAACTCGGGTCAGGGCTAACTCGGGTTCGTTTTCGTGAGTCCGAACCCGAGTTTATCCTGGGCCCGAGTTACCCCGGATACTTCGGGCGTCCGGAGCCCCGAATCATCAGGGGTAGCTGGGTCAGGGTTCACTCGGGTTCGTTTTTCGGGAGTCCGAACCCGAATTACCCCGGACCCGAGTTACCCCGGATAACTCGGGCGTCCAAGAAGCATGGGCTCGAGGCGTATGTATCTGCCCTCGCCCCTGCTGGGCGAGTGCCCAACCGTGCAGCATGCGTGCCTGCACAGGGAGCGCAGTTTACGGTGTATCCTCAGAGCCCCGAATCATCAGGGGTAACTCGGGTCAGGGCTAACTCGGGTTCGATTTCGTGAGTCCGAACCCGAGTTTATCCTGGGCCCGAGTTGCCCCGGATATTTCGGGCGTCCAGAGCCCCGAATCATCAGGGGTAGCTCGAGTCAGGGTCAACTCGGGTTCGTTTTTCGGGAGTCCGAACCCGAATTACCCCGGACCCGAGTTACCCCGGATAACTCGGGCGTCCAAGAAGCATGGGCTCGAGGCGTATGTATCTGCCCTCGCCCCTGCTGGGCGAGTGCCCAACCGTGCAGCATGCGTGCCTGCACAGGGAGCGCGGTTTACGGTGTATCCTCAGAGCCCCGAATCATCAGGGGTAACTCGGGTCAGGGCTAACTCGGGTTCGATTTCGTGAGTCCGAACCCGAGTTTATCCTGGGCCCGAGTTGCCCCGGATATTTCGGCCGTCCAGAGCCCCGAATCATCAGGGGTAGCTCGAGTCAGGGTCAACTCGGGTTCGTTTTTCGGGAGTCCGAACCCGAGTTACCCCGGACCCGAGTTACCCCGGATAACTCGGGCGTCCAAGAAGCACGGGCTCGAGGCGTATGTATCTGCCCTCGCCCCTGCTGGGCGAGTGCCCAACCGTGCAGCATGCGTTCCCGCACAGGGAGCGCAGTTTACGGTGTATCCTCAGAGCCCCGAATCATCAGGGATAACTCGGGTCAGGGCTAACTCGGGTTCGTTTTCGTGAGTCCGAACCCGAGTTTATCCTGGGCCCGAGTTACCCCGGATACTTCGGGCGTCCGGAGCCCCGAATCATCAGGGGTAGCTCGGGTCAGGGTTCACTCGGGTTCGTTTTTCGGGAGTCCGAACCCGAATTACCCCGGACCCGAGTTACCCCGGATAACTCGGGCGTCCAAGAAGCATGGGCTCGAGGCGTATGTATCTGCCCTCGCCCCTGCTGGGCGAGTGCCCAACCGTGCAGCATGCGTGCCTGCACAGGGAGCGCAGTTTACGGTGTATCCTCAGAGTCCCGAATCATCAGGGGTAACTCGGGTCAGGGCTAACTCGGGTTCGTTTTCGTGAGTCCGAACCCGAGTTTATCCTGGGCCCGAGTTACCCCGGATACTTCGGGCGTCCGGAGCCCCGAATCATCAGGGGTAGCTCGGGTCAGGGTTCACTCGGGTTCGTTTTTCGGGAGTCCGAACCCGAGTTACCCCGGACCCGAGTTACCCCGGATAACTCGCGTCCAAGAAGCATGGGCTCGAGGCGTATGTATCTGCCCTCGCCCCTGCTGGGCGAGTGCCCAACCGTGCAGCATGCGTGCCTGCACAGGGAGCGCAGTTTACGGTGTATCCTCAGAGCCCCGAATCATCAGGGGTAACTCGGGTCAGGGCTAACTCGGGTTCGTTTTCGTGAGTCCGAACCCGAGTTTATCCTGGGCCCGAGTTGCCCCGGATATTTCGGGCGTCCAGAGCCCCGAATCATCAGGGGTAGCTCGAGTCAGGGTCAACTCGGGTTCGTTTTTCGGGAGTCCGAACCCGAATTACCCCGGACCCGAGTTACCCCGGATAACTCGGGCGTCCAAGAAGCATGGGCTCGAGGCGTATGTATCTGCCCTCGCCCCTGCTGGGCGAGTGCCCAACCGTGCAGCATGCGTGCCTGCACAGGGAGCGCAGTTTACGGTGTATCCTCAGAGCCCCGAATCATCAGGGATAACTCGGGTCAGGGCTAACTCGGGTTCGTTTTCGTGAGTCCGAACCCGAGTTACCCCGGGCCCGAGTTACCCCGGATATTTCGGGCGTCCAAGAAGCGTGGGCTCGAGGCGTATGTATCTGCCCTCGCCCCTGCTGGGCGGGTGCACAGGGAGCGCAGTTTGCGGTGTATCCTGGGGCCCATACCAGTTTACATGTAGCTGGTTAGGTCAGAGGAGCGGAAAGGGCACTCAGACCTCGAGCCCGTGTCATGGCACTGCTCGCCCCCCTCCCGGAGCCCGGAGGCATCAGGGCTGGGGGTGGTCCGGGGTATAGAGCTCCTGATGCGTGCCTCGGGGGCGCGAGCTGGAGTTGCACCAGATCGGAGGGATCGGGAGCTTCGAGACGGGGGTCAACGCAAGCGGGAATCAGTCAGAGCGCCGGATCTTGCAGGATTCTGCAGGGCCAGGGCTGCACTGACACGAGTTAGCGTACAGGATCCTGCAGGATCCTGCAGGACCTTGGCAGGATCCTGCAAAGCCTGACTGATCTGATCCGGGTTTGGATTGACCCAGGTCAGTAGATCCTCGAAGGTATCCTGGAATTTGGGGCGTCCAACCACTCCGAAAGCATCGGGACTGGGGGTGGTCAGGGGTGACTGGTGTTGATGCCTCGGGGACCCAAACTGGACTTATCCTGGTTCAGAGTTGTCCCGATAGCTCGGGCGTTCAACCTCCTTTCGGGTGTTGCCAGTCCTTCTTCCCCCCCTTCTTCTCCTTCTCTTCTCTCCTTCTCTTCCATTTCCTTCTCTTTCCCCTCCTCCCCCTTTCCCTCGATCCTCTTCCGTGGGCTCGCGATGCTCGTGGACAGTGGCGTGGTGGCCGGCCCTTTTCCCTGAGACCCTGGACACTTGCGTCTCATTCCCAACCATCTTGTGATGTTGGGTCCTTGTTTTGAAGAGACAGTGCCCCGCGTTCTTCCTCCTCTCCACTCCTCCTGCTCTTCCTCCTCCTCCTCCTCCTCAGGCTCCTCCTCCTCCTCCTCCTCCTCCTCCTCCTCCTCCTCCTCCTCCTCCTCCCCCTCCTCCCCCTCATCCTTCCTCCGCAGTTCGCATGCGTCTCTCCCACCGAGTACAGTTGTCGTGGCCCCATAAGGAGCTCCACCGAAGGTCCCACTGGCGTAGTCCACACGTGGTTCCCCCGCCCAGTACAGCGTTTCGTGGCCCCACAGGGAGCTCCACCGAAGGTCCCAGTGGCGCAGTTCGCCCACCCAGTGCTGCGCTTTGTGACCCCATAGGGGGCTCCACCGAGGGTCCCAGTGGCGCAGTTCGCATGCGTCCCCCCACCCAGTACAGCGTTTCGTGGCCCCAGAGGTAGATCCACCGAAGGTCCCAGTGGCGCAGTTCGCATGCGTCTCCCCGACCCAGTACAGCGCTTCGTGGCCCCATAGGGAGAACCACCGAAGGACCCAGTGGCGCAGTTCTCATGCAGTTTCCCCGACCCAGTACAGCGCTTCGTGGCCCCATCGGGAGCACTTTCGAAGGTCCCAGTGGCGCAGTTCGCATGCGTCCCCCAACCCAGTACAGCGTTTCGTGGCCCCAAGGGCAGATCCACCGAAGGTCCCAGTGGCGCAGTTCGCATGCGTCCCTCCGACCCAGTATAGCGTTTCGTGGCCCCATAGGGAGCTCCACCGAAGGTCCCAGTGACGTAGTCCACACGTGGTTCCCCCGCCCAGTACAGCGTTTCGTGGCCCCACAGGGAGCTCCACCGAAGGTCCCAGTGGCGCAGTTCGCCCACCCAGTGCTGCGCTTTGTGACCCCATAGGGGGCTCCACCGAAGGTCCCAGTGGCGCAGTTCGCATGCGTCCCCCAACCCAGTACAGCGTTTCGTGGCCCCAGAGGCAGATCCACCGAAGGTCCCAGTGGCGCAGTTCGCATGCGTCCCTCCGACCCAGTATAGCGTTTCGTGGCCCCATAGGGAGCACCACCGAAGGACCCAGTGGCGCAGTTCGCATGCAGTTCCCCCGACCCAGGTACAGCGCTTCGTGGCCCCAGAGGGAGCTCCACCGAAGGTCCCAGTGGCGCAGTTCGCATGCGTCTCCTCCACCCAGTACAGCGTTTCGTGGCCCCAGCGTCCCCCGCACCCAGTACAGCGTTTCGTGGCCCCATATGGAGCTCCACCGAAGGTCCCAGTGACGTAGTCCACACGCGGTTCCCTCACCTAGTACAGCGCTTCGTGGCCCCATAGGGAGCTCCACCGAAGGTCCCAGTGGCGCAGTTCGCATGCAGTTTCCCCACCCAGTATCGCGTTTTGTGGCCCCAGAGGGAGCTCCACCGAAGGTTCCAGAGGCGCAGTTCGCATGCGTCTCCCCTGCCCAGCACAGCGTTTCGTGGCCCCAGAGGGAGAACCACCGAAGGTCCCAGTGGCGCAGTTCGCATGCGTCTCCCCCACCCAGTACAGCGTTTCGTGGCCCCATCGGGAGCACTTTCGAAGGTCCCAGTGGCGCAGTTCGCATGCGTCTCTCCCACCCAGTGCAGCGTTTCGTGGCCCAGAGGGAGCTCCACGGAAGACGATACACACAACTACGGCACTCACAATTGCATATGGTTGGGTTCTTCGCCGGGCTATTTTTTTGGAGCGGGGCGTTTTCGCATGGTTTCGGGGACAGACTGGGACTTTCACAGATCCATCCAGATCACAACATGCACCATCAAAAGTAAGCCTGGGGCTCTAGCCGTGATTTTCCGCGGTGCTGCATTTTCGTTGTTTCGTCGGATCTCCGTCTCTGGCTGGAGTAGATGGGACCGGAGGATCGCGCTGTCTCGCCGATGCATCGGCGATGCGCCTTTATGCGGAGCCCGATTTCCTCCACGCCGACGGCATCGCCGACGTCGCTGGTGCATCGGCGATGCGGCGCGATCCTCCGGCCCCACTCCAGTGGTGCCAGAGGTGTCCCTGGCCCAAGGTGTTCCCAGGATTTCAAAAGGGGGCCCCGCGGCCTCCAGAGCACCCCCCACGAGGCCCAGAGGCCCCCGGGGGCTGCAAAGTGGCGGGAGCAGTTGGGGGCACCTCGGGTCAGGGGCACTTCTGGCAACACCCAGCTCTGCTCCGCCCGCCCGCTCCCCAGTCGGAGCGCGTCGACTATCCGTCCTGGTAGCCCTGCCATCCTCGCGTCCTGGCGCCCCTCCCGAGGATCGAGCTTCGAGGTTTTTGGGTGTCCCTCGCCTCGGCCTCCGGTCGGCTTCTCGTTGCCCCGGCGGGATCCGCCTGGAAATTCTAGTTCGAACGCGCCCCTTGGAGCGGGTCTGGGGTCACTCCGTTTTTGACCCCTGGGCCCACCAGCCCTCGGCCCCATGGACCCACACCCCCTCGTGTCGTGAAAAAGGAGGTCCGAAGGTTGTTGGTACTTCTCAGGGCCGGCAGCAAACGAGTCGGGACGGGAAGCTGGTTCTTGGGAAGGGCTCCAGACCTCCGGGGAGCCACGGTGTTGCAAGACACGGTGTTCCCATCAGGATGGGCAAAGCGATCCAGGAAGGCGTCATTATTTCCAGCGCCATGCCACGGCGTGGTTTTCGGTACTTCCAAATAGGCCCCAAAATCTAGAAAATGGCCTCCCGAAAACACCATCAGAAGTGGTTACACATTCGGTGTCGATTCGTTGAATGTTGGGCCGCACCCTGCGTGGCATGGCGCTTCTGGGCGGAAGGGTGCCGGGAGGCTGTCGGAAGTGAAGCGAGGTGGCTCCGCCGGCCTGGGAGGGGATGCCAGCGGAGGCTGGCGGGAGCAGCAAGTGCCTTCCCAAGAGGTGCTTGCGCTTAGGGGATTCAGTTTTTGTCGGAAGAGGCCAGTGTACCCCTGTCAGAACCTCAGGAACAAAAACGTCGCCTTTCGTGGACTCCAGATGTCGCTCAAGAAAGTCAAGATTCTGGACTGGACGCTGGGCGTTTTCTTGGGGCCGCTCTTCTTCGTAGAATCTTCGTGTATGTGGACGTGGACTACTGGTTAAGAGAACGCTTCGAGCGAAGTCCATTATCCTAGGGTAGCATGTTCTTAACTCTGAGCAGGGGTGTGCATTGCCTCCCTAGCCAAGCCAGGAGGCGTATGCACCGATCCTGGGCTCAGGATGGGCTCGACCAGGGTCGTCGCGGTGGATACAGTTGACTTCCCCATGCCCGTCCCCCCCCTCGCTCCTCGAGCTCCCTGGGAGGGAGGTGACAAGAGGTGAGACGGGGGAGCGGTGGGGTGGAGTTGAGTGAGGAGGAGGAGGGAAGAGTGATTAACTAAAGGAGGGGAGGGGCAAGGGACGAGGGGGGGGAAAGGAATGGCGACGACGACGACGATGATGTTGATGATGATGATGATGATGATGATGATGATGATGATGACGCTGATGATGATGATGATGATGATGATGATGATGATGATGATGATGATGGTGATGGTGATGGTGATGATGATGGTGATATTGATGATGATGATGATGAGGATGATGATGATGATGATGATGATGGTGTTGATGACGATGTTGATGAGGATGATGATGCTGACGACGACCATGAGCATGATGGTTGTGATGATGATGATGATGATGATGATGATGATGATGATGAGGATACTGATACTGATGATGATGAGGACGATGTTGATGGAGACGATGACGATGATGATGCTACGGATGACGATGGGGATGATGATTGTGCTGGTGATTGTGATGACGATGATGACGACGATCATGATGACGATGATGATGCTGATGATGCTGATGATTATGAGGATGGTTATGCTGATGAGTATGATGATGGCAATGAATGTTATGTTGATGATGTTGGTGATACTGGTGATGATGATGATGCGGATGCTGGTGATGGTGGCGATGGTGATGATGATGATATTGGTGTTGGTTGTGGATGATGATGATGGGTGCTGTTGCCGACGATTGTAACTATGATGCGGAGGAGGAAGAGTATGATGAGGGTGCTGATGAAAAAGGTGATGATGACAGTGATGCTCAGGATGGTAATGGTGATGCTGATGTTACTGATTCTGATGACAACGATGATGATGATGATGATGATGATGATGATGAGGATAATGGTCATGATAATGAGGCAGACGATGACGATGATGGTGATGATGATGATGACGATGATGATGCTGATGCTGATGATGCTGATGATGCTGATGATGCTGCTGATGATGATGATGATGATGATGATTACGACGACGACGATGGCGATGACGACGATGGTGATAGTGATGATGCTGATGATGATGCTCGTGCTGATGCTGATGCTGCTGATGCTGCTGCTGACGATGGTGAGGAGGAGGATGATGGTGACGACGACGACGCTGATGCTGATGCTGATGCTGATGCTGATGATGATGCTGCTGATGATGATGATGCTGATGATGCTGATGATGATGCTGATGATGATGATGATGATGCTGATGCTGATGATGATGGTGATGATGGTGATGATGATGATGCTGATGATGATGATGATGAGGAGGAGGAGGATGATGGTGATGATGATGATGATGATGATGATGATGATGATGATGATGTTTTGATGAGGAGAAGGAGAAGGAGGAGAAGGAGGAGGAGGAGGTGGAGGAGGAGGAGGAGGATGAGGATATGGAGGAGGAAGAGGAGGAAGAGCAGGACAAGGAGGAGGAGGAGGAGAAGACGGAAAATGAGCAGGAGGAGGAGGACGTGGTGTATGAGCAGGAGGGAGTCGGACGATGAGAAGGTCCCCTGAAAGCTTCCGAGGCCGAGAGCATCGCCCATTAGGATGGGGGAGATCATTGAAGTTTGTATCCTTGAACGAACGGTGGGGGCGCATTGAGTAATGTGCCCAGGAGGGGGGCCTTCGGTGGGGCTCCCTATGGGGCTGCGAAGCGTGTGATGGGGTGTGCCGAAATGGGCGGGGAACCTCATGTGCACTTTGCCACTGGGGCCTTCGGTGGGGCTCCCTATGGGGCCACGAAACGTGTGAGCGGTGTACTGACATGGGTGGGAACCGCATATGGACTTTGCCACTGAGGCCTTCAGTGGAGCTTCCGATGGGGCCACGAAACGTGTGAGGGTGTGCCGAAATATGCGTGACACCGAATGTGGACTTTACGACTGGGGTCTTCGGTGGAGCTCCCCATGGGGCCTCGACACGTGTGAGCGTTGTTTCGAAATGGGTGGGGAACCGCATGTGGACTTTGCCACTGTGGCCTTCGGTGGAGCTCCATATTGGGCCACCAAGCGTGTGAGGGGTGTGCCGAACAGGTTGACATGCGTGCGGAGGACAGAGGCAAAGAGGGGGGGGAGGGGAAGGGGGAAGAGGAGGAGGAGGAGGAGGAGGAAGAGGAAGAGGAGGAGGAGGAGGAGGAGGAGGAGGAGGAGGAGGAGGAGGGGGAGGGAGTGAGACGCGGGGCGCTGTATCTTCACAACGAGGACCCAACTCCACGGGATGGTTTAGAAAATACAGCGACTCTCATTGACTCCAGATTTTGTCAAACAAATCAAGAATCAGTACTGGACTCTGGGCGTTTCCTTGAATTTTATCCTCGTGCGTAGACTGGTCGTGGATCGGGACCTGGACTACTGCTCAAGGAAACGCTCGGAGGGAGGTCCATGTTCCTCGGTGAGAACTTCTGTTAAGCCTACGCAGGGGTGTGTCCACTGCGTCCTGGACTTTCTGGGAGAGGGCGCCAAACGGCCAGGGCGCAGTGGACATCCCTCCCCCCCGCCGGCCGGAGGCGCCGCCGAGGCGCCGGAGGCGTGCGGCGCGCCCGCGGGCGGCCTGGCCTCGCCGGAGGGCCTCTCCGTCCAGGAGGCCGCCGGGGTTCAGCGCGCCGTGCTCGGCCGATCTTCGAGTCTTCTGATCTATGTGTGTATACGTAAGTGCGTGTCTACACACAGGTGCTTATAAGCACACGAGTATCATGAAACATATGCAGTGCGGTAGTATTATGGACATGCTTTAGCGTGAAAGTATACACGTGCAAATACACGTGGTTGTATATACACAGACATGCAGCTACATATATATATATATATATATATATATATGTATATATATATATATATGATCAAGGCTATGAAGCGCCCGACGACCGCGAGTCGGCCTCGGTCGGCGACTGATGAGCGCGAGGGGGTTCGCGCTTTGAAGCCAAAGACTCTTTCACCGATCGTGGCTCGTGCTGCCCTTCTGGGCTCCAGCCCTCAGCGCGGGCCACCACGTTCCCCACCCGCTTCACTCCTGCGGGTGGGATGCCTGATGGCGCTGCCTCTCACTCTCGGCGGCCTGGCAAGGCTGGCAAAGCTTCTGGTGGCTCTGGTGCTGGGCAGCGTCGTCGCGGCAGCCCACGAGAAGACGATGCTCGCAGTCGCAGTGCAGGCACGGGCGACCCCTTCCAGTCTGCTGGCGCCGACCCCTGGCGAGCTCGCGGGAGCGAGTGCCAGGGCACGGCCACGCCGATCGCCACCACACCCCCAACGACCCTTCGGACACCTCGCAGCAGCGGCCGTGACAGAGCTCCTCCTTTACCGCGTCCTCGCCCTGGCGCTCGTGCTGACGGGATGGTGCGTCACTCTGAGCTCGAGGAGATCCTGGGTGCCATGCGCGACGAGATCACGGGCACAGTGCAGAAGGCCAATGACGCGCTTATGCTCTCCATCACCTCAAGCACGACCAGCGCCCTTCGATTCTTCGGTGAGAGGCAAGAGGCCAAGAACTCGCAGATCGACAGCCACCTCAACGAGCTCGACCAGTCTACTGCACGGCTGGCCAGGGACCAGAGGGAGATGCGCGAGCAGCTGCAGGCTCTGGAGAAGTCCATGGCCGTGTGCGAAGCGGCGCCTCCGCTGCAGAACATCGGGGACATTGCCGACTGGTCGCGGGATGTGGACAAATCTGTGTTCGTGGTCTCGGCGAAGGAAGCCATCGCCCACCAGGCCGCGGCCGACTCAGTCAGGTCCTGGCTGGCCGACGCCGAGCTGGACGACAACAGCTGGTCCATCGAGGGCCCCTCCCCAGGGCGCAGGCTGCTCATCAGGATGCACGGCGCCGACGGCCTCGCGGCTCGTCGGGTCACGGCCGCCTTCCGCAAGCTCCGCAAGGAAGGCAGCTGGCGCCGCTTCACCACCGCATCCGTCGACGGCAACGAGGTTGGCATGTTCGTCGGACTCGACAAGTCGCCACAGACTATCCGCAGGGAGGTCCAGACGAAACGCCTCCTTGAGCTCGTCCGCGGCTCTGGTGCTGAAGGGCGCTGGCGCGCCAACCGCCATGCAGGCATCATCAGCGACGGGAGCAAGCCCGTCATCCGAGTGGTCGTCGGCGCCACGGCAGAGGACCCGACGATCTTGGAGTGGAACTATCGTGCTGTTACTGATGCTCAGCTGGACAAGGATGGCATCAAACGGTCAGTCAACGACATATTCGGCGGGGTCGAGACGATCCACTGGGCGAATTAACACCCGCTTCGCTCCGTGGCGTGCGCCATCGGGGCACCAGCCCTGCGTAGCCTTCGGCTCCTGGAATGCCCGCGCCCTGGTGCACCACTGCGTCGAGACGAGGGACAGGAAATTCAGGTACCTTGTCTCGATGCTCAAGCTCAAGACTGCCATGTGTGTGCAGGAGGTGCACGGCGCGGATATTGAGTTCAACCAGGAGCTTCGTCGCCTGCACCTTCCCCTGCGCGCCTTCGCGAACTTCGGGGGGCGTCGGGGCACAGGTGGCGCAGCCATTCTTCTTCCTGGTCAATTCGCTGTCGCTGACGCTTGCCGCTTCGCGCATGAGATTCTCGTGCAGGGCAGGGTTCAACGGCTTCGGATCTCCGGGCCTACCTCAGAGTGCCCTGCCCCCTCCATCGTCATCTATAGCGTCCACAACTTCGGCCTCAGCACGCAGGACATGGACGCGGTCTCAGCATGCATCCGCAGGGACATCGCCCTCGCGAAGTCCGCTCCGCGGCTGGTCGCAGTTCTCTTCCTCGGCGACTTCAACATCTACGCGGCGGCTCCGTCGCCCACCCGCGCCCCGCTCCTCAACAATGGCTTGGTTCCACTGCGTCATGCGCCGCGTCCGCAGGAGCGCCGATGGCAGACAATCTTCCAGGATTTCATTGAGATCGACAGTGCGCTCCCCGCCCACTATAGCATCCAGGACGACGCGCCCCCAAGCTCACCCAGATCGACAGGGCCTTCATCGCCTCCCCCAGCTGGCTTACCATTCAATGACATATCACCGCCACGACCCGCGACTTCCCTGAGCATCTGCACGAACGTGGCATCAGTGATCATTCCCCGCTGGCCCTCGCGATTGCCGCTCGCCCTCCTCTCGCGAGCGACGCCCAACCTATTCCCAGGCACATCTTCCGCGACCCTGAGTATCCTGCCCAGTGCGCCCTGCTGTCGAAGTTCGTCAACTGGGGCGCGCTCCAGTCCTACCAGCAGTGGCAGGAGAACCAGCGTCTGATGAAGGAGGCCGCTCGGCGGGTCAGAGATCGCCTCTTCTCAGAGAAAGCTGCCGAGAACGACGCCCAGCTGCTCATCTTCCGCTCCATCGCGAGGGCGGTCTGGCGTGACGACCTGCACCTGGCGGAGCGCCTCGTAGCCTCGTCCAAGCTTGCCTCCGCGCACTTTCTCATCGAGTGCCGCGGCGCGTGCTGATCTCGCTGCGTGACCCTGCCGCCTTCGAGGAGGAGTTCGCCGCCGCCCAGAGAGTTTACAGCGAGCGGCGTGAAGCTAGGCTCGACCAACGTGCCAGGGCTCTTCATCCAGACGGCTCTTCGTGCCGCTACATCAACGCGATGCGCCGCTCGCTCAGGCGTCGTGCCGCGCTGTGGACGCCCTTCTCTCGTGCTCTCAAACTTCAGGGGCGTCGCCTTCCCGATGAGCATGGACAGGAGCGCGTGGTCAACGCCCAGGCTGACGTGCTTCGGGAGCTTCGTGACCACTGGGCCCCCATCTTTCAGCGGGTGCATCGGGACTACCCCGAGCTGCTGGATCGGTACCTGCGTGGGCATTCGGTTTCAATTTCTGACTTGCACGTGCGTGAGCATTCGGTTTCAATTTCTGACCTGCACGAGGCCCGTCTCCCTGACGACCGCGATCTTCTCCGAGCCGCCGTGCGCGCGCGCCCCTCAGCGCCTGGCCCTGACGGACTACCTTACGACGCGTGGAGCAGATGCGGCAGCTCTGCTCCACTCCAGGCCCTGGCAGACGTCAGCCTTGAGATCGCGCAGGGCTTCCCCCCTCCCATGGGTCTCAACGATCACCTGATGGCGTTCCTCTCGAAAGGCGCGGAGGACACCGACCGCGCGATTGGGCCCGTGCGATCTCCAGCCACCACTCGGCCGCTCGCGCTGAAGAACAGTGACGCGAAGCTGATCGCGGCTGGCTGCAACGCTCAGCTCAAGCACCGCATTGAGAGATCTGCGCCGGCGGCCCAGCGAGGCTTCCTGCCTGGCCGCAACTTCCTGGACAAGATCATCTTGCTCGACACGCACGCCCGCGTCGCTGGCCTCTCCGAGAACGCCGCCAGCTCCATGCCGCTCATGGTGCTCTTCGACTTCGGGAACGCCTTCCCGTCGCTCTCGGTCTCATTTCTGCTCGCGGCCCTGCGCAGTGCAGGCTTCGATGGGGGCATCCTCCAGCTGATCGTGGGCATGCGCTGGCTCCCGACGGCGTTCGTGGCGGTCGAAGGGGCCCTGAAGCACTTCATGCATGTGCTTGCGGGCATGGCGCAGGGCTGTCCTCTCAGCGGATCGCTGTGGGCCGTCGCCATGAACCCGTTCGTTATGCACATGGAGGCCATCATCTCCTCCTTCACCCCCTCGGCGCTAGGGGTATGCGCGGACGACGTGGGCGTGGTCGTGCAGGACTGTCGCATCCTCCTCCGTCTATGGCGCGTGTTCCGAGCTGGCGACGTCCTGGCGGGGCTCCGCCTGAAGCTCCCGAAATGCAAGATCGTGCCCCTCTCTGGGGCTTACTCCGAGGCCTTGGCATCTACTACTCGCTCATGGCTCGCCTCCCTGCTGCCAGACTGGCAGCGCATGGGTATCGTGCCCTACGCGGAGTACCTCGGCGTCATCATAGGCCCTGCTGCCCCCCCTGATCTGGTCTGGCAGAAGGTCGGAGCGAAATGGATCAATCGAGTTCGCGAGCTCGCACGCGTCGGAGCTCCAGTTCATCTCACGACGGTCCTCTACAACTCGAGGGTGCTTACCGTCCTCAGCTACCTCATGCAGCTCATGCCCGTCCCTGCGTCACTCCTCGGGCGTGAGTCATGGGCGTGGCGCAAGATCTGGCACCTCCCGCCCCAGTCCTTCTCGCTGAGGGGCCTGCTGGGCGTGGCCTCGTGGTCCGTGATCCGCCCTGCCAGCATGCTCGTGCTCAGCATGGCGTCGAGGATGCGCGCTGCGGACTCCGCGCTCACGATGTGGCGCCTGTTGCTGGCGCTCCTCCGCAACGTGGTCGAGGAGGTCGGCTCGCTGGAGGTCATCGGGCGCGGTCGGCTGTCCCCGCGGTTCTGGCAGGCCCCGCCAATCGTCATGCAGGTGGGGGAGGCCGCGCAGGGGCGCTTCGGTCAGCGTGAGCACTCTGAGACCGCCCGTGCCGCGCTCGCCTCGGTCGCTGCGCAGGCAGCGCAGGAGGCACCTGTGCGCCTGCGCAGCCAGAAGATTCTCTCCGCCTCCCTCCGCTCCACCCTTTTTCCCGATGTTCTTCAGGACACGATCGCCGAGCGCATGGCCTCCTGGGGTGTCGAGTTTTGCGCCCAGCACTGGGCCCCTCTTCGGGGCCTGGTCCGAGACGGTGGCCCCCCAGCTTGGCAGAGCGCAGTCCTGAAGACAGTGATCGGCGGATGGCCCACCAGCTTCCGCCTGCGCAGTGCCGAGATGCGTAGTTGTCGATTTCGATGTGCTGAATGCAGGGATGGAATGTCCCATTACATCCGTTGTCCTGTCTTGTGGGGCATTGTATACCACCCTGAGGTGCCCCCCATCTCGCTTGCTCAGCGTTTTGGGCTCGCTGGCTCCCCATCGCCTGAGGAAGTCGAGCGAGTGGTGCGCGCTTTCCATCTTTACAACGTTGCGCGCACCTCTCCAGAGCTTGACCTTCGTGCGTCTGAGGAAACTCTCGACCGATACTTTTACACACTCCGCAGAGCCATGCAAGCTCTGGTAGACCTCTCTAGAGCGCCCTTCTGGGCCCGCCTGTTGGGAGCTCAGGACTCGCCTCAAGGTGCGAGTGATATTATATATATATATATATATATATATAATATATTATATATATATATGTATGTATATATATATACATATGTACATATATATATATATGTGTATGTATGTATGTATGTATATATATATATATATATATGTATGATGTGCATATTTATACACATATACATGTGTGTGTACCGCCTCTTCTGGGCCTCTTTGGGGCCTCTCGTCGCCACGGCGGGGTCCGCCCCGAGATCCTGGCCAGGACGCGTCGCGGAGCAGGCAGGGAGGGGGGTCGGCTGCAACCCTCGGGGCCTGCCCAGACCTCCCCGTGCGCACGCTTCGCGCCGGGAGGCTTCCGGCCGGTCTCGGCATCTGCGGGCCTTTGCCAGGGCGCCGCGGCAAGATCAGGACGAAGAGCCGGGCCAGGACGAAAGGCCGGCCCCTGGGAAGAGGTCCAGACCTGTGGGGGACCACGTGGCGAACACAATCGTCAAAGTCGCTGCCGCCGCCTAGGCATCCGACGCCGTGATTTTCGAATATATATTTTTATATATACATATATATATATATACATATATATATAGATATATATACATGTGTGTATGTATGTATTCGCACATGGATTCCCACAGATCTGGACCCCTTCCTAGGGACTGGCTTTGCATCCCGAGTCGTTTTCTGACCGTTTCGGGTCCCGAGAGGGCCCCCGACGCCGAAAGTTGCCACAAGCTTTCCGTCCTCATCTTTAAGCGACGCGAGGATGTCAGGGTCGCCGCCGCCGCCGTCCGACGTTTTGTGTCCAACTGGAAGCTACACTTATGGCCTCAATGGGCGCGACCGTATGCGTTATCACCTCCGAGTTCTGCACGTTACTCACGTTTTGTGCCCGGCAAGGAGTTCCACCTCCGGCTTCGTGGGCGCAACCGGATGTGTTACCACTGCCCAGTTCAGCACACCAGACGCTCGGATCATGCTTTCACAGGGAACTTCAACTCCAGCCTTACTGTGCTCTACCGCATGTGTTACCACCGCTCAGTTGGGCACACCCACCAAGCAGATCATGCTCCCACAGTGGGCGCACCTCTGGCCTCTGTACGCGTGACCGCCTGCGCCACCTTCGTCCATTTCGGCGCACCCCTCACGCGGATCGCGCCCCCCCATGGAGAGCTCCACCGTCAGTCTCGCTGGGCGCGACCGCATGCGCCATCACCTCCCAGTTTGGCGCACCCCTCACGCGGATCGTGCCCCTCCAGGGAGCCTCGCCTCTGGCCTTCGTGGGTGCGACCGCACGCGCTATCACTTTCCAGCCTAGCACACACTTCCCGCGCATCATGCCTCGAGAGCGAGCTCCACCTGGCCTCAGCGTGCGATGCCTCGCGTGCTACCACTGCGCAATTCGGCACACCCCGCACGTGGATAATACTCGCACTGGGAGCTCCACTCATGGCCTCGGTGGGCATGCTTTACCATCGCCCCCAGACCAGCACAACACTCACCTGGATCGTGCGGAGGGGTCCCCACATAAAGCCTCATCGGGCACGATCGCACACGCACCGCCCAAGTGGCACACCGCTCACGCGGATCGTGCTTCCACAGGGAGCTCAACGACGCACGGCCATAGTGGGCGCAACAACATGTGCTACCACCGCCCCAGGTGGGCACCTCTCACGCGGATCGTGCCTCCTTGCGGAGCTCCACTTACAGCCTCAGCGAGTGTGTGCGCATTCCCGGCCCCGCCAATTTCGGCACACCCCCTCGCGCGGATCGTGCCGCGTGCCCGACAGTGAGATCATCATGCTTCCGCGCGCTCCGCAGTATCCGCATCTCCTTCCCTCGGCGTGCATTTTGTCATGAGCGGGCCGCGCACTGCGCTACACGCAGCTGCATAGGTTTGGGCTCTTCGCCCGGCTAATTTGCAGTATAGGGGGTCTTTGAGAGGCGTGTGTTCCTCTTTGGCCTGGGGGGCGACATTTTTTATTGGCGGCTTCTTGGATGCCTGCTGGCGTCTCGGTGGTCTGTTAAGCCGTCTTGGAAGTCTGATAGGGGTCTCTTCAGGCCGTTCTGGGGTCCTCTGGCTTTCTGTGCTCTGTAGGGGCTTCTTAAAGTCATCGGACACTTCTGGGGCGCCTGTGGGGGTATCTTCAGGTGATGGTGGTTTTCTTCTCCGGGGAGCTTATTGGGTCGTCTTTAGAGCTGATTGGAGGCCCTTCAGGCCGGCTGGGGGTCTTCTCGGGGGGTTCTGGGCCGTCTGTAGTTTTTTGTTGTTGCTTTTTTGGACGCCTCTGGGGAGCATCTATTTTCCGTTTCGGGAGGCTCTTGGAGGGTCTTTGGGGCCTCTAGGGCTGTCTTAGGAGCCGTTTTGGACAAATAGGCGGGTGGTAACGGAAAGGGCCGCTTCTCTGGCCCCATTTGCTGGGAGGCAAACAAGAATCATGGTGCCTGTCTTTGGTGCCTGCACATTGGCGTCCTGAGGGAGGAAGCGTGGCGTCTTGCAGGTCAGATTTCCGCCGAATTTGGGGTCCTGGGGATGGGGTATGGGGGAGGAGTCGAGCTGTCTCGCCACAAGCTGTCTCGCCCACCCCCGCCCGCAGAATACGAGCAGCACCAGGCACCTGGCAAATCGGACGGACAGCCACCGGGAACCGTTCCAGACGCCGGGTGCGCGACGCTCGCGAGGTGCGCCACGCGTGCCAGGTGCGGCGCGGGCACCAGGTGCATCCAGTGACCCCGAGGGCCCAAGCGTTCAGAGGCGCGCCTGGTGCGCCAAATGTCCTCAGCGCCAAGTGTACCACATGCCCCAGCTGCGCCTGGTGCGCGACGCGCGCGCAGAGTGCGCCAGGCGGCGACAGGTGCGCCAGTGCACGTGACAGCACGCATCCGGAAATATGCTGACCCCCTCGATTATTTCGGGTGGAAGCCCATTCGAACCGGCGGCGGGGTAGTCAGCCTGGACGAATGTGTGTGTGTGTGTCCTGGCAATCAGTTTGCACCTCCCGTTAGCAGCCTGTCTGCAAGGGTCCCATCACATATTTCAATGGCCGGGTGTGAGCCTTATCGGATCCGGAATCGGTGGCCCGTGGTCGTCCGCATGCCGGTATTGTTAGTCTCACATGGTCTACCGCATGGTCTCCCGTATGGTCTTTGGCGTGGTCTCCCGCACGGTCTTCCGCATTGTCTCACGTGGCGTCTCCCGTAGGTTTTCCGCGTGGTCTCCCGTATGGTCTACCATATGGCCTCCCGTGTGGCCCGTCGTATGGTCTCCCCTACAGTCTTTCGTATGGCCCTGTATGGCTCCCCGTATCGTTTTCCGTGTGGCCTCTCGTATGGGCTCCCCTATGATTGCCCGCATGGTCTGCCGTATGGTCTCCCGTCCGTATGTTTTTTTTCCCAACCATCCTGTGGTGTTGGGTCCTCGTTTCAAAGAGACAGCGCCCCGCGTTCCCTCCTTCCTTCCTTCCTTCCTTCCTTCCTTCCTTCCTCCTCCCCCTTCCCCTCCTCCCCCTCCTTGCCTCTGCCCTCACCGTTCACTTTGGCACACCCCTCACACGTTTCGTGACTCCATAGGGAGCTCCACGGAAGGCCACAGCCCGAATGCGACACGCATACCCATTACGGCACATTCCTCACACGTTTCGTGGCCCCACAGGGATGTCCACCGAAGGCCTCAGTGCGACCGCCAGCATGCGTCACGCATACCCATTACGGCACACTCCTCACACTTTTCGTGGCCCCCTAGGGAGCTCCACCGAAGGCCCCAGTGCCACCGCCCGCATGGTCACGCACACCCACTTCGGCACATCTCTCACATGTTTCGTTGCCCCCTAGGGAGGATCTCCACCGAAGGTTCTAGTGCCACCGCCCGCATGCGCAACGCACACCCATTTCGGCACACCCCTCACACGTTCCGTGGCCCACTAGGGAGCTCCACCGAAGGCCCCAGTGCCACCACCCGCATGCGCAACGCACACCCATTTCGGCACACCCCTCACACGTTCCGTGGCCCACTAGGGAGCTCCACCGAAGGCCCCAGTGCCACCGCCCACATGCGTCACGCACACCCATTTCGGCACACCGCTCACACGTGTCTTGGCCCTACAGGGAGCTCCACCGAAGGCCCCACACCCCTCACACGTTCCGTGGCCCACTAGGGAGCTCCACCGAAGGCCCCAGTGCCACCACCCGCATGCGCAACGCACACCCATTTCGGCACACCCCTCACACGTTCCGTGGCCCACTAGGGAGCTCCACCGAAGGCCCCAGTGCCACCGCCCACATGCGTCACGCACACCCATTTCGGCACACCGCTCACACGTGTCTTGGCCCTACAGGGAGCTCCACCGAAGGCCCCATTGCCACCGCCCGCATGCGTCACCCACGCCCATTTCGGCACATCCCTCTCTCTTTACCGTGAAGGCTTTGCTGCCAGTGCCGCCGACCCTGAAGGCGGGACCTCCCCTGGGACCTCGAGGTCCCCTCCCGGGGCCCCAGGGCTGGCCAGGGCCACGGCGCGGGCCAGGGCCAGGGCTGGGGCCAGGTCCACGGCCAGGGCCAGGGCCTTGGCCAGGGCCAGGGCCCGGGCCGGGGCCGGGGCGGGGCTGGGGCCGGGGCCGGGGCCGGGGCCATGGGCGGGCCTCCAGTGGGAACCTCTTCTAGTTTCACCTGTCCAGGTGGGAGGCCGAGCATTGCCTTTGGGTGGAGGGCAGAGGGTGAGGTCTGAAGATGCCGCTTCGCCCAAAACATCCCCACCCGTGAACTTCCCTCCCCCTTTCCCCCGCCCTTTCCTTCTCCGCCTCCTGCTCCCCCGTGTCCGCCTCCACCCCCATCGTTGCCGCCCGCTGGCGCCAATCACCAGTGGCAGCGGGGGGGTGACGGGTGACGCATCATGTTTCTGGAACTCATGTGCACTCGGCCCTTGACCACGCCCACGCCGTCGCCGGCACCTCCATTCGAGTCGCCCTCTTGGGCGCTGCGTAATGGGGGATCATAAATGGGGGGGCGGCGAGTGTGGTCCGAAAAGGTACCCAAGTGGTACCTGAACGAGCCCCCTGGGGCTCTGGAGGGGCCCGAAAGGGGCACGAAAGGGGACCTTTTCTGACCCCCCTATTTGTGACCCCCCATTAAGCCACGCCCACTCTCTCAATTCAGGCCCCCGTCCCCCATGTCGCCAAGCTGGGGCGCGGCGGCTCCACAGACGTGCGCAGACGTGCCTCCGAAGCCCGCTCGGGGCTCCCCTCGGGGCCACCCCTGCCGCCCCGCGATGGGCCCCCGAGTCCCGGCCCCCGCCGTTTTTCCCACGCGTTTCCGACCAAACGGCCGCAGGGGGTTTTAGAAAAGCAAAACAAATTCTAAGGGGTTTTAGAAAAGCAAAGCGAATTATAAGGCTGTTTTAGAAAAGCACATTGAATTCTAGAACGCAGAACGAAATTCTCGAACCGCAAGGCGAATTCTAGAACAGCAAGAGTAGCTCTAGAACGCAAAGCTGAATGCTACACTTTCACACATGTGTACAAGCCGCGTATGCGAAAACAACTGCTAGAACGGACGAAACAGTTCTGGAACGACGAAGTGAATACTAGAACGCCAAAAACGATTCCAGAATTCTGGATTGACCTGTTGGGCGCCAGTCGTGTGCTCGTTCACCCGTCGGGTGCCAGTCGCGTGCTCGTACACTTGCCGCGCGCCAGTCGCGTGCCCGTTAACCTGTCTGGCTCCAGTCGCGTGCTCGGGGGCCCAGAGAGTCAGCCAGCCACCCAACCATCCATCCATCCAACCATCCAGCCCAACAGTCAATCCGCCAGCCAAACAGCCAGCGAGCCAACCAACCAATGGCGAACCGCCCGGCCAATCAGGGACGGGGCGCCTGCAACAGAGCGAAACACATTTGCTAACATGTCGAGGGAGTTCGCGCCCGCCTGCCATTCGCGGATGCGCTGAGCGTGGATCCGTCGATGCGCGAACAGCCCGCGGGTGACATCGGCGGGGCGTTAAGGTCTTGTTTGAAAGACTGCTGGGTGCGAGCCATCAACGATGCCTGACCACGCGCGGGCGCAGTCGCGACCTCGTAGCGAAGCTAGGCGCTGCTGCATACACATAGGCCGCTACACAACACAAGCTTCACCCTGAAAGCCATCCACCCACAAGACTGATTGGTTTTCGAGGTGCAAACGCCCATATGGATTTCACCCTCAGCCTTCCACCCTGAGAAAAATGTTCAGGGAAGGTGGGACCACCCCGTGACCAGCCAGGACCCGCGAGGGGGCAGTAATCTGAATTGGGGCCCCCTCATGGCGCTCATGGCATGTGTGACGTTCCTAGGGGGCATGCAGAGACTCGGGTGTTACTTCTGTGTTGACGTGGGCGGGTGGGAGTGAGCGAGACGACTTGCGGGCAGAGAAAGTGTTTTGACCCCCCCATACGCCCCCTTGTCTCCTCCCCTGAGGGAAGGGAAAAGGAAAGGGAATCGACATTGTTTTTCTTTGTTTGTTCTTCACTTTTCCTGGGACTGGCGCAGACGACGACGAAGACGACGACAGCGTCTGACACTCGCCGAATGGTCGGCGTGCCACTGCGCGTTGACCGTGGGGGTTGCGCTTATGACCCAGATTTTGCCGCCACGGGTACTTTGTATTTTCTGGGGGGCATGGATGGTGGAGGCGGGACCCTTATTCTTGGTTGGCGGCTGGTCGAGTGGGGGAAGGGGGTTTATTGATGGAGACCAGTGGTGGGCCCTTCTCCGAGGGGGTCAGGGATTGCAGAGATGAGTTCAGGCGGCACAGGGCTGGGCCACCCGCGGCGCTGTCCAGGGAGCTGCTCCGACATTCGTGAGCAGCCTATGGTTTGGGGGGCGACAGCACTGCCGCCCTCTTCCGCGCGCCATCGTTCTCATCATCACGCTCTCCTCATCCACCTCGGGGCCGCCTTTGAGGAGGCCGGGGCTTCTTCGAGCCAAGCTCGGGCCGTCGGCGGCCGCCCCGCTCTGCCCGTCCTCTGCCCGACCGCCTTCTGTGCTCAAGCCGCTGGGGACGGAGCCGTTTCAGCTCGGCCCGTGGCCCCTTCCGACGGCGGACGTGTCCGCACCCCATTTCGTACACTCTCTGGGCGGGTTCCTGTCACGGCATGGCTGAGGGCGTCTGTCCACCGGCAGCGGACAACGTGGCGGTCCGAAGTGCTCAGCAGGATGCCCGAAAGGCGAGGAGACATCGACGGGAGTTTCTCATCATGAGCATCGCTTTTGCGGTCAACCACGCCGCGGTGACGACACCGATCCTCTACGCATCTAGTGTGCTCACCAGCACTGCTGGGCTAAGCGGCAACGCAGTTCTGTATGGCGCGACTTTGGTTGTATCGCTGTTGTTTGCCAACCCACTGTTCTCGTTACTAGGTTCAAATATAGGCCTGTCTGTCTCCATGGTCTGTTACGCGGCGTACGTATTCCTATTTTCTGTTGCTGCCGCTGCGTGCGTGCAAACGGACGCTCACGGTGTGTGCACCGAGGGATCTCTGGTGCAGTTTCCAGCCGCAATCGTGGGCGCGACGATCGGTGGTTGTGGAGCCGGATTGTTATGGACTTGCCAGGGTGCGATCTTCGCATCTTCGGCACAGAGGTTGGCAGAAGCCGAGCACAAAGGCATGGGTGCCACGACGGCAGAGCTAGCAAAGACGTTCGGTGCCATCTTTCTCGGCTTTGAGGCCGGCGTCAGGTTGCTAACCACGGTGTTGCGCGAGTATGCGAAGCTGAGCTACTCGGACATATTTTACATGTACTCCTCGCTTGCCCTTTTGTCCGCTTTGGCGTTCATGGCGACGGCGACAAATCTGCAGAGCGGCGCCGCTGTTTTGAATGCCGAGCTCTTCTCGAAGATACTCGCCGCGGGCAAGCTGTGGCGTGACCCCAAGTTCTGGCTGCTGCAGTTCACGAATATCACCTTCGGACTCGCCGCCGCGTGGCTGGCCGGGTACGTCGGCGAGAACATCCTGTCGAAGGCGGTGAGCTCTGGCGTCATCGGCTTCGCTAGCGCCCTGACGTCGGCGCTCGCAGCCGTGCTGTGCCAGGTTCTCGGGACGGTCTCGCAGACGACAGGCAAGGGGCCCATCCTGATGCTTGGCGCGGTGTGCTTCGCACTGCTCGGGGCGCTCAGCAAGGTCGGCGACCCGACCGAGTGGGGATGGGGCGCCCTTGTCTTCTACGCCTGCATGGGCGTGGGCCGGGCGGTCTACGAGAGCACCAACAGGGCCATCTTCGCAGAGTACTTCCCCGGCCCCGACAGGAGCCCCGGCGTCTTCGCCAACGTGATGGTGTTCACCACCGGCGCCACCAGCGTGGCCTTCGTCTTGGACGCCACTGGCAGGGCGGGCGTGGAGCTCCACCTCCTGCTGCTCTGCGCCGCCCTGACCTCTCCGGGCTTCCTGCTGGCGGCCGTGCTCGCTCGGCGCGGGGAGGCGCAGGAGCTGCTGGCAGCGGACGGGATCCCGCCGTGAAGCCACGGGCCGAGCAGCAGGGGCAGTCGGGGTCAGCGGGCTCGCGCCATCGCCGCGCGCCGCCGCGGCAGCTGGCAGACGGCCGCAGGGCTCCCCTCGGCCAGCACAGCGCGGACCGGGACCGCGAGAGGGCCCCCCTTGGAGGACGAACACCCAGAGTGGAGGGCGCTCCGACCCACGGCCGCAGCGTTTCTCGGGCCCGCCGGTGCCCTGGCTGCTCGCCAGTGCCCTGGTGTCGTCGGGGGCCCTGGTCCTTCCGCACTCTCTTGTTTCCTCGTCTCCGCCCCCTCCCTTTCCGCTCCCCCGGGTCCGCCACCCCTTGAGGGGGTGCCGCCAATTTGCCCTGCAGCTCCTGCTGTGCACGGGCGTCCCACTTGTCCCCCTCCCCTCCTCCATCGTTCTCACTTCCCCTCCCTCCTTCCTCCTCATACCTCCTCCTCCCTCCTCTTATCTCCTGTCTCTTCCCCCGTCCTCTTTCTGGAGTGCATGGCGCACGAACTGGGTGCAGTGCAGCCAGATGCAAAGTTTTCGCTGGGAGCGTTTCTTCGACATAGGCTGGTCCTGTTCAAGCCGTTTCTCGCACGTGTCCTGAGAAGGCTTTCAGATGTGCTGCCCTGCGGATTTTCAAGTGCACGGATACCAGTCGGTCCGCACTGTCCGCTCGTCGATAGTCTATGGGGCTGGGCCACCCCAAATCCAATGGCACCATCCACCCCACGCCCTTGTTGGATTTCCACGACCATGCCGTTCATTTACCTTCGTGATGCGACGGAGCCCGCGATTGTAGAATGCTGGCCGCATTCGGCAGGTGTGGCCCCCAAGCGTTTGATGCGGGCGCTGGCCGAAACATCCGAAGATCTCTATGAGTTGGATGGGGGCGGTGGCCGAGGTACCGGTTGATCTCCATCATGCTGGGGATCTCGTGATCGGCGTTTTGGGGGAACGCGCCCACATCGGCCAGACGTGGAGCCTGGAAGGGCTGCCCCCCCTCTCCCTGCGTTCCCAGCCTTCGCCTGCCCCAAGCGCCGCCGAAGCCGAACGCATGTTTCCGCTTTCGTGTGGGGTGCTCCAGACTCCAGAGAGGGCCCCGTCGTGCGGCGCGCCTGGCCTTCCGGCGGAAGTCGGCGGAATGCTGGCGGACGGCGGCGGTCGCCATGGGGGCAAGGGGTCCTTCGGGAAACGGGTCCCGAGGTCTTAGGACCCCAGGGGCCAGGGGAGGAGGAGGAGGAGGGGGAGGAGGACGAGGAGGAGGAGGAGGAGGAGGAGGAGGAGGAGAGCAGGAGGAGGAGGAGGAGGAGGAGGGAGGAGGAGGGGGAGGAGGAGGAGGGGGGAGGAGGAGGAGGAGGAGGAGGAGGAGGAGGAGGAGGGGGAGGGAGGCCCCAGGGGCCAGGACCCGCTCCTCTCAGGACCGGCTTGCCCCACGCCTGGGGCCCAGGCGGAAGTGAACGCGGGACTGCGGGGCGTGAGCACGGCCACAGCCACTGCTTTTCTTTTGTTGCCGCCTTCCAGCCCGCAGAAGCAAAGCAGTGGTTGTGGTCATTTTCGTTGAGCGTGGCACCAGGGAAATGACCACGACCACTGCTTCTTTTTCGGCCGGCTGGAAGGCGGCGCGAACAAGAAGGAGGAGGGAGGAGGGGGAGGAGGGAGGAGGGGGAGGAGGAGGAGGGAGGAGGAGGAGGGAGGAGGGAGAGGGAGGAGGAGGAGGGTGGTGGTCATTTTCCTGTCCCGCAGGGATGCCGTCATTTCTGGTTCCAGGGCTCCGCGGGTCGGCCGTGCCGCCGGTCGGGGCTGCCTCGGTGCCATCTTCTGCGCTGCGCGCGCCGTGGGAGCTCGCGCAAGCTCCGCGAGGCACCCTGCCGGCTGATGCCTGCGAGGTTTCGGTGCGATCGGGAGGGGTGCGGAAAGGATTGGGACGACGACCGACAGCAGTTACAGTCAACCCGCATGGTAAGGATGGGCAGCGTTCCCAAGGGTACCCTTGCATCCTTGCCTCCTCGGCCCATCCTTGGCCAGTTTCGTTGGCTGCGCCCCGCTCGAAAAGCTTCGAACTGGGCGTCCAAGGCCCTTGCATCCTTATCGCGCATCCTTACTATACGGTTTGACTGTATGGCCCCTGGTTGACCAGGGCTCGCTGTCGGCGTCTCCGAGGGAGCTGTCCGATGGAGACAAAAGACGTGTGCCTAACAGCGGGCGCTGTCGGTCTGGGGCAACATGCTTTCCGCACACAGTTTTCCGTATCCATGTCGCTATTGGGCATCGCACCCCTTTTCCGTACCCATTTCAGGAGCGTTCACGGTTGTTGTTGGGGTCGTGCGTCTTAGAACAGTGCACTGGTCGGGACCGTCTCGGCGCCAGGCTGATCAGCTTGTTGCGCTCACCGTCCACTCCACCTGGCGGGGGACGCCATCGGGCCACGAAGCAGCCGAAGCGCAGCACGACGGGTTAGGTGGCCACATGCGAACCCTACCCCTACCCCCCACGATTTTTGAGGGGGAGGGTGGGGTTCACTTCGCTCGGAAGCTCTCGAACGAAGTGAACCCCACCCTCCCCCTCAAAAATCGTGGGGGGTAGGGGTAGGGTTCGCCTGTGGCCACCTACGGGTTCCAACAGGCTGCTGCGAAAAGGGGGGCACCCGCATCCAGGCGCCCGCGCCTCGTGGGCGCCCCGTGCGCTGGCCAAGTCCAGCGAGGTTCTGCCTGCGGTTCGCCTCGTGGGCGCCCTCGTGGGCGCCCTGTGCGTTGGCTTGGCCCAGCCATGTGTTCGCACGATGCGCGCCCGTGGGCGCCCACGTGGGGTCCGCTGCAGTCTGCGCCATGTAGCCTGCACCACGCAGCTGGCACCACATAGCTTGCACCACATAGGGGAGGAGGAGGAGGAGGAGGAGGAGGAGGAGGAGGAGGAGGCGGAGGAGGAGGAGGAGGAGGAGGAGGACGAGGAGGAGGAGGAGGAGG
>CAUYUJ010021093.1:175055-240055 GCA_963575745.1 Prorocentrum cordatum | reverse complement strand
GTTGGCGTCGTCGTCCTGCGTCGGCGGTGGCGGCGGCGGCGTCGTCGTCGTCGTCGTCGGCGTCGGCGTCGGCGTCGGCGTCAGCTGGGTCGCCGTCGTCGTCGTCGTCGTCGTCGTCCTGCGTCGTCGTCGTCGTCGTCGTCGTCGTCGTCTTCGTCGTCGCATTCGTCTCCGTCGTCGTCCTGCGTTGTCGTCGGCGTCGTCGTCGTCGTCCTGCGTCGTCGTTGTCGTCGTCGTCTTAGTCGTCTTCGTCTTCGTCGTCGTCGGGCTGCGTTGTCGTCGTCGTCGTCGTCGTCCTCCGTCGTCGTCGTCGTCGTCGTCGTCGTTGTCTTCGTTTCCATCGTCGTCCCGCGTCGTCGTCGTCGGATGCGTCGTGAGCGTCGTCGCCGTCGGTTGGGTCGCCGTCGCCGCCTCCCTCGCCGTCGTCGTCGTCATCGTCGTCGTTGTCGTCGTCGGCTGCGTCGTCGTCGTCGTCGTCGTCGTCGTCGCATGCCGCGTCGTCGTCTTAGGTTGCGTCGGCGTCGTGGCCGTCGCTGTCGCCGTCGGCTGCGTCGTCGTCGTCGTCGTCATCGTCGTCGGCTGCGTCGTCGTCGTCGTAGTCGTCGGCTGCGTCGTCGGCGTCGTCGTCGTCGTCGTCTGTTGTCTTGTCGATGTCGTCGTCGGCTGCGTCGTCGTCGTCGTCGGCGTCGGCAGTGGCGGTTGCGGAGTCGTCGTTGTCGTCGTCGTCTTCGTCGTCGTCGTCGTCGTGTTCGTCTCCGTCGTCGTTCTGCGTCGTCGACGTCGTCGGCTGAGGCGTTGGCGTCGTCGCCGTCGCTGTCGCCGTTGTCGTCGTCTGTTGTCGTCGTCATCGTTGTCTTCGTCGTCGACGTCGTCGTCGTCGATGTCGTCGTCGTCGTCGTCGTCGATGTCGCCGTCGTCATCGATGTCGTCGTCGACGTCGTCGTTGTCGTTGTGTGCCGCGTTTCGTCGTAGGTTGCGGCGGCGGCGGCGGCGTCGTCGTAGTCGCCGTCGACTGGGTCGTCGTCATCGTCGTCGTCGACTGCGTCGTCGTCTTTGTCGTCGTCTTCCTCTCCGTCGTCGTCCCGCGTCGTCGTCGTCGGATGCGACGTTGGCGTCGTCGCTGTCGCCGTCGCCGTCGTCGTTGTCGTCGTCGTCGTGGTCATCGTCGTCGTTGTCGTCGGCGTCGTCGGCTGGGTCGTCGTCGTCGTCGTCGGCTGAGTTGTCGGCGTCGTCGTCGTCGTCGTCGGCGTCGGCGTCGGCATCGTCGTCGTATGCCGCGTCGTCGTCGTTTGCTTCGTCGTCGTCGTCGTCGTCGTCATTGTCGTCGTCGTCGGCTTCGTCGCCGTCGCCGTCGTCGGCTGCGTCGTTGTCTTCGGCTGCGAGGGCGGCGTCGGCTGCGCCGTCGTCGTCGTCGCCGTCGTCGTCGTCTTCGTCGTCTTCGTCGTCGTCGTCGTCGGGGGTGGCGGCGTCGTCGTCGTCGTCCTTCGTCGTCGTTGTCGTCGTCGTCGTTTTTGCCTTCGTCGTCCTGTGTCGTCGTCGTCGGATGCGACGTGAGCGTCGTCGCAGTCGCCGTCGCCGTCGCCGTCGCCGTCGCCGTCGCCGCCGCCGTCGTCGTCGTCGTCGTCGTCGTCGTCGTCGTCGTCGTCGTCGTCGTCTTCGTCGTCGTCGTCGTCGTCGTCGGCTGAGTCGTCGTCGTCGTCACCTGGGTCGTCGTCGTCGTCGTTGTCATCGTCGTCGTCGTCCTCGGCTGCGTCGTCGTCGTATGCCGCGTCGTCGTTGTTGTCGTCGGCGTCGTCGTCGTCGTCGTCGTCTTTGTTGTCGTTAGCTTCGTCGTCGTCGTCGTCGTCGTCGTCGTCGGCTGCGTCGTTGTCTTCTGCTGCGGCGGCGGTGTCGACTGCCTCGTCGTCGCCGTCGTCGTCGTCTTCGGCGGTGGCGTCGTCGTCGTCGTCGTCGTCGTCGTGGTCGTCGTCGTCGTCGTCGTCGGCTTCGTCGTCGTCGTCGTCGTCGTCGTCGTCGTTGTCTTCGGCTGCGGGCGTCGGCTGCGTCGTCGTCGTCGTCTTTGTCCACGTCGTCGTGTTCGTCCTCGTCGTCGTCGTCTTCGTCGTCGTCTTCGTCTCCGTCGTCGTCTTGCGTCGTCGTCGTCGGCTGGGTCGTCGTCGTCGTCGTCGTCGTCGTCGTCGTCGTCGCCGTCGCCGTCGTTGTCGTCGTCGTCGTCGGCGTCGGCTGGGTCGTCATCGTCGTCGGCTGAGTCGTCGTCGTCGTCGTCGACGTCTTTGGCGTCGTCGTCGTATGCCGCGTCGTCGTCGCTGCCGTCGTCGTCGTCGTCTTTGTCGTCGTCTTGGTCGTGGTCGTCGTCCTGCGTCATCGTCGTCGGCTGCGGCGTTGGTGTCGTCGCCGTCGCCGTCGCCGTCGCCGATGCCGTCGCGGTCGCCGTCGCCCTTGCCATTGTCGTGTTCGTCGTCGTCGTCGTCGTCGTCGTCGTCGTCGGCTGGGTCGTCGTCGTCGTCGGCTGCGTCGTCGTCGTCGGCGTTGTCGGCGTCGTCGGCGTATGCCGTGTCGTTGTTGTCGTCGGCTGCGTCGTCCTCGTCGTCGTCGTCGACTGCGTCGTCGTCGTCGTCGGCTTCGTCGTTGTCTTCGGCTGCGGTTGCGGCGTCGGCGTCGTCGTCGTCTGTTGTCGTCTGTTGTTGTCGTCGTCCTCCTGCGTCGTCGTCGTCGTCGTCTCCTGGCCCCCTCCTCGCGTCGCGAAGGAGTTGTTTCTGGATTTTTTTGGACCGATCTTCGGCCTCTCGGGGGCCCCTCCGGGGCGATGGGGCCGAGACTGGAAAACAGTCCGTTGGAAGTCTGGGCCGCCGACGCCGCCACCGCCCCGCAGCCGCCGCCTCCGCCGTGGCCCGGGGCCGCAGCTCTGCGGCCGCCTCCCCCCCCGCGCGAGGGGCCGCTGCCCTTGCCAGACCTGACGACGGAGCCCCACTGCGGAGCCCCTGAGATCCTGGCGTGGCAATCTTTTCGCAACGGGCGTCTGCGCGCGGCTTTAGCTTCCCTGGGCGTAGCAGTTCAGCCAGTCAGCCCCACCGCCGCCGCTGCCGCAGTTGCTGCCTCGGAGGGCTGGCCCTGCCGGCCCGCGCTGCGCCTTGTAGCTGATTAGGCTTGCCCGTCGGCCCGGACACCCTGTTCGCCGCCTGCGCTTTCGCTTGCGGCTGCGACCAAAAAGTCTGCGCACGGCTTCGGACCCTGGGACGCCTACAGATCGATCCGGCTCGAAAAGTAACCCCGAGCGATGGGGTCCCGGGCTCCGGCGGCGATATTTTTGTTATTTTGCCTTGTTTGGCAACGTCTGATCTGATGGGAGCCTGCTGCTTTTCTTGGGGCCACCAGGGCATCCGACGCCGTGGTTTCTCACCGCGTGGCTCCCCTCCTGGACCTCTTCCTGGGACCAGCTTTTCATCCCGAGCCGCAGCCGTCTTTCAGTGCTGCTCCACCGCCACTCGCCTCCTGCCTTGGGAGAGCGTGGCTGCCCACAAGGATGTTGACGAACCTGACATCGATAATGGGGAGAGGTGGAGGCGTGTCGGTCACAGCTATGCCGACGTCGGTGCCAAGCATGCTGTCAGCTTGCAGCCTCGAGGCGAGGAAAGTCTCGGCGCAGCTGACCACAATCGTTCGGGCCGCCCGACGTACCAGTCATTTTATTGCCAGACTGACTCCGCTCTGGGATCCGCTAGACTTCCTCTGAGGTGGAGCTCCCGAACGCCCCGCCTGCCCTTCATGCCCCCCCGTCTTGTTTTCGGGCCCGCAGCTGCCGCATTGCAGTCAACCCGCACAGTGAGGATGGGCAACCTTCCCCAGGGTACCCTTGCATCCTTGCCTCCTCGGTCCATCCTTCGCCGCTTTCGCTGGCCGCGCCCCGCTCGGAAAGCTTCGAAATGGGCGTCCAAGGCCCCCTGCATACTTATCGCGCGTCCTTACTATACGGGTTGACTGTACCATCAAGACACTTGGAGCAACCGACGTCGCGCCGACACCGAGAACTGTTGTACTTCGGATCATCCAGTTCTGCGTCTCTCGTGGGCTGCAGGGCAGACGTGGGAAGCGGGCCAGTGACTGGGAGCTCTGCGAGGTCCCTGGCGGCAGCCGGGTTGATTGTTTACCGCCGGCGTCCAATCTGATGTTGAGCTCCTGGAGTCCCCGCCCGCTCCCCTGCCCCCCCGTTCCTGTTGGAGGCCATGGGCTGGTGCTTGGAGGTGCGAGGCTTGCCTCAAAGAACAGCTCTCTGCTGACAGGCCTGGTCCAGGACGGTGTGTAGGATCGAGCAAGCTGCATGCTAATCGCTTGATCTCGTTCGATTGTGACGACGAGTGTTCTTTTCACCCGCATGTGTTATCGTTTCTCCTTTGGTGCGAGGGTGAGAGGCCTTTCGGTTGAGCTTCGAAACCCCACCGTAGCGGCTAGATTTGGCTGGAACGCTTTGTGCAACCAATTCCTTTTCCCCCACTACATCAGAACAGGGGCCAATCCGCTTCCTTCTTCCAGGCGGCCACGACCAACGGTCGCCGTCGTCGCCGTCGCCGTCGGCGTCGTCGTCGTCTTCGTCGGCGTCGGCGTCGGCGGTGACGGCGTCGGCGTCGGCGTCGGTGGCGTCGGCGTCGTTGTCAGCGTCGGCGTCGGCGGCGGCTTCGGCGGCGGCGGCGGCGTCGGCGTCGTCGGCGTCGGCAGCGGCGTCGGCGTCGGTGTCGGCGTCGGCAGCAGCGTCGGTGTCGGCGTGAAGGTCGGCGTCGGCGTAGTCGTGGTCGTCGTGGTCGTCGTCGTCGGCGTTATCGTTGTTGTCGCCGTCGTCGTCGTCGGCAGCTGCGTCGTCGTCGTCGTCGCCGTCGCCGCCGCCGTCGTCGTCGTTGCCGCCGCCGTCGTCGTCGCCGCCGCCGTCGCTGTCGCCGTCGTAGTCGCCGTCGTCGTTTTGTCGTCGTCGTTGTTGTCGCTGTCGTCGTCGGCGTCGGCGTCGGCGTCGGCGTCGTCGTCGCCGTCGCCGTCGCCGTCGCCGTCGTCGTCGTCGTCGTCGTGGTCGTCGTCGTCGCCGTCGTCGTTTTGTCGTCGTCGTCGTCGTCGGCGGCGTCGGCGTCGGCGTCGGCGTTGGCGTCGGCGTTGGCGTCGGCGTCTGCGTCGTCGTCGGCGTCGGCGTCGTTGTCGTTGTTGTGGTCGTCATCGTGGTCGTCGCCGGCGGCTGCGTCGTCGTCGTCGTCGTCGTCGTCGTCGCTGCCGTCGTGGTCGTCGGCGTCGGCGTCGGCGTCGGCGTCGTCGTCGTGGTCGTCGCCGTCGCCGCCGTCGTCGTCGTCGTCGTCGCCGCCGTCGTCGTCTTCGTTGTCGTCGATGCCGTCGCCGTCGTCGTCGCCGTCGCCGCTCTTGTACTTTTTCGGAGCATCGGCGGCCACGGCCAACGGGCGTCGCCGTCGTCGTCGCCGTTGCCGTCGTCGCCGTCGTCGTCGTCGTCGTCGTCGTCGTTGTCGTTGTTGTCGCTGTCGTCGTCGACGACGTCAGCGGCTGCGTCGTGGTTGTCGTCGTCGGCGCCATCGTCGTCGTCGTCGCCGTCGCCGTCGCCGTCACCGCCGCCGTCGTGGTCGTTCTCGCTGCCGTCGCCATCGTCGTCGCCGTCGTCGTCGCCGTCGCCGTTGCCGTCGCCGTCGCCGCCGTCGTCGTCTTCGTGATCGTCGTCGTGGTTGTCGTCGTTGTCGTTGTTGTCGTTGTCGTCGTCGACCTCGTCAGCGGCTGCGTCGTGGTTGTCGTCGTCGGCGCCGTCGTCGTCGTCGTCGTCACCGTCGCCGTCGCCGTCGCCACCGCCGTCGTGGTCGTCGTCGCTGCCGTCGCCATCGTCGTCGTCGTCGTCGTCGTCGTCGGCGCCGTCGTCGCCGTCGCCGTCGCCGCCGTCGCCGTCGTCGTCGTCGTCGGCGTCGTTGTCGTTGTTGTCGCTGTCGTCGTCGACGTCGTCAGCGGCTGCGTCATGGTTGTCGTCGTCGGCGCCGTCGTCGTCGTCGTCGCCGTCGCCGTCGTCGTCGCCGTCGCCGCCGCCGTCGTGGTCGTCGTCGCTGCCGTCGCCATCGTCGTCGTCGTCGTCGTCGTCGCCGTCGCCGTCGCCGTCGCCGTCGCCGCCGTCGCCGTCGTCGTCGTCGTCGTGGTCGTCGTCGTCGCCGGCGTCGTTGTCGTTGTTGTCGCTGTCGTCGTCGACCTCGTCAGCGGCTGCATCGTGGTTGTCGTCGTCGTCGCCGTCGTCGTCGTCGTCGCCGTCGCCGTCGCCGTCGCCGCCGCCGTCGTGGTCGTCGTCGCTGCCGTCGCCATCGTCGTCGCCGTCCTCGTCGCCGTCGCCGCCGTCGCCGCTGTCGCCGTCGTCGTCGTCGTCGTCGTCGTCGTCGTCGTCGTCGTCGTCGGCGTCGGCGTCGTTGTCGTTGTTGTCGCTGTCGTCGTCGACGTCGTCAGCGGCTGCGTCGTGGTTGTCGTCGTCGGCGCCGTCGTCGTCTTCGTCGCCGTCGCCGTCGCCGTCGCCGCCGCCGTCGTGGTCGTCGTCGCTGCCGTCGCCATCGTCGTCGTCGTCGTCGTCGTCGCCGTCGCCGTCGCCGTCGCCGCCGTCGCCGTCGTCGTCGTCGTCGTCGTCGTCGTCGTCGTCGTCGTCGTCGGCGTCGCCGTCGTCGTCGCCGTCGCCGTCGCCGCCGTCGTCGTCGTCGTCGTCGGCGTCGTTGTCGTTGTTGTCGCTGTCGTCGTGGCCGTCGTCAGCGGTTGCCTCGTGGTTGTCGTCGTCGTCGTCGTCGTCGTCGTCGTCGTCGTCGTCGCTGTCGCCGTCGTCGTCGCCGTCGCCGCCGCCGTCGTGGTCGTCGTCGTCGCCGTCGCCGTCGCCGCCGTCGCCGTCGCCGTCGTCGCCGTCGTCGCTGCCGCCGTCGTCGTCGTCGTCGGCGTCGTTGTCGTTGTTGTCGCTGTCGTCGTCGACGTCGTCAGCGGCTGCGTCGTGGTTGTCGTCGTCGGCGCCGTCGTCGTCGTCGTCGTCGCCGCCGTCGCCGTCGCCGTCGCCGCCGCCGTCGTGGTCGTCGTCGCTGCCGTCGCCATCGTCGTCGCCGTCGTCGCCGTCGCCGTCGCCGTCGCCGTCGCCGTCGTCGTCGTCGTCGTCGGCGCCGTCGCCGTCGGCGGCGCCGTCGCCGTCGTGGTCGGCGTCGCTTCCGTCGCCCCGGCAGGGGCCGGCCTCGGCGAGCCGCGCGGCGTCCTCGGCGGGGGGCGGCGGCGGCGGGTCGCCGTGCGCGAGCCCCGCGGGCGAGCGCGGCGGGGCGTCGCCGGGCCGGAGCAGCGCGGGCACGCCGCCGCGGAGGTGTCGCGGGGCTCGGAGCTGGCTGGGGCCGGAGGTCATGGTATCGCTCGGACGTGCGCGTTTTTTCTCTACTCGGGGGCGGACAGACCCCCCAACAGTGACACGTCGATTAGTGAATTGTCCGTTTTCGGTTCTCGAGAGGGCGCTACGGCCGTTATTTTCCAGGCTTGCGCCCGCCAGGTTTGGGCCTCAGGTCGTTTTCACTAAACCACGTTTTACTAAAGGGAGGTCTGTCCATCCCCGATCTACGGGGGCCCTCGTGGAGCATCTTGATTCACCTGGCGGCAAGAACAAGCGCACGAAGCCAACCTGCGCCGGGGGATGGACGTCCGAGCGGTGACAAGGGGTGGCCCAACACTGGCTCTGGCAAGCAGGAAGGGGGGACGCGAGGGTCGAGGTGCTGGGTTCGGGGGTGAGCTTTGGGGAATCTTCGGCCTCCGGGGGCCGCTTTCGGGCCACGGGATCGTCAGAAGTGGATCTGGGATGAGAAATTGCACCAGATGGACTCCCGGAGGGGTGCGGGGATTTGACTTTGCGCGAAATTTGGCTTCATCCCCACTCCTAACCGATTTTCAGTTCGGACCCCCTGGCTGTCTCTAACACGGGGGGTCCGCCGCCGCCGTCGCGGGCTCGAGCTTCGCGGTTCGGAGGCCCAGAGCCCTGAGATATAGCTCCTTCCTTTGTTCGTCCTTCTCCTCCTCCTCCTCCTCCTCCTTTTCCCTCTTTCCCTCTTCCTCCTCCTCCTCCTCCTCCTTCTCCTCCTTCCTCCTCCTCCTTTTCTCTCCTCCTCCTCCTCCTCCTCTCCTCCTCCTCCTCCTCCTCCTCCTCCTCCTCTTCCTCCTCCTCCTCCTCCTCCTCCTCCTCCTCCTCCTCCTCCTCCTCCTCCTCCTCCTCCTCCCCCCTCTCCCGTTTAGTGCCATCCGTGACGCGCTGAGGGGCAATAGCGCTATCAGGACGCTTAGCGAAGGTGCGCTGGCTCTGCGAGTTGCAAGCTGCTCCCCTTTTCTACCCTCCCCCGCCTTCTGACCCTCCTTCCTCCTCCAGGGGCCTGCGATGCTCGTGGGCAGCAGCGTGGCGACGGGCGTTGGCCACGGCCCTCCTCCCTGAGATTCGGGCGCCGCATCTTCTTCCATGCCGGGCGCTGTCGCCCGGTTTCGGGGGGCCCCGGAACCGTCACGGATCGACCCGGGCAAGGTGTCCAGGGCTGCTGTCGTGATTCTCGGTGCTGTAATTTTCGCGGCGTCCAGGGCTGCGGTCGTGATTCTCGGTGCTGTAATTTTCGCGGCGTCCAGGGCTGCGGTCGTGATTTTCGGTACTGTATTTTTTCGCGGCGTCCAGGGCTGCGGTCGTGATTTTCGGTACTGTAATTTTCGCGGCGTCGAGGGCTGCGGTCGTGATTTTCGGTATTGTAATTTTTCGCGGCGTCGGATTTCAGGGGAAGGCCGGTCGGGTTTTCAGAGGTTTTCGCTCGCGGTGGTCCGCCGCCGCCGCCGTCCCCAGACCCCCTCGCGTCGCGAAAAAGGCGTGGCAGGCGGTTTTGATTCAGTTGTAGGGCCCTCGCCAGGCCCCAGGATGGTCGAAAACGACTTGGGATGAAAATCCGATCCCAGGGAGTGGGTCGAGACCTCTGGTCGAAAACTGGAACATCTACATTACCAGTGGCGGCCTGTTTTTCAATCCCAGGACTTCTTGAGGGACGAGGACGGCGCTGGGGTGGTGTGGTGTATACTTTTTCCCCCGATGCCCCGGGAAAACAACGAAAATTGTATACACCAGGGTCCCGTATACACCAGGATCCGCTCTCCGGTGCAAATGCCAACGCAGGGCTGGAAGAAGCGTCGGTGTATAGAGTTCGATTCCATATCCGGGGTGCCGCGCTGTGGGGCAAACAAAAACACGACGTCGGGCGTCTGACTCGCAGATTTGTGGGTTCTTTTCCAGGTGAGGGCTCCAGCCCGTTTTTTTTTTTGTTTTTTTTTTTTTTTTTTTTTTTTTGTTTTTGTTTTTGTTTTTTTTGTTTTTCCTCTCGTTTTGGGCCAAAGGCCTTGTAGCAGAAGGGTGTCGAGCAGTAGGCGTCGGAATTGGAATTGGACACGTAAACATGTTTGCGAAGGGGGGGTCTCCAAGTGAGTCTCGGCACGCGTGCGTTCGGCACGTGTTTCCGCATGTTTCGGGCCACGGCGGGGCCGCAAGCGAGGGACCCAACCTGCAGGTGGCGAGTTCTTTACGCGTGGAAATGCGTGCGCGAAGGGGGGGGGGCTAACATGCCCCTGGCGCGTGCGCGCGGGGCAGGGAACGTGTGGTCGATGGCGACGATGTCAATCGTCATGGTGATTCTACTACTGAAGATGCTGACGATGGGGAGCACGCCCATGGTTACGACGATGACAGTGGCGACGCTCACGCTCACGACAATGTTTACCAACCCGCCTGGAGACCCAGAGTCGTGGAAACGCCTAGGACCGCACTCAACCAGCCCAACTGGACGGCTTCGGAGGCCCCCACTAGGGCGCAATATGCGTACAGCACGGCCCCTTCAGAGACCCAAGGAAAAAGAAAGAGAAGGGCACAGCCTTAGATATCGCCAGGGAGTCCCCCAGATTCCCCACGACACCCCACATGCAGCCCCAAGAGAGCCCCCAGATGCCCCTCGTCCCTGCATTCATCCCCATTGCTCCACTTGACCCCACGCGTACCCCCAGGGACATCACATTGTATAAATGCATCGAAAATCAAAGGTTTACACATGTTCGGCGGGCTCATCTTTCCCGTACTAGCGCCAAAGTCAGCCCAAGGAAACGCGACGGCATCCCAAGACCAGCAGCATACGGCCAGCAACATACGGGCTCGACATTTCGTCGATGTTCCATATTCAGTGATCTCCCCGAGAAGCCCGCAAGCCAAGACCTGCGTGTCGTGACAACGATCTGGCAACCTTGAGCGACGCCGCTGGGGCCAAAGACACCTGTCCTCCCAAGACAGCGCCAGAACAGCCCCAAAGCCAGTCCAAGGAAGCCCTGCGACATCCTTTGACCGGCCCAAGACGGCCGCAACCCCCCTCTGACAGCGAGTCGTCCCCCCAGGACTGCCCAACGACTCCCCCCGACGACCCCGCCCCCCCCCTTCGTGTCATCACAGTGCCATGGACTGCGCCAGAACCGCGCTAAAACCGAAATGCGCGCAAAGCGCGACCGTGGTTCTAGTTTGACTAGGTTTAGCCGCTGGTATCGGATATCCTTGACTGCAGCTGTGGTGCGATTCATCAACTTGCACGTTGGCCCAAAAGGAACATATGCTTACCTTTCTGATGCGCGTCCTCCCTCGGCTGTTACCAGAGATTGCCCTTGCCCACGGTGTCCCCAGCATTTCTTGGAGGCCCCCCGGCGGCTTCCAGAGTGTCCCCTCGCGATGCCCATCAGGGGGGGGCACAAGGGACTCCAGAGCAGTGCCGAAAACTGAGGAGACACCTTGGGGGCAGGAGCTCCTTCCCTGACATCCCCCGATCTGTTTTTTCAGTCCGTGCCCCCTCCGACCCCTCCCCTGGCGGTCGATTCCTCCGCCCCAGATCCACATTTGACGTTGCGGGGCCCGATCACGGGCCACAGAGGCCGCATTCGAGGAAGCTCTGCGGGGTTGGATACACCAGATCGTCGCAGACTTGGGACCCCTTGTCTTTCCCTTGTGCGCTCCCCCCGGCTGCTCCGCTCCTCATGGTCCCGGCTCCCCCCTTCGCGCCGCAGCCCTGCCCCCGAACGCAGCTCGCGATCGACTGCACGGCCCGCCGTGGTGGAGGACCATCCCGCGGGGGGGGGGGGGAGAAGAGGTGTGCTGACGGTGGTGGTGGTGATGGTGACGACGATGATGGCGATGGGGCGTAACAGGGGGAGGAGGAGGAGGAGGAGGAGGAGGAGGAGGAGGAGGAGGAGGAGAGGGAGGAGGGAGGAGCAGGAGGAGGAGGAGGAGGAGGAGGAGGAGAGGAGCAGGAGGAGGAGGAGGAGCAGGAGGAGGAGGAGGAGGAGGAGGAGGAGGAGGAGGAGGAGGAGGAGGAGGAGGGGGGGAGAGGGATGAGGAGGACGCCGAGGCGGATCATGAATGGGGAGGAGGAGGAGGAGGAAGAGGAGAGACGAGCAGGGGGAGCAAGGGGAGGAGGATGAGGGGCACGAGGAGGGACCCGCAGCACGTGGTGACCACTGACCATCGACGACGGGGATGCACAACAAGCCCATTGGATACGAAACCAGCCTGGTACCCCACGGAAATTTCCCATCCCCCATGGCGCTTGCGATTCACAGGAGGCCTGGGGCAGCTCACGAGGCTCACGCTTCCATGACATCAAACAGGAGGCAAGCTGGGCCATGATGCGCCTGGCCTCCCTCCTCAGCGCGGGCACCCGGATGGAGTGTCTGGGTCCAGCCCCCCGCAGGCTCCTGCTCCTCAGGGGCAAGGGCAGGGGGGAACAGGCGTAGGGGGACCGACAGGTGTCCGGTGGCCCCACCGCGCCCACTAGCGTGCGGTTTCGCCATCCGGGGCCCACCGCCGATCTATCGGCGACGTGCCGCCGGTATTCCAGGTCGATGACCCCCCCCCCCGTGCGCCGCCAGGAGGAGGAGGAGGAGGAGGAGGAGGAGGGGGAGGAGAAGGGGAGGAGGAGGGAGGAGGAGGAGGAGGAGGGGGAGGAGGAGGAGGAGGAGGAGGAGGAGGAGGAGGAGGAAGAGGAGGGGGAGGAGGAGGAGAGGAAGAGGAGGAGGTGCCCCCCTCACGCTTCCCCGCCAACGCGGGGGTCGCGGGCTCCTCCTGAGGATCGAGGTTCGGGGCGCAGGGGTCGGGGACGTCTTCTCGGATCTCCCGGGGAGCGCCTCGGGGGTCCGAGGGTCCACCTCCTCGAGAGGGTGGCGGCCTCCCTGAGCCCCCGAGGGCCTAGCGGCTTCTCGCCAGTGGACGTGTTGGGATCGGGCCGCAGGAGTCGAGGTGAATGCCAGAGTTGCGGAAGTCGATTAATAGAGAGGAAGCCTGCTGCCAAATAATTTCCAGATGTCTAAAGATGTTTCAATTATGTTTTAAGTATGCAGCAATCATGCTTGAAACATTGTAGAACATGGTTTTACACATTTTATACAGATCTTTAATTCTACGATCGGATTGATAGAGTGTCCATTGTCATGGCATCCACAATGCCAGTCTGCAGGGGAATCTCGAGCACAGCCGCTCCCGCGCGAGCCGAGGCGCGGCAGGAGCCACTCCTCTTCTTTTCTGGCCCTCCTCGCCTCGCTCGTCCCGCGCTCGTGTGCCCAGGTTGGCCCCCGTGTGCCAGTCTCGCTTCGCCGGAGGAGGAGGAGGAGGAGGAGGAGGAGGAGGAGGAGGAGGAGGAGGAGGAGGAGGAGGAGGAGGAGGAGGAGGAGGAGGAGGAGATTAAGCCCTTCACGGCTGGCGGTGGCCCCTGGAAGCCGGCGGGCGGCCCTCTGCCTCCGCGCTGCACCGGCGCCCCGCCCCGCCGCGTCAGGCGTGCAGCCCCGAGGGCGGCGAGGCACCGCTGGGCGCGCCGCGTGCCCGCGCTGCCCTTGCGCCTGCTGCCCTGCTCCTGCGCGTCCTTGGCGTCCTCCTGGGCCTCCGGCGATGGCCACGGTGGCTCGCGGGAGCCCGCCTGTGACAGGTCGGCGCGGGTAGCGTTCCTCAGAGGAGGAAGCGGTGCCCATACCGCTGCCCTTCGGCCGTCTTCCCACGCTTCGCCCTCCTGGGAGGCCCTCGTCGCCCCCGCTGGATTCGCCTCGAGTCCGAGTCAGAGCGCACCCCAGGCGAGGTCTGGGGAGTAGCGGCATCGGCACCCGTGTGGTCTCCCCAGTTCTGGTTTGCTGGCGGCCGCCTGTTTCGCACCACTGCGCCAGTCGCGCCGTGGTGAGGTTCCGTGGGGTCGCGCGCTCCTTGTCCTGGCATCGCTCGGACGTGTGCATGTTTTCCTCGGCGAGGAGCATCGAGGAACATCCTGGAGCATCGTGCGAAACATACACGCACGAAACCGAACAGTGCACGGGGAATGGACGTCCGAGCGATGGCGAGTTGTGCTCCCCGCATCCAGGGCGATCTGATTGTCCCAGTATCCCGGCAACTTTTTTTTCTCGAGGTCGGCCTCTGGGGCCCGTTGCTGGGCCCCGGGGCCGTCAGACCTGGGCCTGGGGCGCAGAGCTGCCCCCAGGGAAGGGGGTCGGGAGCTCTTCGGGGGCGGCAGAGAGGGGGGTGGTGACTGGGGGGAGGGGGTGGATCTCATGGCGGGGGCCATGGTGTCTCCCCAGATTTCATGGGGCCTCTTCTTGTTTCAGTGCGTCCCCGGTCGTCCCCTGGGCCGCGCACGTGCCCCTGGCCATGATTTGCGCCCCCCCCCCCCCCCTCTTTGACGCCCCCCTCTTGTGGCCGCTCCCGAGCTCTGGGTCTGCGGATTGAACAAATCATTTCCGAGAAAGATGTTCTCGGAGGGTCTGAGCGTTTTCTGCGCCGCCTCCCGTGACAGCCTCGCGTGGTGAGGAAATCACGGCGGAGCGTTTTTGGCCGTTCTGTGCCTCCGGGGGCCTTCACCGGGCCCCGAGGTTGTCAACGAACGAGTCAGGACGACGAGCCAGTCCCCAGGAAGGGGTCCAGATCTCTGAGGAGCTTCGTTGCGAAACAAAATCGGACTTCGGATGCCTGGGAAAGTCTGGACATCTTTGGGCCTTCTCGTCGCTACATGCAAAGTTCCTTCGAGATTCTGGTTCACACGCACCTCATGACGGGTCGGGGGGTGGGTCTTGAACCTCCAGACACATGCACCCTCACGTCGCGAAAAAAAAGAACTGGCGGAAGGTTTGTTGTATTTTTTGGCATCTGGTGGTCCCTTGCGGGGCCTGGGGCAAACCAGCCTGGGATGAGAAATTGTCCCCCCTGAAAGGGGCCAGGACCTCGGGGGGTCCGCATTGCGTCAGAATCATTGTTGCGAATGTATAACGACATCGACGCGGGTAAGGTGCCCGCGACGAGCCACCAATAAAAGTTGAAGTCGAAAAGGACGACAGCTGTAGTAGAGACGGAAGGGTGGAGCCAGGACTGGAGAGACAGCAGACAGCAAACCCAAGGCAGTACCGATCACTCGAGGCATCATGCCAGCAGCTCTGTTTTACAGCCATACACCACCTGGGGGGAAGGGCGGCTTTGTATTTGTTGTTGTAGCATTATGCTGTTTACGGAAGCCCATCTCCTGGCAGCTGGCATCAACGCGCGTGGACCGAGGCAGCGGATCTCTGGTGGTGGGATGGTGGGATGGTGATTGGATGGCGGTGTGGTGGTTGTGTTTGTGGTATCTGTGGTGGTGGCGGCAGCGGTGGTGGTCGTCCCTCCTCCTCGCTCTTCGCCGTCCCCTCGCCACAGCGCTGGACCTCGCCATCGCCCCCCCTCACCTCTTCCTTTCCGCTCCCCGCCCGCTCCCCCTCCCCCCTTTTCACGGCTCGCCCCGCGTGCTCCTCTCTCTCTCTCTGCCGTTGCCCGACCCAGGCCTTCTCCGTGCCCCATCGTCGATCCTCCCTGGCGTTGGCTCCAGCGCTCCTTCAGCCAGGTTTTTTGTCGTTGAGGTATACAGCTGCATAGCAATACGGGGCGAGCCATGCAGGCTCTCGCGCTCTTCTTCCTGATGTGGTTCACGGGATCGCCCTGCGGACGTGGCGCGAGGGTGGGTTCGGCCGATCTGAGTGCGTCCGGCTTAGACGGGACGGGGGACGAGCTTGGTGAGATCGGCATCGCGCAGAGCGCGCTTCAGATGGCATCCGGCAATACGAGCGTCGCCGCTCAGTCTGAGGATGATCCAGCCGCATCCCAGGACCCATCTGGCACGGCGCTCCCGAACAATTTGCTGGGCTCGTGCCCCAAGGACTCCAACGGCATGGACATCGATGGCCAGTACTGCGACTCCGAGCAGCTCACGAAGTGCTGCGCGTCGAAGTGCCGATACCGGACGACAGTGAGGCAGTCGACGTTCGGGTCCTCCGCCCCCGTCGAGGTGCCCAAGGTAGGAGGGGGTCGAGAAGATGAGGAAATGATGATGAGAAGGGGAAGGGCTCGCCCTGAGCATGCCGCGGGGGGCTTTTCCGATGCCCAACGCTGCCCGTTCTGCGAAGCCATGATGCGCCCGCTTAGTTGGATCCGCCAGGGCCCACGAGCCCACGAAATCTGCAGACCTGAAGTGCCTTCCTTGAAGGCTAAGTTAGCAACGAAGAAGTCCAGATGGGGGCCAGGAACACGTCCACAATACTATGTTACCCTGTAACGCCCGGCGCGGGGGTAGAAACCAATTTGATCAAAGCTACGATTTGGAGCGTTGTGATGTCTGCTGCTTTCCCTCTCGCGTCCTACCCCAGCCTCTTCCCTGCTTCTTTCGTCCCGCCTGCTTCCTCCTCTTGCTATGTTATTTGTGTTGACGTGTCCCTCCTCATCCTCCTTGTCGTCCTCGCTGTCTTCCGCATGCCCTGCTCCTGCTTCTGATCCATGGATCCTTCTCCTTGGACTCCTCCTCCTCCTCCTCCTCCTCCTCCTCCCTCCTCCCTCCACCTCCTCCTCGTGCTCCTCCTCTCCTGCTCCTCCCCCTTCCCTTCCTCGGCCTCCGAGCGCCTCCCAGCGCCACGGCCCGCGAGCGCCCCGCTCCGCTCCCCCGCCCCGCTCTCTCCCCGCCCCGCTCTCTCCGCCCCGCTCTCTCCGCGCCCCGGGCTCCGCGGGGCGCCGGGCGGTCGCGCAGGGCAGGCGGCGGGGGCAGCGGCGGGCCGGCGCGGCGGCGGGCTGGGCAGGTCGGGCCGCTCGGCGGGTATTGCGGGCTGGCGGGGCCGGCTGGGCGCACTCAGGGCTGAGCCTGAGCGGTGTTTGTCGTCTCCGCTTTGGTTTCGCTTTCCCCCTCGTTTTGCCCTCAGCCCACCTCTGCCGCAAAAAACGAGGGCGAGACGAGAAGCGGCCCACGGCACCGTTGAGGTCCAGCCCTGGGCTGGCTCGTGTGCTGGCTGGGGCAGCTGGTTTGTGACAGGATCGCCCTGGGGTCCCCCGAGCGCGCTCGGGGCGCCCGCCCGGGAGGCCAGTCCCCACGGTGCGGTGTTGCCCCCCGCGCGCTCGGAGCGCCCGGCCGGGCGGCCCTGTCCCCCGCGGTGCGGTGCGGTGTGGCTCCCCGGGGCCGTGCTCGGCCGACCGTGCTCGGGGCGCCCGCCCAGGGGGGCCAGGCCCACACAGTATGGCGCGATGTGCCCCCCCCCCCCCCCCCCCCTGGACCGTCTTTCCGGCACGAACGAAATGGGGAATCACGGAAAGGGTGGGTACGATGCCCAACAGCAGTTTGTGTTCATTTTGAACAGGGCTCGCTGTCCGCGCGGCCGCCTGCTGTGTCCATTTGAGACAGAAGGTCGCCTGTCCAACAGCGGCCGCTGTTGGTTCGCGACAACAGATGTTGTTTGGCATTGTACCCGATTTTTCCGTACCCATCTTGGGCGTCCAAATCTTTGGGGCGCCCGCTGGGGAGGTCGGTCCACCACGGTATGGTGCGATTTGGCCCCTCCCGGCCGCCAGCCTGGTCCCCAGAGGGCGGTTCACAGCCACATTCTCGCTGGTAAGATGCACTCCCCCCCCAACAAAAATAGTGACGGAGGTCAGGCGGCGGGGGTAGGCGGGTTGGTGTGGTGGCGGGTTGGGGAGGTTGGGCTGCTTGGCTGGTTTGTGGGTTGGTGGTTGGGCTGGCTGGGCTGGCTGGTGTGATGGCTACGGGCTTGGGGCTTGGGGCTAGGGACTTGGCCAATTGGTTTCGATGTTTGTCCACCACGGCCCAAACACATGTATGCATAGATGAACGAAAACCACATGAGTAGATACATCAATGAATAAACCGGTAAGTAAGTAAATGAATGAATATAACAGATTTTTTATACATAAATAAGTACAACCAGAAGTATGCATACGCTATAGGTATACATATGTATGCCGGGGGTTCCCGGCCAGGCCCCAGGCACACAGGCCAACTATTTGGGGTACGGTTTTATTACCGCCCTCCCGGGCGTCCAAGGCGGCCCCAGAAGGCAGCAAAAGGCAAAAGAGTTCCCGAAGATCTCCCCAGGACGGGCCAAGAACGCCTACGATGGCCCCAAGACAGCCCAATGGCGCCCTATTGGAGATCCAAATGCCTCAACGTAAGAACCCAAGATGGATTTGAAGTCTCCCTGGGGCTTCCCAAGGACGCCCCCCGAGGGCTTAAAGAAGTAAACAAGCATTGTGGGTGTTTTCAGTGTTTGTGACTCGCTCGTCTTTTTGGTTATGATGGGGTCTTGGGGGCCTGCAGCTGTCTCCAAGTTCGCCCAGCAAATTTCCAGGATAGGCCCAACACGGGCTCAAGACGCTTCAGGAGGACTGCAAGATGGCCCCAGGACGGCCCACAACCCTCCAAGGGGCGCCAAGAGAGCCCGAGGAGAGCCCCAAGAGGCCCCCAAGATGCCCCTCGAACGCTTCCCGAGCGGCACTTCGATCGCTTTCGGCGCCAATCTGGCTCCATGAGCACCCCAGAGGCCCCCAAGAGGCTCCCAAGAGGCTCCCAAGAGGCCCCAACAATGCTTCCAAGGGCCCCCCACGAGGCTCCCAAGATGCCCCCAATGAACGCCCAAGTTTCCCCCGATCGGCCCCCGAGAGACTACTTCCATTCCGGAAGGCATACAAACAGCCTCATCCTCGCTCCTCTTCTTCTTCCTTCTTCTCCGCCTTCTCATCATCCTTCTTTCGTGCTTGCAGAGGTCTGGATGCGGAGTGAAACTGCCTTTTGAAGGCCACCCAGGCTTAGGGGCCAATTGTCTAGAGCGATGCGTTGACCGTCGCATTCGTCCTCTCCCCTCTCCTTGCCATTCTCCTCTCTCATCCTCCTGCCCTCCCCTCTCGATGCTCCTTGAGAGGCATTGGGAATCATGTAGCGTCGTTCCCCCCACACTCCCTCCTCCTCCTCCTCCTCCTCCTCCTCCTCCTCCTCGGCATCATGATGTTGTTCATCATCATCATCATCGTCGTCGTCGTCGTCATCATCATCGTCATCATCATCATCATCATCATCATCATCATCGTTGTCGTCATCATCATCGTCATCGTCATCATCATCAGCATCGTCGTCGTCATCATCATCATCAGCGTCGTCGTCATCATCATCACCATCATCATCATCATCATCATCATCATCATCATCATCATCATCATCATCATCGTCATCATCATCATCATTCTCTGCATCTGCCTCCTCCCTTCTGTTCTCCCCAGCCGCAGCTGGTATCGGCCCCACCGCCGTGCACTTATTCCTCGTTGCGTGGCCGCCACTGGCGCAGGGAGGCGCCACCTCGGTGAGCTGATTTGCTGCTCCGCCCTTTGCAAGCAGTGGCGAAGCGTCCTGGCTCGCCTATAGGCCTACCAGAATGTTCTGAGAACCGTTTGTGGTCTTCACGACATTTTCTTAGGACGGTTCTGGCTGAGACTGTCCTGTTTTAACACATCGGGCTTATGTTCTAAGAACATTGTTTTTGTTCTTGGAACATTTAGGGCTTCTAAAAACATTGCGTGGTAGGCCTATAGGATTGTCGGGACGGTCGCTCCCTGCTCAACCTTTGCTCCCTGTTTGTTTGTCTGGTCCGATCCTCGGGTTCGACTCCATGGATCTTAGGTGGCTTCGCGCAGGTGCCCCTGATCGCGTATCCATGGGGTCGCGCCTCGGTAACAAACCGCGAAGGCAAGGATATGGACAGGTTCGTCGTTCGCGACTGTCGCGGAGGGGGTGGAGGAGGGATATAGGGTCGGCGGCTCCCAGCCAGCTGCCTCGACTCGCCATTCGGGCTACGGGCCTCCGGAACCTCTCCCCAACGGCCCCAGAGGCGTCCCAGATTGCTCCCCGACGGGCCACGAGAGCGCCAAGAGGCCTCCATGACAATCCAAGAACGCCCCGAATCGCTAACAGAGGCGCTTCACACGCACCAGATGGCCTACTGACGGCCGAACAGGCCTCCAAGACACACCAATATGCCTCCACGAGCACTCCCACGAGTTCCTCAGGAAACGAACATCCTTGATTTATCTTAGTCTTTATCGAGTGTTTCACATATATCTATATCATGCACACCTGCATACATACATACATACATACATACATACATACATGCATGCATACTTTTTTGATCCGCGGGTCGAGAGCGCACCTCTTCTGGTCGAAGCTAAGCGGGCCGCGCACAGCTTTAGTTGACAGAGGGGAGAAGGCAGAAGGAGGGGCCTCACGTCACGGCCAAGGGAGGGCAGAGTCCCGGAATCAGGCGGTGCCGAAGACGATGTGCTTGCAAAGGGACGCCTTGTACAGGAACCCGGAGGCGAAGTACCAGAAGAAGTAAAATGCTGTGGTGGTGGTGCCGTCAGCGGCGCGTCATGTACACCAGCCTCAAGTGGCCGCGGGAGAGGACGCACCACGTATCCAGGGCGACGCCCGAGAGGGTGAGGAGCACCGCTGGGCCGTAGTGTCACGTTGCGCCACCGAACAGGATGCAGGAGAGGCCCAGGCCGTGGTTGTCCAAGGTGCCACGCCACATGCGTGCATACATACATACTCTATAGACATATATTTTCGTACGTGCGTACATATCTGCATACACATACGCTGACATATAGCACGTGCATGCATGCATGCATGCATGCATGTAGGTATACTAGCACACAGTCATACACGTACATGCACATACATACGCACATACATACATACATACAGACATACATACATATTTACATACGTACATGCATGCATGCATGCATGCACACGTGCGTGCATGCATACAAATATACAAACATACATCCGTGCATGCATACATACATGTACACATACACGCATATATAAACTTTTCATACACATACCCATACACACATTCATACATGCGCGCGCACATACATATATTCATGCAAACATGCATGTATACAGACATGCGTTCCCGCCTACATGCATAATCACCTGCACACATCCATATTTATGCACACACGCACATACACTCACACATTTACATACATGCATCCGCACACATCTACAACCTTATATGTAGGCATACGTACATGCATACATGCATGTGTGCAGGACTGTGTGAATGTGTACTTGCATGCGAGCGTACATGAATATGTACATGTATGCATGTATGCATGAAACCATACATGCGTACACACATGCATACGTACACACCTTTATATTCGCATGTATGCAACCATACATACATTTATGTACATCTGCAAACATAAGCAACACATATGGCTGCCGAGGTGTACTCTTTTAGAGTGTCCCAAGTGCACAACGAAGAACTGTACAGTACAATATGGATCATGCCGACAGGGCGTGTCCAATTCTTGTGTCGGTTGCCGTGAGCTCTGTACCGCGTGCAAGGGGGTGGCTGTGACCCTCCTGGCGACTGGTTGTAGCCGCCATGCCACCGTGCCTCTGGGCACGGAGTGGACGTGTCCTCAAATCCTTTTTGCCCAATCCCTTGAGCCTGGGCTTCGGTCCTCAGTCCTGAGGAGTCAAAGGGGTCCGGAGCCAAACTTGCCACATGTGGCGGGGTTTGCCGCGGTTCCTGTGGGGTTCCCGGCGCGGTGGCGCGTGATTTCTTCAAGCCCAGGAGGGCCCCAAGACAGGCCAAGTGGGCTCCAAGAGGCCGCCAAGACGGTCCAAGAGAGCTCCGAGTCGCCGGAAGATCGCTCCAAGACGCTCAAGATGGGCCCCAGACAGCCCAAGAGGCCGCCAAGACGCCCCAAGAGGCCTCCAAGAGACATCCCGAGAGAGCCCCAAGATGCCAAAATCATTATTTTTCATTTGTTTTTTCAAGGCTTTTGGGCTTCTCGCCTTTTCGGCTTGTCGACGCTTCAAGACGGCCAAAGAGGCCCTCAAGATCGCTCCAAGACGGCCCAAAAGGCCCCCAATAGAGCCACAGGACGGCCCAAGAGGGCCCCAACACGGCCTATGAGAGAGCGCCGCAAGACAGCCCAAGAAAGCTCCAAGATGGCCCTCCCACTGCCCAATAGGCCCCCAAGACGACCCAAGCAATCTCCAAGAGCAGCCCTACGAGAGCCCCAAGAAACGACACAAGTTTTCTGTCCTGGGCTGTTCTTTACACTTGTCACCATTCTGCCTTGCCGGCTTCCGCATCATCTGCACGGGAGCCTGCGCATCATCTGGGGAAGCAAGTTATCGGCCACGCGGCCGGGACAGGCTTGCTATTAGGGGCCGAGCTTCGTGACGCGTCTTTTGGTTGGCTCGGCAGCCGAGGGTGGATGCACAGCAGTTTCTGCTTGGCGGAGTCTCCTTCCCGTCAGTGGAGAAGCCTGCAGTTTTCATCGCTCTTGGGGGAAAAAAAAATCTGCCTTGCCGGCTTCTTCATGCTCTCGGGAGGCTTATGATGCCCTGGGATGGACCAAGACCGCCTCAGACGCCCCCACGAAGGTGCCAATACCGCCCAGGAGGCCTCTTGGGCCCCAGGAGGGGCCTCCCTGAGGCCCCCTTCGGGACCCCCTCGGGCTCCCCCTACCGCGGCGTGGGGGCGCTCCGGAGGGCTCCAGTAGTAGTGGCGATGCAGTCACGCGCGAGTGCGCGCGCGTGAAGGACCTTTCCATGCTCTCGGGGGCCCTCCAGGGCCCTTTTCAGGCCCTCCTGGCCCTCCTGGAGCCTCTCCCAGCCGTTCTGGGGGCCTTCCAGCGCGGCCTGGGAGGGCTCCCAGAAGGCTTCCACAGCAGTGCCAGTTTCCGAACGCGAGAGAGCGCTCGCATGACTCAGCGACCCTTGCTCTCGAGGGGCGTCCGGAGCTCTCTTCGGGTTCTCCTGGAGCCCTTCCGAGATCCTCTTCGGGCCCCGCAGCGCCGCCTCGGAGGGCTCCCAGAGGGCTCCAAGTGGCAGCGCAAGTCAAGTCACTCGAGAGAGCACTCGCGTGACGGCGACGACGATGGTGATCATGGTGGTGATGACGACGATGATGGTGATGATGACGACGATGTTGGTTGTACAGATGATTCTGATGCTGATGGAGATGATGATGCTGATGCTGCTGATGATGATGGTGCTGGTGGTGATGATGATGATGATGATGATGATGATGTTTGCGACGATTGTTCTCAATAGTATGATTGATGGTTATGATGAGGGTCACGATGTTCTGAACGGCGTCGGTGACGAATATGGTGACGATCATGCTCTTGACACTGATCATGATTATGACTCCTTCTGCTCTTCGATCCAGCGGCCGCACTCGCTTGTGGACCCCCCTTCCCCCGGCATGCCCGCGTGATGGTTCAAGGGTGTGTATATGTATTTGTGTATATATAGATATGTACATAGATGTATATCTATACATATATACGAGCGCGTTCCACTACTTGCAAAGTGCCTACTCGCAAACGCCCGAAAAGCATGAGCTTGTTTCGACGAAATTTGCCGTAGATCCCCCGCGGCGGATCCAGGCCATTTGCGAGTAGTTACTTTGCGAGTAGTAGAACGCGCTCGTCTAATATAAGCATGTATACACGTCACCTGTCGCACAGCGAACTGACTTATACAGTACGTTGTCCTGCGGTGGTACTGTGAAGCCCCATGGGACAGGGCCCATCTCGTGGGCGGGCCTCTCCTCAGGCCGTCGCGGATAAGCTCCTCGAGGAGGGTCTGCACCCGTCGGTCGCCTGCTGCCGCCTGAACGTCTACCTGTCGCCCGACGGGGCCTGGAGCTGCAGGAGAGGGATCGTCGGAATGCCAGGCGAACGCCGTAAGTCAGCAATTTTGGAGGTCCGCGCGGCTTTCTCGGGTCACCGCTGGACCCTCTCCACGCCACCGTGACGGCTTCCAGGGGCGCCGACCCTGGCGCGCCTCGCGCGCTGGGGAGCGGGTGTAGGAGAGGGGGAGGTCCAGCGCCGACCCGACCCAAGAATTCCGCGCGGCCTCCGAAAGGTAGGGTCCCTGAAGGAAAGAGGCCATGTCGCTCAACGAGGAGATCGAGCAGATCTCCCGTGGGCCTCTGGCGCACCGGTGGGAGAGCTTCGCCAGGGCCGTGATGAGCATGTACAACAGTGTCTCGAAGCTCGAGTCCAGATTCGAGTGGCAGCCCGTGCTGAATAAGGCGCCCCTGACCAAGGGTGAGATAAAGGCCAAGCCGCTTGTGATGATGATCGGCGGCTACTCGACTGGTAAGACAACATTTATCAAGAGCCTGCTCGGCAAGGAGTACCGCGGCTCGCACATTGGGGTGGAGCCAACGACAGACACATTCACATACGTGGCATATGGGAAAGAGGAGAGAATCACTCCTGGCGAGATTGTATCCGTGGACAGTGAGAAGGGCTTTGAAGGGTTGGCGCAGTTTGGGAATGGCTTCTTGCACAGCTTCCGGGAGAGCAGAGTGGACAGTGAGGTTCTGAACAATTTTGCGATATTGGATACGCCTGGCGTCCTCTCGGGCGAGAAGCAGAACAGCCGCGACTATGACTTCGAGAAAGTCATCGCCTGGTTCGCCGACAGGGCCGACATGATCTTCCTCGCTTTCGACATCCACAAGATCGACATCTCGGACGAGCTGAAGAGCGTCATCCGGTGCGTCGGGTCGAACCAGCACAAGTTCCGCATCCTGCTGAACAAGGCGCCGAGCGACGCCCAAACTGCCCCCTGGCCGCTCCTGGCGCCCCTGGCGCGCCCTCCCGAGGCCCACGCCGTCGAGGCCGCTCGGAGCGCCGACCTCTGGGCCCCGGGAGGGGCCCCGCCGGGCTCTCCCGCGTGGGCGCGTCGGCGTCGCCCGCGGGGGCGCGAAGGACCGTCGCGCTTCGCGCTGTCGCGCGTCGCGCTTTTGCGGCCCGGGCCGCAGAGCTGCCCCTCTCGCGGGCGGGGCGGCGCGGTTGCGCAAAGATGACCGCGCGTCCCGCCCCGCGGGGCACGGGGCGCGGGGCCTGGTGACGCAGGTGATCTGCCCGCGCCCTCCTGCCTCCCGAGGCAAGGGTTCACGCCTCTCCACGGCCAGGGGAGTCGCCGTCCCCGAACGCCGGGAGGGGGCAGTGTTGTGTCACCCGCTTTTGTCTCGTCCGTTTTTGTTTCGTGCGCCTTCTGTTTCGCCCGCTTTTGTTTTGTACGATTTTGTTTCCTCCGCTCTTTGTTTCGTCCGCCTCTTGTTTCGTGCGCTTTGGTTTCGCTCGCTTGGATTTCCCTTTTTGCTTCGTTCCCCTTTTGTTTCGTCTGCCGTTTGTTCAGCCTGCCTTTAGTTTCGTCCACTTCGCTTTCGTTCGCTGTGATTTCTTTCGCCTTGTGTGTCGTCCGCCTTTGTGAAATCCGCTCTGGTTTGGCCCGCGTTCCCTGCGTTTTTCCTGTTTCGGTCATGGGAGCCGGAGAGAGCGAATTGAAGCCAGACGCGTCAAAGCCAGGCGAATTTATACTGGTTGAGTGTCAACTAGGCGAATGACAATTGGACGGTTTAAACCAGGGCGGCTGAACACCGAACGAATTTGAAGCGGGCGAGTTTTGAGCGGGCGAAGTAAAGCCGAATGAGTTTCAATCGGTCGAGCTAAAGCTGGACGAATCAAAGCGGGGCGAGTTCAGTCTGGGCGAACTAGATCCGGTCGACTTAGCATGAACATAGCAACCCGGTCAAACTTCAACCGGAGTCAGTTCGATGTGGGTGATGACAAGCGGGATGGATCGAAAGTGGGAGCGACGGGTGGGTCTGCGATTCACAGCGTGATTCGGCATCTGCAGAGGGCTCAACTCGCAGACGCAGATAGATACGCAAGCAGGACGAGGCAAACCCAAGGCAATTCCCATCGATGCTCGTTCGCATTTTGACAGCCAGCGTGGGCCTCAAACAGTACGTTTCTAACAATACCTCGTATGCAAATATGAATGTCGAGCACCTATAGTGTCCACTAAATGGAGATATATGTCAAGAGCATAAACAACGCCCCTACCCTGGTTTACAAGGCGCTGTGCGCTGAAACTCCTGTGGGCTGACAGGGTAAACCCTGCGTGATGTGGATGTGCCGCGTCCTGGCGGCTCTAGGCTGTTGGGTTCCCAGGAGGTTTACAGACCACGCACTTGTAACCCAGGGTAGGGCCGTTTTTTCATCCTTCAAATATGTGGTGCAGCCGACGAAACTTATATAGGGCAATCGACGTGATTCAATCTACGTGCTGCGATATATGTTGTGCTATCTTTAGTGTGCAGTCTATGTGGTGCAATCTGTATGGTGCAGTCGATGTGGTGCAATGTATTGGTGCAGTCTCTGCTGTGCAATCCACTCTGCTGAACTTGAAGTCGTCATCTCCACTGCTCGCGCAAACATCCCACCCACCCACCCGCAACTTGTTTTGCAAAACCTGTTAAGACCGATACGACGACACCGACGACAACGACTAGGACGACACCGACGACGTCTCCGACGACTTCGACGACGACAACGACGCCGACGCCGACGACGACGAAGACGACGACGACGCCAACGACCGCGACGACGATGGAGGAGGAAGGACGACGACGGCGACAACGACGACAACGACGACAACGACGAGGGAGGAGGGAGGACGGCGACGACGCGAACGACGACGAAGGAGGAAGGACGGCGACGCCGACGACGACAACGACGAGGGAGGAGGGAAGACGACGACGACAACGACGACGACGACGGCGACGAAATAGGAGGGACGACGACGAGACGCCGACGACGGACGACGACGACGACGTGGGAGGAGGAGGAAGGACGACCACGGCGACAACGACGACGGAAACGACCACGACGCCAAAGAGGACGACGACGACGAACACGAGAAAAGACAGAGGACGACGTAGGCGACGACGACGACGCGGGAGGAGGGAGGACGGCGACGACGACGACGACGCAAGAGCGCGCGCGCACGCTTTTTGTTGAAAATTTGTTTTGCGAAACCTTAGGTTTGTAGGTTTTTTGGATGCACGATTTTGAAATTCTTCCGAAACCGATGGGTTTTGAAGGATTTCGACATACGCCCGCGACGACGCGCGCGTCTGCACTTCGTCCGTTTTTGGCAGAGGATTCTCGCGACGGCACGCGCGCAAGGGCGTTCGACAGATTTCGACATGCGCGCGCGCGAAGCCCGTTTGGTAGCATTTTGTGAAAATATTGAAAAACCTATTGGTTTTCTCAAGATTTCGCAAGAGCTCGCGCGGAAGTTTTTTAGCAAATCAGTGTTGCGAAACCATGTGTTTTTGTATGTGTTTTGGAAACTCGATTGCGAAATCCTTCCGGCACTGAAGGTTTTTGGAGGATTTCGGCATGCGCGCGCGACGACGCTCGCGTGTGCACTTCGTCCCATTTGTTGCAAGGGATTCGTGAACAAGTGTTATGTTATAACAAACAATGTCACCGCATAGTATTTTTTTTACAAGGGAACCTCAGAGGGGGGGCGAACCTGGTTTGGCTGGGATGATATGATTTCAAATTTAGAACGGACGAGTGTGCATAATACATATATATACATATGTATATATATGTATATATGTATATATGGTATATGTATATGTATATATATATATATATATATATATGTGTGTGAAATTATATTATCCCAGGGGGAAGCGATACATCCCGGGGGGGGGGTAGAGTTTTTTTTTTTTTTTTTTTTTTTTTTTTTTTTTTTTTTTTTTTTTTTTTTTTTTTTTTTTTTTTTTTTTTTTTTTTTTTTTTTAAAAAAAAAAAAAAAAAAAAAGGAGAACCTATGTTGCGCAATCTTTGGTCCAACCTGTGCTGTGCTATATATGTGGTGCAAGCTATGTGGTGCAAGCCATGATGTGTGACCTACGTGGTGCAATCTGGGTGGTGCAAGTAATCCTTGTTCGCAGTGGGTTGTGTCCATTCTACTGCTCGCGCAATCCTCCCACCCATCCGCCCATCCGCAACTTGGTTTGCAAAACCCATGTGGCGGCGATTGCGATGAGTGCTGGTAGTTGGCTGGTGCGTCTGTGCAACCGCGCTTGCCCGCGCATGCTCGCGCGCGCAGCGGCCAGATAGTTTGGCGCGACCGCCGCGGCCGCGGTGGCGCTGACCGGTGGGCACTTCCCAGCGGGCACTTCAGTGCGACTTTGCGACTTGGGAGGGCGCGGTATCATGGCAACGTCGACAGCATTAGGAGCGATGCTGATGATGGTAACGATGTTGGCGACGAGGATGACCACGACGACGGTAAGGCCAGTGACGGCGCCGATGCTGACCACTCCGACGACGATGACGGCGCCCTCGCGTCGGTGATGAACGTTTTGGAGGGAATTCGACATGCGCGCGGCCGACGTGCGAGAGTGGCCCGCATGGTGTTATCTGACACGGATCGCGCCCCCCCCCCCCCAGCACGCGCGCAAGGGCGTTCCAATGATGTCGACGTGCGGCGCAAGGGGCGCGCTTGGCCGACTGTAATGAACATGTGGAACATCTCATTGTGGTCTCAAGAATTCGCAAAAATGCGAGCGCACGCATTTTTGACAACTGATATTGCAACACCATGTTTTTTTACCAATGTTTTCGGGACACACGTTTTTGACATCCTTACGAAACCTACGGTTTTGTTTAGTGATTCCGGCATGCGCGCGCGACGACGCGCACTTCGTCCCATGTGTTGCAACATACTCTTGCGACAGCACGCGCGCAAGGGCGTTCGAGCGATTCTGGCTGGCATGCGGGCGCGAGAAGCCAGTTCGGTAGCAAGTTGTGACCATGTTGAAAAATGTTTGGGTTTCGTTGCAAGTCGCAAGAGCCCGAGCACAAACTTGTTTTGACAGTTCTTGTTGCTACACCATGTGTTTCTACTTGCGGGGACATTCGATTTTGAAATCTTTACGGGTCCGAAGCGTTGTTCGAAGGATTTTGGCATGCGCGTGCGCGACGACGCGTGCGTGTGCGTTTCGTTTCTTCTTTTGTACTGGGTTCTTGGCAACTGATGGTTTTTGGTAAACCAGTGTGCGCGCATCATGGTGAGGGGGGGCGATCATGGTTTTCTTGGGGTGATACGAGTTCCTATTTAGGATGGACGATGAGGCAAAACCACCGTGACAAGGCAATGAGAAAGTGGGATCCGTTAAGTGTGCGTGTGTGGGGTAGATCATACTATTCCTTGAGAACAGAGAATATATGATCTAGGTGCTGCAATCTATGTGGTATCACCTGCGTTGTGCAATTTTGGCGGCGACGGGCCGGCGACGGCGACAACATAGCCGCCAGATCGACGACCGAGCCCAGGCGACAGGCGGCGACGAGGCGGCGACGGGGCGGCGACGGCGTGAACATAGCCGCCAGACCGACAACACAGGCCCAGACGACGGGCGGCGACGAGGCGGTGACGGGGCGGCGACGGGACAACATCGCCGCCAGACCGACAACCAGGCCCAGTTTTTGAGGCAAGGAGTGCGAACCCCTAAGTGCAAGCACTGTTTGGGGAAAAGGACGAACCCTCGAACCGTGAGAGCGCGCTACAAGTTGAAAGTCAGCGTCATGACATTCGCGGACGTCTCGCGCGAGAGGTCGACGATGTAGATGACGTGCGCTACATGGGTCTACATGTTTTGAAATTGGGATTTCTAAGTAATCGAACCGGGCGCCATCTTCAACGAAACCCGTTTCTTCTCCAGGCTGGAAGGTGTTCGAAACTTGTTCAGCGAAAATGCGCGGCGTGATGTCGATATTCCTTGAGTCTTGGTCGTCGCTCGAGTTCTTTTGGTTTCGATACCGTGCTTCCCGAGGCAGTCTCAAGCGAAACGCCTCTCACGCGCAGGGGGTTCCGTGGCCTCTCATGTTCAAAGGGTTTGGTGGCCTCTCACGCGCACAGGGTTTTCTCGTTTTCGCCGCCGTCGTCGTCGTCGTCGTCGTCGTCGTTCCTGCAGTCTTCGTGGCCTTCGTCATCGCCGTCGCCCTTTAATGTCCCGCCCGACCCGACCCGTTCGCCCGTTAGGGCCCGCCTGCCCTGCCCGAGCCGCCTGTGAAGGCCCGCCCGCCCGACCCGCCCGTCAGGGCCAGTCTGCCAGACCCGCCCGTGGGGGTCCGCCCGCCCAGCGCACCCAGTGGGTCACTGTCGCCTTCGTCGCCTCCATTGTCGTCGTCGTCGTCGTCGTCGTCGTCGTCGTCGCATTTGTCGTTGTCGTCGTCGTCACCGTCGCATTTGTCGTCGTCGTCGTCGTCGCATTTGTCGTTGTCGTCGTCGTTCTTGTAGTCTTCGTCGCCATCGTCATCGCCGTCGTGGTCGTCGTCGCCGTCGTCGCCGTCGTCGTCGTCGACGTCGTCGCCCTCGCGGGCGTCGCCGCCCTCGTGGATGATCAGCTGGATGGTATGCGCGCTACTTCGACGTTAAGCCCGGCCCGACCAGCCCGCCCATGAGGGCCCGCCCGCCCGATCTGCCCGACTTGCCCATTATGGCCCGCCCGCCCCGTCCGCTTGTCAGGGCCCGCCCGCCCGCCCCACACGCCCCTTAGGGTCTGCTCGCCCGACGCGCGTGTTAGGGTCGCCGTAGCCGTCGTCGCCCCTGTCGTCGTCTCGTCGTCCTGGTCGGCGTCTCAGTCGTCGCCCTCGTCTTCTTCGTCGTCGTCGTCGTCGTCGTCGTCGTCGTCTTCGTCTTCGGCGTCGTGGTCGTCGTCGTCGCCCTCTTCATCGCCGTCGTGGTTGTCGCCGTCAACGCCGTCTTCGTCGTCGCCCTCGCGGTCGTCGCCGCCCTCGCGGATGTTCAGTTGGATAGTATGGGTGTTACTTTGCTGCCCCGCCTAGCCCGACCAGCCCGCCGACTAGGACTCGCCCGCCCGATCCGCCCGACCCGCCCGTTAGGGATCACCCGCCCGGTCCGTCTGTTAGGATCGTCTTCGTCCTGGCGTCGTCGTCGTTGTCGTCGTCTTCGTTCTTGTCGTTCTAGCCGCCCTCGCCATCGCCGTCGTGGTTGTCGTTACTATCGTCGCCGTCGTCGGCCTTGCGGTCGTCGCCGCCCTCGTGGATATTCAGCTGGATGGATTGCGCACCACTTTAATGTCACGCCTTTCTCGACCCGAACACGCGTTGGGGCCCACCCGCCCGACCCGCCCGAAAGGGCTCGCCCACCCTATCCGCAGGGCCCGCCCGCCTGACCCGCCCGTTGGGGCCCTCCCGCCCGACGCGCCTATTCGGGTCGTCGTCGCCATCGTCGCCCTCATCGTCGTCGTCGTCGTCGTCGTCGTCGTGGTCGTCGTGGTGTCGTCGTCGTCGTCGGCGGCTTCGTCGGGTTCGTCGGCGTCGCCCTCGTCGCCATCGTCGTTGTCGTCGTCGTCGTCCTCGTCGTCCTGGTCGTCGTCGCCATGTCCGTCCTCGTCTTCGTTCTTGTCGTCTTCGTCGCCCTCGTCACCGCCGTCGCGGTTGTCGTCGCCATTGTGGATGTTCAGCTGGATGGGTTGCGCGCTATTTTCATGTCCCGCCCGACCCGACCCGCCCGCCTTTTGGGCCCGCCCGTCCGACCCTCCCGACCCGCCCGTTAGGGCCCGCCCGCCCGATCCGCCCTTTAGGGTCCGCCCGCCCGACCCGCCCGTTGGGGTCCGCCCGCCACACGCGCCCATCAGTATCGTCGTCGCCGTGGTCGACCTCATCGTCGTCGTCGTCGTCGTCGTCCTCGTCGGTACCGCAGTCGTCGCCCTCGTCGTCGTTGTCGTCGTCGCGATTGTTGTCTTCGTCGCCCTCATCATCGCCTTTGTGGTTGTCGTCGCCATCGTCGTCGTCGCCCTCGCGGATGTTCAGCTGGATATATGCGCGCTACTGTAATGTGCGGCGCGACCTGAACCACCCGCCCACCAGTTAGGGTTCGTTAGGGTCCGCCCGCCCGACCCGCCCGACACACCTGTTAAGGTCTGCCTGCCCTGCCCGCCCGTCAGGGTCCGCCCGCCCGACACGGCCGTTTGGGTAGTCGTCGCCGTCGTCGCCCTCATCAAGGTCGCCGTCGTCGTCGTCGGCGTCGCAGTCGTCACCTTCGCCCTCATCATCGTCGTCTTCGTCATCCTCTTTATCGTCGTCGTCGTTCTTGTTCTCTTCGTCACCCTTGTCATCGCCGTCGTGACTGTCGTCACCATCGTCGTTGTTGTCGCTTTCGCGGTCATCGTCGCTCTCGTGGATGTTGAGACGGATGGATTGCGCCTAATTCACCGGCCCGACGACCAGCCCGCATATTATGATGTTCCAACCTACTTTAGCCTTGACCACCAGAAAGAATTTCGAGCACCAGAAAAGTACCGAAACTCGAGGATTTTCACGCGTCGGGCCCTGGGAGACACTCGTCCGACGCTGTTTCGACACTGTTCCGGGTGCTCGAAATCATTTATGGGATGTGGTCCTTAAGTACAATGGGAGCAACATAACCCTCATAGTCAATCATTGCGCAAGGTCGTTGCGCAGTGCGCGATGCTTGTTGCGATGCGTCGTCCAAGTGGTTCGTCTTCAACGGATGGACATACTGTGCGCCCGCGAGGTTTCGCCTGATGTCGTAAGGCCTGCTCTTGTGTCGATCGCGTTTGTTTCGACTGCTATGGTTTCAACCGATGAGGTTTCGCAAATGTTGTTTCTCTCGCTTTTGTTTTGCCCGTTTTGTTTTGACCGCCGTGTTTCCCGGCTGTTATTCCATCTGTTTTTGATTCGTCCTTTTGGGTTTGCTGATTTTGTCCGCGCTGAGTTCCTCGCTTGTGTGTTCGTTTGTGTTTATCGAATTCACTGTTGATTCGTTCGTTTTTGCTTCGCACCCTTTTGTTTCGCCCGATTTTGTTTCACCCGCCTGTGTTTCATCCGTTTTTATTTTGCCCGCGTCGTTTCGCCTACTTTTGTTTCGCCAGCTTTGTTTCATCCACTCCATTTCGCCCGCTTTTATATCATCCGCTTCGGTTTCCCCGCTTCGGATTCGGCTGGGCGAGTCAGAACCAGGCGAATCGGAGCCGGGCGAATTATCACCCACGAATCAAAATTTGGCGAACCGAAGTCAGGCGAATCGAGACCAGGCGAATCGGAACAGGGCTATTACAAAGTTGGTGAATCAAAGGGGGCGAATCGAAACAGACGAATTTAACAACAAACCGGATGATCTTGAACCGGGGCGGGCAACAAATGCATGATTTCTGGGATCAACATGGGTGAGGAGTCGAATTTGCTGAATCGAAACAGGCGAATTGATCCGGGTATATTTCAATCCGGGCGAAACAGAGCAGAATCCGCCAGGAGGCGGACATGGATATTTGCGGGCCCCGGTGGGGCCCAAAGATGCCCATATGCACACTGACCACTGCCTCCCGGTGTCCGCGGACGTGCTCCCAGGACCCACTTCGGCCCGCTGTGCTCCCGGCGTCCGTCCTCGGCTCCAGGGACTTCGGCTCCTGAGGCGGTAGATGTTGTACGGTGCCGTGCTGCGGTCGAGGTATCGGTTTGGCCGTTTGGTCCCGTCGACAGTGGTTCTATATATATATATATTTATATGTATGTGTGTGTGTGTGTGTGTGTGGGTGGCAAATCTCTGTAATCAGCGGGCCCGTACGTTTCGAGGGCAAATTCGTATCAACCGCCATTTCACGTTCGCCTCCTCTCTCCTTCTCGTCCTGCCCCTCTGGCCTTCTCCCCCTTTCGTCCCCGCCCTCCGCCAGCGGCCGCTGCTAAAACATTTCCCTGGCGAAAGACCCGCGCATCTGCAAGTGCGAGTACCACAAAGCGGGTTGTACGAAGCAAGGAGACGCTCCATGTGGGGCCATGAGACATGTGAGGAGTGCGCCGAAGTGGGCACGGGGGCGCATGCGACCTGCCACTGGGTCTTCGGTGGAGCTTCCATGGGACCACGAAGCGTTTGAGGGGTGTGCCAGAATGACGGGCGGGAACTCATGAGAACCCTGCCGCTGGGGCCTTCGCTGGAGCTCCCCGGTGCCACGAAACATGTGAGGAGTGTGCTGGAATGACAAGCGGTAACTCGTGCGAACTTTGCCATTTGGTCTTTCGGTGGGGCCCTCTACGGGGCCGCGAGACGTGTGAGGGGCGTACCAGAATGACAGGCGAGAACTCATGCATACCCTGCTGCTGGGGCCTTCGGTGGTGATGGGTGTGCCCAGCGTGCCCGAAGGTGATTGATGATGGTGATCGTGCCGATGCTGATGATGACGATGCTGCGGATAATGAGTATGGTAGTGCGAGTGGTGATGATGATGATGATGATGATGATGATGATGATGATGATGATGGTGGTGGTGGTGGTGGTGGTGATGATGATGATGATGATGATGTGAACACTGCGGTTGTGGAAGTAGAAGGAAGGGATCCGCAGTTCTCTCGGACCGATCCCTTCCCGCGCTGCGCGGCGGGCGAGCCCGCGGTTGATGCGTGGGGGGCCCGCGGCCAGAGCGCGGGCGGTCCACGTGCCTGCCCCTGGATTCGAGGCCTACCCAAGGCCCGTTTCCAGCGGCGAGGAGGCCGCGCCATCGGCGGCGGAGGACCCAGAGGGGGCCCCCCGGGCCGTCATTCCGGACAGCGCCCAACGCGGGCCGCCCTGAGGGGCGGCAGGTGCCGAACCTGTGGTTCGGGCCTCTCCTGCCGCTGGCAGCCACTGCTACGCAATCTGGGCCGCCCAGGGCTGGGGCGAGGACTTCGGCGGGGTGCACGGAGGATGCGCAGTCGCGTGGCAGGCTATCGTCGCCAGACTTGGAGACGGCAAGCACACCAGCGGGCGGTGCCGCCTGCGTGGATCCCCGTCGGTGGGCGAAGCAACCGACAGGTTTTCCGACGAGCAGCGGGACTTCACATGCATTGTCAAAGTCTTCGACTGGACCAGGGTTCGATGACGATGTTGCCCACGGGTGCGCTGCAGCAGACGGGGGACGCGCTGCATCGCTCATGGCTTCTCGAACTGCCGATCGTCGGGGCCCGCGCCGCTAGCGCCGCAGCGCCGTGCGAGGCCCGCGCCGTCGTCGTCTAGTTCGTGAAGCTCGATGGCCCCGTGGCCGTCGACGCGTTCACCGTGGGCGACTTCCGCGACCTCGAGCTGGAGGAGCTCCTCATCGTGGCGCCCGCACCCGCCGTCTGTCTTCCGCGCGACACCTGCGCGCTCGCCTCCGTAGACTACGCCTCGGTGGCGCTGCGGTCGGCCCTGGGCGAGGAGATGCCCGCGCACGTGGCCCACATGAGAGTCTCGCCCGCGTTCTTGACGAGGCTGACCGAGAGCTGTGGGGAGGGCGAGGTGACCGAGTTCTTCGACTGCAGGCGGCTCCGCTCAGCGGGGCCTGATCGAGCTGGCCGATCTCGCCCCGCAGCCGGAGGATGTGATTGTCGGGGTCCTGCTCCAGCCCGTCGCGCCCCCCGACCCCGCGTCCCAGGGCGACCTGCGGCGCATCGGCTTCCAGCTCTCCGTCGACGGCGAGATCGAGGGGGGAGGTGCCTCGCCGCCGCCGACGAGCACGACGGCGAGGGCATCGGAGACGACGAGGTCGACGCAGCCCGCGCGGCTGTCGCGCAGGATTGGGCAGGTCGTCCGCGTGGCGCCTACGCGGCGGGAAGCCCAGGCGTGGAGGGAGACGGGCCGCTGGCAGGCCCTGGGGGCCCATGGCCCCGCTTGCCAGGCGTCTCGCTTCAGGGGGTGGCGCCGCCACTGGCTGCGCCCGCCGGAAGGCCCGCGCCCGCCGCCCCTCCCGCGGCGGGGGGTCGCGCGGGCCGCGCAGGGCGGCGGGGGCCAGCGGTGGGCAGCGCCGAGAGGGCCGCGATTCGCGACCCCTCGACGGGCCAACGTGTTGCACGACGACCTGCAGATGAGCGCTCTCGGGAACTTCAAGAACGAGCTGCTGGCTGCCATCGGGGGCCGGCCGAGAGGCTTCTCGAGCCAAATTAACCGGGTGGAGAGGAGCAGCGTGGAGGCCAGTGGCTTCTCTCTTGCGGCAGCTCCCCCTGCTGGGTTGGGGTTGCTGTCGGGCGGGGCCCGCCCCTGGCGCGCTGCCGCCTGCTCCACTGGTCCCCAGCGAGTCCCCCTTCCTGAGCTCGCCCGCCCAGGGCGGCGGCGCATCTGCCAGGGCCTCGGCCAGCCCGGGCGCTTGCCGGGGCCGGCGGGGCGGCCGAAGAGGACCTGGCGACGGCGCGCGGGCTGCTCCGGCGGGCCGACAGACTTCCCCGCGCGAGCAGGTGGCCCGCGCGGTTCCAGAAACGCCGACCTCGACCTCGGGCCCTCGTCGAGGCCGGCGGCCGCGACGCAGACAAGGCTGCCCAGCTTGCAGCGCCGCGGGCGCTGGACAAGGTTGGCGGCCCCAAGGAGGCGGGGGGGGGCGAGCCCACCCTGGGCGATTTTCTTTCTGGGGGCGCAGCCTCGAGCTCCGGGGCGGGCCCAGCGGCCCGGGTCAGCGGGGCACGGTGCCGCGGGTCTTCTGGCTATCCGCAGGGCCATCGCGCGGGGGCCGCAGAAGTGCCCCGCCTGAGTCGACGCCGCGGCCTTCGCCGAGATCGGCTGCGACGCCGCCGGCGCGCCTTGGAGCATGATTCCTCATGGCGGACAGTCAGAGCCCCGAATCATCAGGGGTAACTCGGGTCAGGGACAACTCGGGTTCGTTTTTCGGGAATCCAAACCCGAGTTACCCCGGGCCCGAGTTGCCCCGGATAACTCGTGCGTCCAGAGCCCCGAATCATCAGGGGTAACTCGGGTCAGGGATAACTCGGGTTCATTTTTCGGGAATCCAAACCCGACTTACCCCGGGCCCGAGTTGCCCCGGATAATTCGGGCGCCCAAGACAGAGGATCAGATTCGGGCGCCTCGAGGACCGCGAGCGCTTCTGAGAGATGCCGGCGCCTCCGCGCGCGATCCGCGGGCCCCGGCAGCGCGACCTCCTCGGCGCCCGTGTCGGCCAGTTCCTGACGGTCGCGCAGCAGTCGGTGACTGCGAATGGCTCTTGCAGGCTGGCCCGGCTGATCGCTGGCCTCGGGTCGGGTAGCCAGTGGCTTGGCGCGCCCCGCTGAGTTCGCCGCCTCAGTCGCCCGCGGGCGCGAGACAGGCTCTCGAGAACGCCCTCGAGAGAGAGGGGGTTGAGACGTCGCCGGGGACTGCGTCTGGGATGAAGTCCAATGAGTGGGCCAGGAAGGAAGAGCAGGGCGGCGGCGGCGGCGGCGGGGGAGGCGAGGGATCGTTTCCAGATAAGTCCGACAGCTTATAGAAACAGCTCAGGATTCGGGTCTCCATCCTCTTCTTCTACGACTCCGACTTCGCAGGTCGCCGTTGGTTCGGTCATCTGCGCTCTTTTTTGCATCTGACCTGCCGACCTCGTTCCGCGCCGTGCCCCGGGGGGGGGTCGTCAAACTCGCCCCGGCGGGGCGTCGTGCCCCCCCCCGGTTTTGCCCAGAGTCGCCCATGCCTTGCGTGGGCTTCCCCGCGATTGGCTTGAGAGTGCAGCTGCGCCACGGTCGCCGCAAGGACTCGCGCGGTGGCTTCGGGGGAGACGCAAGCGGCGCTGGGTAAACGTGTCTGTCGCCCTCCTCTCTCGGCTCTAGCTCGGTCGCCCTGCGGGCGGGCCGACGACGCCCTGCCTCGCCGCGCCCTAGACTCAGAAGCAGTGGCAGCTGGCGCGCCAGCTGGGCGACGAGATTCCCGGCCGTTGCCGCGCCGAGGAGCCAGTGCCTCTCCTGACTGGCGGCGTCGCTGGCATCCATGGGGCCGCGACAGGGCCCGTGGGCGATTCGTGCTTGGGAGGCGGCGCGCATTCCGTGGTGCAATTTACTTTCGCCGCAGACAACCTCAGCGCCCCGCCCAGGGGGGCGACGAGCGCGCCCCAGGAGCCCGTCGCGCCGCCCGAGCACAGAACGGCTTCGTCTTCCGCGCGCCGCGCGCCTTCGACCTCGAGCCGAGCCGCCTGCGCAACCAGCTGCCCCGCGCGCGCGCGTGGGCCGCTTCGCCGCGACGGCGGCGCGCGGCTGGGATGCGCGGCTACTGCGGCTCGCCCGACCGGAGGGCCTCCAATCGCACGCGGGCCCCGCTGTGCGCGCTGGTCTCTTCGGCGTGGGAAAGAAGCGCGACCGCTGGCTGAGGGGGTCATCGATAGGCAGCGGCGCGCGCCCCTTCCGAAGCCCCTGGAGGGGGTCCTCCGCGAGTGTGCGTTCGCCGCAGAGATCCCCCGCATCCGAAGCGCCTACTTCGAGCGCCTTGCAACCCTCCACCATGCTTCGCAGTTCATGGAGCTGTTCCTCCCGAAGGAGCGCCTGTCAATGTCCTCGGACGATGCCGAGGATTTCCTCTTCCTCCTGCAGTGGCTGAGCGCCCAGGGGCCTCGGGGGCGGCCCGGATCGTGCATCGGCGTCGCCCGCGCTCCGCAGGGTGTTTCCGCGACGCGGGGTGGCTCATCAATGGTCGGGCCCCTCCCTGGGGCCGAGTCGTGGAGGGCGTCTACTCCGACGACCGCGCGGTCGTCGCGCTCTGCGACAGCCCCGACGCCACTGGCCCGATCCGACAGGCAGTTCTCCGGCGCGTCCGTCAAGAGCACCGCGCGATCGGGAGGGCGTCGAGGGTTAGGAGGAGAAGGCGACCCGGGATCAGCTGCAGGCAGTCGTCTGGGGGGGCGAGACCCCCTCGTGACAATCCGACATGGGCGGAGAGATCGCGCAGGTCAAGCAGCTCGGCGCGATCGCCGCGTACGTCGCCCTCGTCGGTTCCGCGTCGATCGCGCTCGCGAGGTGGCTTGCCGGGTGCTGGGTTCACCGCTTGATGTTTTGCCGAGCCGCCATGCGCCCCGCGGGCGAGCTCTACGCGTGGCTCCGCATGCCTGGGGTGGACCCCGCAGCGCGACGGCAGTTGCCGAACGCGGTGCTTGATGAGCTGATTGGATCGGTCCTCCTGTTCCCGCTGTGCAGAAGCTCACTTGACTCAGCGGTGGCCGAGCAGGTCTTCCCCTCGGACGCCGCCTTCCTCGTCGGCGGAGCCCCTGCGGCGCCTTTCAACGTGGGGTGGTGGTGGTGGGGGGGGGGGGGCGGCCTGGCTCTGGGCGCGAGCTCCTGGGCGGACAGGCGCGGTGGGACTCAGACCATTGGGGCCCCCAGACCCCCGCGAGCCCCTCGAGGTCTTGGGCGGCGGCGCGCGCGGTGCTGCTCCGTTGCGTTCCTGGATGGGGTCCAATCAGTTCGTCGCCCTCCTCAATCGCGGTATCTCGGATCGGCGCCGCGCGGGCGTTCGGGGGGCCGTTGACTTTAGATCGCAGATTAAGAGGGCGGCCAAGGGCCCGAACATGCACGGGGAGCGCATTCCCGTGCTCATAGACTCGCAGGTTTTACGCGGCGCTGCTGTCCGAGACGGTCGCCCAGCAGGGCCCTTGAGATGACATTTGCCATGGCTCTCCCGCTCTCTGTTAAAGGGGGGGGGGGGACCGTCTCCTTCCGGGTGCGAAGTGCCCGCAATTCTGCGTGTGACTGATCCCACCAGTCGTGCTGGGGCGCGTGAGGCCAGACCGCGCCCCCCCGAGCTAACGGCGTCAATTGCCGCCGCCGAGAAGCTCTGGGGCCGGGCCGTGCGCGGGCATCGCTCAGTCCATGAACGCCGACCTCCAGTCTTCCACGGCGCCTTCAGTGAGCTGAAGGGTCCTCTGAGTTCAGCCCTGGGGCGCCGCGGGCGGATCGCCGTCGGGCGCGACGCGCAGCGCGGGCCTCTCGAGGACTTCGCCGACGCCGACGTGCTCGCCCAGGAGACCGAGCACATCGCGACGACCGGGCCGCTGGCGGCCGCGCTGGGGCCGCTGCGCGGGACCTCCTCACGATTCATGAGCCTGTGCTCGCCGCCCTCTCGGACGCGCCAGCGGCCGTGGGAGGCCGCGGCAACGCCCCATGGAGGTTCTTGGCAACGAGCGCGCGGGGGCTGGGCTGGATCTCGCAGAGGCACTCGACCGCGCAGGCGCCCTGCGGGCGCGGGGGCAGCCTCGGCGGCCCCTTCGGCGGGCGTTCCCGGAGCTCCAAGAGGCCCTCAGCGAGGGCCCGCTCCACGAGTGCGCCATGGGCTGGTGCGCGCGGGGAAGTCGGCCACCCGGGCAGGGCGGCGGGCGCTCCTGCCCCTGCTGGCGTGGCGGCGCGACCGCAGCTGCCAGCGCCTCGTCCTGGAAGCCACCATTAAGGGCGACGGTGGCGTCTGGCGGCGCCTGGCGCATGTGGCAGACGAGCATTCCAACGAGTGGTGCGAGGCAGTGGCCGAGCACCTCGACGTGTGCTGCCGCTCGCCGCGCTGCTGATGTTCCCGGGGTCTTCTGCAGCTGGCCGGGGTTTCAGGGGGGGGGCCGCCCGCGCGCCGCGGCGCGGTCTCGCGACGAACGTCCCCGCGGGCTGGGCGGAGCCTCCGAGTAACTGTCAAGCCGCCCGCTGCCCGCGGGCGCATCGTCGCGCCCGATGCGCGGAGCCTGCGGCCCCAGTGTCGAGGCCCACTCCGCCCCGGCGACGTCGCGCGCGCCATCGAACTGCTCGGCGCCACCCTCGTGGCCTACACTCAGTGCGTCTACAATGAAAAAGCGCCGTTCTTTGGGGGATCCGATGCCCTCGTTGGCGCCCAGTTCCGCTTGCCCCAGGCCCGCGGCCCATAGCGCCCAGCGTGGGCCGCGGTGCCTCGCCGGCGCAATCGTGAGCCAGTCGAGATGCGCGCCCCCGTGCCTGTGGAAGTGCTACTGGTCCTGGCCGTGGCTGCCCAGGCGCATGGATGGAACGCGACAGCAGCCTGGTCGCGAATGCCTTCGGGCGGCGTCTCGTCTTGCCTGGGGATCTGGGAGGCGATGTCAACGCGGGCGTGCTCTTGCGGCTCCCTTCTAAAACGTCGGGCCGAGGGCCGCAGTCCCAGAGCGTGCTGATCGACGATCCTGCGCTACTGAACTTGGGCGCGTCTTTGGCCCCCCCTCCCCGACGTCGGCGTTGCGCCTGGGGCAGCTGCATGGGCCGACCCAGATGTTCATTTACCCCGAGGGCCTCGTCGGCATCAGCGACTCCCCGCGCGCCCTTGGGTCGCTGCGATGGGGGCGGGGCTATCCGTCGCTTCCGCTCGTTTCAAAACCTGGGACTGCTGCAGTACCGTGGGCGCTGGGAATATGTAAAGTCAATGCGCCGCCATCCCCAGAAGGGCACGGCCGCCCTGTCCTTCGCCCGCATGCCGTGCGACAGCCGACGACGTGTCCAGCAGCTCGTCCAATTCGCTCCACATTTATAGGGTTGTAGGTGACTGCCACCGCGTCCGTGGGAGAGACGCATTTATACACGTGGCAATGACGGTAAGGTTGGAACAGGTTGGAAGTTCTCTATTTGTGGGGCTCTGTGAGGCCGCGCGGCAGAGACGCGCCGCGGCTCCCCGACGCCCCTGACCGCCCTTTGGCTAGCTCGTTTCCGCAAACATCTCACATGGGGCATTTTGGAAGCGAGCGTCGTAGACCAAGAGGGTTATGATCAGGATCGTGATGAAGTTGGTGATGACGATGATGGGTATTTGAGCAGGCCGATCGATTTCCCTCTTGAGGCCCACATAACACATGCGAAGTGCCGTTGACTTTAGCGGATGCGGAGGCAGCGATCATATCGCGCTCGCGTCGAGGTGGGGTGCGGCATATGTTATGGGAGGCTGCGGGAGTTGGCCAGGCCCGCTGTGGCGCTCGAGCACGGACATGTGATGGAAGCTGCGGGAGTTGGCCAGGGCAGCTGTGGCGCTCGAGCAACGACATGTTATGGGAGGGGTTCGGAGAGGTGGCTAGGCCCGCTCTGGCGCTCGAGCTCCCGACTTGGGCATCGCGGTCGTTTTCCCTCCTCCTCCCTCCTCCCTCATCCGCCTCTTCCGTCCTCCCTCCTCGTCCGCCTCCCTCCTCGGTAGGGAAACCCCTCCCCCGTAGAATCATAGCTTGTGCTGCAGGTCCAAGGTTCCGTGGATCCATGTCCGTTTGGGCCACTGGTATTCATGAATAGTAAGAAGTTATTCCAGCCAAATAATTGGATCCACGAAGCTTCCACGCCACAATTTTGGGTTTTAGAAGACACGGAAATTGGATCCTCGTGACTCTCGCACACACGTAATTTGATCAAAATGGATCCATGCGTTCCCATGCAAGAGGGGATGTATTGTGGCGAATCTGATGGTTACGATGATGTCGACGACGACGGCGATCATCATGATTATGTTGATGATGCTGCCGATGCTGATGCTGATGATGATGCTGATGATGGTGGTGGGGATGATGATGATGATGATGATGATGATGATGATGATGATGATGATGATGATGATGATGATGGCGGTGGTGGTGATGATGGTGCTGGGTATCTATCTGTTGATGGTGGTGATGATGGTGGTGATGGTGGTAAAGATGTTGATGACGATGCTGGTGGTCGTGGTGGTGATGTGCTGATTATGCATATGCTGATTTTGAGGAGGATGACGACGATGAAAGATGAGGGGGACGAGGTGATCAGGAGTGGCTAAGGGGCGCTGCCGATTCAGAGCGGGGACCCAAGGCCGTAGGATGGCTGGGAACGGAAAGCGAAAATCCTACCCTCGTGCGCGAGGCGGACTCGCTCGAACCTGCCACACTGATGCGCTCGTACGGCGGCCTGATGTACGGCCTCGGGCGCGTGTTCACCACGCCGGAGCTGGGCAAACCAAAAGGTACCGATACAGCTGCACCCCGTACCTCTCCCGGGGTGCGTTCTGACCAAAATCTCGTGGCGAATCCAGCGGTGGCGACGAGGGTCCCGAAGGAGGCCAAGGAGGGCGAAAACGAGGCGAGGGCAGGGACATCGGTACCTAATCCGTCCGAGGAACTGAAGCGGATCTACGTGGGCTCCTTCCGCGACGCGCGGCGCTCGGCCTCGCGGGGTCGGCCAGCCTGCTGCCACCGGGAGGGGGGAGGAGGGCCAAGAGCGGGAGGACGGGCTTCCGACGAGCGCGAGGAGCACGCGGAGTTCAGGAGGGCGTAGACGACGGCGAGGGGAGGACAGGGAAGAGGACAGGGATGAGGAGGAAAAGGGGGCAGCGGAGGGAAAGGAGGAGGAGGACCAGTGTAAACCCAAGACGCGTCAACGATCTCGTCATAACCCCCTACAATGGAAATGCCCCGTTGGGAGACAACCGTTTGAAAATCCGGAAGCGTGCCAAAACTCTATGTTCGTGATTCCTAACGTCACGAGCCAACCTGAGTCTTGCGTCTTGACGATCCTGCATCGTGCCGTAACACCACTCCTTGGATTTCCACACAGCGAATCAACGTAACTGTTGCACCCGGGCAATCTTGAATCGTTTCAAAACATGTGTTTGGTACGTTAACCATGAGAACCAGTGATACTTCTACATCTTTTGAAAGCAAATGTTAGCGGCGCAAGCGAAGACCACATTTGAGGAGGAACAGTCCTCAATGCGTGACAGCCTGGCACGTTTTTGAAACGAAAGTGCGCGGTGCTAAGACGATAACGACACTGTGAAACCACCTGTCTCGATCTATGGAACTCTTGCAACTTCCTTGCGGCGCAAAGGCGAGAGCCACATGTTGAAAACTATGTGTTTGTGCAATCCGCGAAAGTTTTGCAGATGTTTGACGAATGTGCGCGGCGCGAAGCTGATAACCATATTTAAACAACGACCTGTCCTCAACCCGTGACGCTCTTTCCATGCTTGAAATGAATGTGCGCGGCGCTAAGGCGAGAGCCACATGTTGGAAACGACCTGCCCTCCATCTGTGAATTTGTTGTCAGTTTTTAAGCTTTCAGGCTCAAGTGTGATAAAGGTGTCTCAGGCGAAACGCCCGAACGCACCTCTGGCATCCAGGAAGGGGGTTGCGCAGCGCGGCGAGCAGCGCGTCCGTCTGGCGTTGGCGCCGCCCCGGAGGCGTCGCGTGCTGAGGCTCCCCCTGGCGGTGCCGCAGGTGAGCGGCGGAGCGCTGATCTCCCCTACTCCCCTGGCCCCTGGGCCCCTGGGCCCCTGCGACGCTCGGCGTCCACGAGAAGGGTTTCATCTGGAGTTAACACCCTCTCAGGGTGAACACATCGACGCTCACCCAACGGAGGGTTAACTCCAGAGTAAAGCGTTTTTTAACTCCTGATTACCGCCTCCTCCCCCCCCCAGCCCCCCCACCTCCGTTCCCGTCCTCCTCCTCCTCTCCTCTCTCCTCCTCCTCCTCCCTCCTCCTCCTCCCCTCCCCTCCTCCTCCTCCTCCCTCCTCCTCTCCTCCTCCCTCCTCCTCTCCTCCTCCTCCTCCCTCCTCCCCCTCCTCCTCCTCCTCCTCCCCCCCCCCCCTCCTCCGTTCCCGTCTCCTCCCTCCTGCCCCGAATCCATGCTGGGGTGCCACTGCGTGCGCGGGCCAGGCGCGCAGGCGTTCTGCGGCCGCGGCTGGCCGACCCCGGGCCGCTTCACCCGGCGCAGGCTCGCCCCCCCAGCCTCCTCCTCCCCTCCTCCTCGCCTCCTCCCCTCCTCCTCCTCCTCCTCCTCCTCCTCCTCCCTCCTCCTCCTCCTCCTCCTCCTCCTCCTCCTCCTCCTCCTCCTCTCCCGCGGTGGCGGGCCGGCTGGCACCAAAACCACGCGGACGGGCGGGCGCGCGCAGCGCCACATCGGCGGGCATGGGCGCGCGCGTCGCCACATCGCCTCCCTCCAGTCAAAGTTGCACCATCTTGGCGCGCGCGTGCGCCCACTGCTCGTTTCTCGTTCCTGCTCTGGTCCTCTTCCTCCCCTGTCCCCTTGCCTTCGTCGCCTGTCTGCTGCACTGCGCGTTCGCTCACCTGGCGCAGTCCCTCTGCCAAGGCTCCAGGCTTTGCTCGTGTTGTTCTGTTTTACGCTCGCGCGGGATCCTGCTAAGTGCACTTCTGTCGGCATTGACCGTGGAGGTCGGGCTTCGGCCGCGCGAGTTCTGTATTTCATTCGCTTGCTGCCATTTTCCCTCTGTTGATTTTTTGTTTCTATCTCTCTCTCTCTAATTGTTCTTCCTCCTCCTCTTCCTCCTCCTCCCCCTCCGGGCTCCCTTTGTGTGGATTCTATGAATGGCCAGTTGAGCCATGGGGTTCCCGCCCACAACGCCGTGGTCACTTTTACCCGGCCCGCGTCCTCCTCCGCTGTGCTCGTCCTTCCTGTTGCCCGTCTTTGACGGCGCGTTTCGAGGGCAACCGCGGGCATCAGGCTTGCTTAGCGCTGTCGTGTGTGGGGGCACTTTGCAGTGGCAGTGCGAATCCTTTCGCTGTGTTGGCTGAGGCGTGGTAACACATGATGGAACTTTGTTCCAAGGACAGACAAGGTACGGCAGCAGACGCAGTGGAGGAAATCAAGAGCCATCATGGCACGATAGGTTTCTCCTCTCTTGCCGGGGGTCTTTTGGCCAGGGGCGTGCCGCCCGTCTTGGCGACTGGAGCGCTTCGCATCCACAAGGCGTCACGCGTCAACGTCTCGGCGATGAGCGCGACGACAAGTAGCATTGCCACGTCGCGCGGGCTCCACTACACAGTGGAGCGCCCAGTGCCGGCATCCTAGCAAGGGTCAGCGTCGAGGACGCCATTGGCTGGGCGAGGGACAGGTGGGAACATACATCGGCGCTCCGAAAGTTTATTCCGATTTGAGAGGCAAGGCGCCAGGCGAATGCAGCGCAACCACTATGCTGGAAGGGCGCGGCAATGCATGCCCCCTGGACAGGCGAGAGCAGCCGCGCCCCCGTGCGAACCCCGATCCCGCGCGGGGCGCGTTCCCGCTGCCAATGGCTCACCCGGGAACCCGTTTCTTGTGCAGGAAGTCCTGAGCGGTCTGCCCACCGGCGGCTCCTTCGGACGAGGCCCGGAACCACCGAGAAACCGTTTTTGATAGGAAGTTCTAGACGGTGTTCCCATGTTCGGTTTCTTCGGAGTGGGCCCGAAGACCTCGATAACGATGTTTTTGCAAGGAGTCTTAGGTGGTTTGCACATTTTCTGGTCGTTCGAACCGGACCCAAAATTATTTGTGTGGCACAAGTCCTATGGCATGTGGCCACTTTCAGGTCGGCCCGTCAACTTTTCGGTTTGTCGCATGGCCGAACCCGAAAGCTTTTTTCGAGTAGGTCCTATGCTGTTTGCTCATTTTCGGGTCAGTACACAGTTTGGGATTAACTGGGAAGGGGGACCCGATCCCGCAACCCCGGGCGGGGGTTAGGCTCTGCCATTGCATTGTCTTGGGCCCCTCCGGCCGAACGGAGTGCTGGGCTGCTCGTGGGCGCGCCGACTCTGTCCTCGCGACATCGCCCCCATCCGCCCTCGGGCCCCGCGAGTCTTATCCTGCGCGCGCCACCCCAGATGGCCGCGGCGAGCACAGTGGCGAAATTGTGGAAACTTTCGGATCGGCGCAGTAATCAGCCGGGCATCATTCTGCAAGGCCTTCGTATTGGTGGCTGTAATTGAAGTGACAACATTTTCACGTTTGTGGCATTGCTTGCCAAAGCGGTTGAAGTCATCAGTGTCATGGAGTTCGCCCTGTGGTCAAAACGCGGTCCTTCCATCGAGCCGACTAACAAAACAAATAACGTATTAAGTCCGACAGAATACAGAATACCCACAGGAACGTTGGACCGACGGAAGAGGAAACATTTGGAATTCGTTATTTTGCATAGGAGTGTTTTAGAAGCAGCGTGGGATGCGATCTGGAAGGCTTTTTGGCGCAACGCGAGGTTCTTTTCGAAGCTCCTCATCCAATGCCGGAAGCGGCTCGAACAACTGGATTATGTCTCAGGTGCGCTTCTGCACGGCGCGTAACGCTTCACTTTCATAACGCCCTCGCCTGACTGCTGCCACGAGGGGGCATGCCGTCGTTTCGGGTGCAATTCGTTTTCTCCTTGACCACAGTTCTGGATGCATCTTAAATTGAACAATAACAATCATATCCATCATTTCTTCTTGTGTAATAGCCTGTCCAGTCCCACAAGTAGTCATCAAAGACGCTACGCAGTTCATGGATGGCAATATCTCCAAAGTCCCCACATGAATACTTGAACTATTCTATTGTGACGGCCTGACGGCCGGCGCCGCCGACCCTGAAAAAACATCGACGACGACCAGGAGGGGGAGAAGGAGGAGGAGGAGGAGGAGGAGGCGGAGATGAAGAGGAGGAGGAGGAGGAAGAGGAGGAGGAGGCGGAGGAGTTGGAGGAGGAGGACGAGAAAGAGGAGGAAAAGGACCCCCCCGTGGGCGGACTGGAGGAGGACAGGCGTGGGAGAGGGGAGGGGAGGGGGAGGAGGACCCCAGGGACGGATGCGTATCTGACCCCCCCCCTTGCTGGGACCCCTCCCCACTTCGGGAGGAGGGCCCAAGGAGGGCCAGTGCGGAGGAGAAGGACCGGCGTTGGAGAGGAGGACCCCCAGAGGCGATGCGAATCTGACCCTCCCCCCGGGGGACCCCCCCCCGTCGGGGAAGGGACAAAGGGAAGGGGGTCTCTTTGACGTAATGAGGACGTGGATGGAGTTCCCTCAAGCTGCGAATACGCTTCCCAAACAAGAGACGGCGCTCTCTCTCTCTCTCTCTCTTTCTCTCTCTTTCTCTCTCTGTCTCTCTCCCCCGACGGGAGAGGAGGATGGGAAGGAGGGGGCGAAAGAAAGCTCCCCGTCGACGGGGCCGGACAGACACCCCACACGCCGACAGGGCCGGCGGATTCATCCAGACGTGCCAAAGCCCTACGTGGCCTTCCCTGCACGCAGTGGTCCAGAATTTATATCATGACTAACTGTTCGCGGCGCCCCCACCGTCAGCGTTACGAGGCTTCGTTGGAAAACGCCGGTTTGAAGACCCTGAAGCATGCCAAAACGCTGTTCTCGGGATTCCAACGCCACGGATCAACCTGATTGTTGTGTCTTGATGATCCAGGATCGTGCCAGAACGCCACTAGAACGATTTTAACACAGAGAAACAAGGTAATTGTTGCACCCGCATAATCCTGAATCCGTCCAAACCACCATTTCTGATACGTTTATGATGGAAATCCGTGGGACTCTTGAAAATATTGTAAACGAATGCGCGCGGCGCTATGGCGAAAACCACAGTTTGAAACGGAACCGTCTTCAATTCGAGAAACTCTTGCAAATTTTGAAAGCGAATGTGCGCCGCAAGGGGCGAGAACCACATATTGAAAACGACCCGCCTTCAATCCGTCAAACTCTTGCAACGATTGAAAACGAATGTGCGCCGCGCTGAGGCGAGAGCCACATTTTGAAAACCACCTGCCTTCCATCTGTGAAACTGCTGCCAATTTCTAAGCTTCAGAGTCATAAGTGGTGAGGAAGTCTCAGGCGAAGCGCCCGGCCCGCCCAAAAAAACTTGCTTCGGGGTGCGACAGGGAGAAGTTATGTATAAGGAAAAGGAATGGAGGAGGAGGCGGAGGAGGAGGAGGAGGAGGTGGAGGAGGAGGAGGAGGAAAAGGAGGGGGAGGCGGGGTAGGAGAGCAAGGAGAGGGGCAGGGGCAGGGTAAATAACATTGTCGTCGCCAGTCGCGTTTCCAGCCGATCCCGACCTCCAAATCAACGACATGTATCGTGCTGTGGGCGGGCGTTTGGGCATCGGTCCTCCTCCTCCTCCTCCTCCTCCTCCTCCTCCTCCTCCTCCTCCTCCCTCCTCCTCCTCCTCCTACACGTCTGAGTTTTCGTTGGCCATTTTCTCTCTCATCTGCTCTCTTCCTTTTCCTGCTATCATTTGCTCCCTCCTCCTCCTCCTCCTTTGCTCCTCCTCTTCCTCATTTTCCTCCCTCTCCTCCTCCTCCTCCTCGCTCCTCCTCCTCGCTCCTTCCCCTCGTTCCGCCTCATTCCTCCTCGTTTCTCCTCCTCCTCCTCGCATTTCCTTGTTCCTCGTCGTTTCCTCGTCCTCCTCCTCTTCCTCCTCCTCCTCCTCCTCGTTTTCATCCTCCTTCCTCATCCTCCTCCTCCTCCTCCTCTTCTCCTCCTCCTCTTCCTCCTCCTCCTCCTCCTCCTCCTCGCTCCTCCTCGTTCCTCCTCGCTTCTTTTCTCTTCCTCCTCTCCTCTGCGCCCCTCCTCCCTCCTCCTCCTCGTCCTCCTCCTTCAGTCCTTCTCCTCCCCGCTCCACCTGCGGTACTGCCGGGTGCGTGACGGATTCGCCAGAAAGGGATGGGGGTTGCCCTGGCGGCGCGGAGCTGCGGCATCGGCCCTGTCTGCAGCCGAGGCGGTCCTGGCGCCGCGCCGCCGGAGGCTGCTCTTCGGGTCGTGCGCTCGAGGTAGCTCGTCGCTTGTGCCACGTGCGCCTCGCCGCGGCTGCTTTTTCTCCTCCTCCTCCTCGTCCTCCTCTTCTCCTCCTCCTCCTCCTCCTCCTCCTCCTGTTCCATCTCGAAGAAGGAAAGCAGCAGGGTGCCATTGCCCTGGCTGCTGGGCTTGGCTCGGAGCGCCAGTGAAACCTAGTCGCATGCGCGGAGCGTTAGCGATCATTGCCCTAGTAACGTGAGCTCCTCCTCCTCCTCCTCCTTGTCCTCCTCCTCCTCCTCGTCCTCCCTCTCGGTGTTAGGAGGCCGTGAGTCTGCCTGTCTGCATCGGAGCTATGGCCATCCTGATCCCAGTCGTGGGTTGTGATCGCCGTCGGCTGCTCGCGCGTCCACTTGCCCGTCGGTGCTCACACACAGTGAGTCGTGCCATTGACGTTGCCACTATTGCGATGGGCGTCGTGCTCTAATTCTAGCACGGGCTCAGATGATGTACAGTCGGGGCACTGTTGATCCGTGTCAGGCTAAGGAACCATACGATTCAAAGTCGGCAATCTTGCACAGTATCTTTGAAAGCGACAAGAGGCTGCTAGACGAGGATATGAAGCACCTGTCCGCAGAGTCCTCCAAGCAGAAGGTCAACTCGTTCATCGCGCGTGTGAAGCTCCAGAAGGCCTTCGCGACCCTGCTGGACTACCTCCGGCAGCAGATGCCCGCCATGTGGGGCGCCGAGAAGAAGAAGCAGGAGCTGATCGCGCGGCTGCCCCACATCTATGATACAATCGACGGGGTCAACGGCATCTCAAAGGTCGGGCGACGAGTGCTGCACGCGTGCTCCGACCCTGGCCAGGCTCCCCCTGGGCCCAGCATCCGTGCAGATGCTTCCATGGCCTAGCCAGGAGGGCGTGCACTCACCGGCCCTGGGCCCACGATTCGAGGAGGGAGGGAGGACGCACGCACAAGCGGTCGGAGGTCCGCGAGGATGTCCTCGGATCGGCGCTTGTGCAGATTTGCTTCGCCAAACAGTGCCTGCACTTAGGGGTTCCCACTTCTTGTCCAAGGAGCTGAGCCTGTGCTGATGGGCCTGTTTTTCACCACCACCACCACCATAAGTTGGAGGGGGGAAAGAGGAGGAGGACGAGGAGGAGGAGGAGGACGAAGAGGAGGAGGAGGACGAAGAGGAGGAGGAGGAGGAGGAGGAGGAGGAGGAGGAGGAGGACCCCCTCCCCCTCCAACTTATGGTAGTGGTGGTGGAAAGCATGCCCATCGTGTGCGTCGGGCGGCTATGTTGTCGTCGTCGCCGCCCCGTCGCCGCCCATCGTCTGGGCCTGTGCGTCGGCTGTTCTGTTGCCCTCGCCGCCCCGTTCGCCGCAGTCGCCGCTCGTCGACGCCAGTCCATTGCACTACATATATTCTCCTTACTACAGGGAGAATAGACTCTACAGTCATCCCGCAGAGTAAGGATGGGCTACCTTCCCAAGGGTACCCTTGCATCCTTGCCTCCTCGGCCCATCCTTGGCCACTTTCGTTGGCCGCGCCCCGCTCGAATAGCTTCGAAATGGGCGTCCAAGGCCCTTGCATCCTTACGGCACATTCTTACTATATTGGATGACTCTACCCCCCATCCCCCGGGATGATCGCCCCCCCTTTTCGTATTGCAATTTACACAGGATTCTGCCCCATCGCCCATCCTAGAGATGAACTCATACCATCCCAGCCCAACCGGTATCGCCCCCCCCCGCCATCTTCTGCGAACAATACTATGCGCGCACTCGTTTATCACAAATCATCAGTTTTCAAAACACCCTTGCAACAAATTGGCCGAAGTGCGCACGCGCGCGTCGTCGCGCGCGCATGCCGAAATCCTTATAAACACATCGGAGGTTTCGCAAGGATGTCAAAATCGAGTGCCCAAAACAAATGTAAAGCACAGGGTTTCGCAACACGGTGTTTCAAACACCTTGCGCGCGCTCTTGCGAATTCTTAAGAAAACAATGGGTCTATCAACATGTTCATAACATGCTACCACAGGCTTCGCGCGCGCGCGCGTGTCGAAATCGTTCGAACGCCCTTGCGCGCGTGCTGGGGTGCACGATCCGCGTCAAATATTTCCATGCGGGCCACTCGCGCGTCGCCAGCATCGCTGCTAACATCATCGTGTTTACCGTTGTCGACGTTGCCATGATACCGCGCCCGCCCAACTCGCCGACTCGCACTGAAGTGCCAGTTTGGATGTGCCGAGCGGTCAGCGCCACCGCGTTCGCGTCGGTCGCGCCAAACTAGCTGGCCGCTGCGCGCGCGCGAGCATGCACGGGTCAGTGCGGCCGCAAATATGCACCAGCCAACACAAAGCACTCATCGCAATCGCTTCCGCATGGGTTTTGCCAACCAAGTTGCGGGTGGGTGGGTGGGATGATTGCGCGAGCAGTTGAGTCGACAACTTCAAGTTCGGCAAGGTGAATGGCACCTCATTGACTGCACCACAGATATTGCATCACATCTGCTGTTTCAGATCTCTAATAGCCTTCGGTCCATCCCGTCACCGTGCTTGCATTGTGGGTCAGCGTCCTCAGGGATGCTTCTTGGGTTCTCTTCGGAGCGCTCTCGGGGCCTCTTGGGGGCAGTTTTGGGGCCTCTTGGGAGCCTCGTGGGGGCCTCTTGGGAGCCTCTAGGGGCCCCCTCGGGGCTTCCTGTGGGCCTCCTTGTGGCCTCTTGGGGCCTCTTGCGGATCTTGGGGGCATCTTGGGAACCTCGTGGGGGCCCCTGGAAAGCTTCTCGGGGCCACGGGCTCGAAATTCAGATTCGGGTCCCCCGTCTGGGCCCCCTCTTGGAGCCGTCTTGGCGGTCTCTTGGGCTGTCTTGGAGGCGTCTTGCTCCGTCTGGGGGTCCCCTTTGGCCGTTTTGCGGCCCTCTTGGAGGCCGCTTGGGTCGTTTGGGGGCAATCTTGGGGGCCTCTTGGGCCGTCTTGGAGCATCAGGAAGCCGAAGCGGCGAGAACGCGCAAATCCTTCAAACACCTCAGGTTCGCCTCTTGGGGCCCTCCTAGGAGGCCTCCTGGGGGCGTCTCGAGGGCATCTCAGGCCGTCTGGAGACCATATTGGGCATCCTGGAGCGCTCCTTCGGCGACTCGGGGCCCCCTCGGATTGTCTCTGGGGCCTCTTGGGAACCTCTCGGCCCGTCTTGGGGCCCGTCTTGGGGCCCGACAGACGTCGCGCGAGAAGCCGCGGGGAGCCCCCGTGGCCACGCGGCGCGCCGCAGAAGGTCTGGCAATTGTGGGCCCGGGCTCTGTAAAGTATCCTCTTGCCTGGCATCGCTCGGACGTGTGCGTTTTTTTCCTCGGCGAGGACCATCGAGGAGCATCCTTAACTATTTGGCGCAAAAGCCACGCACGAAACCGAAAAAAACACAAACAAAGGGACGTCCGAGCGATGGCGAGCTTGGGGCCCTCCTGGGGCGCCTCTTAGAACACTCGTGGAGCGTCTGGGGGGCCTCCTGGGTCGTGCTGAGGCCATATCTTGGGCGTATTGGGGGCAATCCTTCGGCGGCTCGGGGCCCTCGTAGGGGCCGTCTGGAGGGACTCCTGGGGCCCTCCTGGGCCCGTCTTGGGGCCCCCCCTTAAGGGCCCGAAGAGTCATGTGACAACGCTTCCCGGAGCCCCGGGGGGCACGCGCCAGGCCCCGGGAGGCTCGAGGATCTGTGGCCCGGGGCCCCGAGAGTCTCTTCGGGGGTGAGGACTGAGGCGGCAGGGGCTCCAAAGGTCGGGGGTGGACAGAACCCCCAACAGTGACAAGTCGATTAGTGAATTGTCCGTTTTCGGTTCTCGAGAGGGCGCCGTGGCCGTTATTTTCCAGGCTTGCGCCCGCCAGGTTTGGGCCTCAGGTCGTTTTCATTAAACCACGTTTTACTAAAGGGGGGTCTGTCCATCCCCGATCTTCGGGAGTGAGGACTGAGGCGGCAGGGGCTCCAAAAGGGGGCACTCCAGCTCGTGCTTCAAGGGCACGGCTGGCGGAGATTGCGCAACATTAATTTGTATCACATGGATTGCCTTACACAGATTGCACCACACATATCGAAGATGTTTACGGCGAATCGCCGCCGCCCCCTGCCTTTCAGGATATGCCTACGAGGCCAAACGTTTGGTCAAAGCGTGGCCACGCTATTGGACCATGCGTTCCCCCAGCTGTTGTGGAAGCCCTTCGGGGAATACATGGGGGAGGAAGAGGAGGACGAGGAGGAGAGGGAGGAAGCAGGAGAAAAAGGCTAGAGGCAGGAGGAGGCCTCTCTGGAGCTTCCAGGCCCACTCTTTGGGCCTCCTGGGAACTTCTGGGAGTCTTTTGGAGGTCCTTGGGAGCCTCCTTGGGCCTCTTCTCTTGGGGGCCTTTGGGGGCTTCTTGGGGGCTTATTACCTAACAGCGAAGACTGATAGGTTTCTAGTGGGGTCAAAAGAGCTCACAGATCACTCCACAGGGGGGTCCGGGCAGGTGTTGGGAGTTGCCGGGCGGGCTGTGCCCACCTCGTTTTTCACCAACAGTCACACACTTCGTGCTCTTCGACTTCCCAGAACTCCATTCCCAGGCCACATTCTGGAGGGCCGGATGCAACTGTAGGCCACTTCGTGCTCTTCGAGTTCCCAGAACTCCATTCCCGGGCCACATTTTGGATGCCCGGAGCCAACTGTAGGCCACTTCGTGCTCTTCGAGTTCCCAGAACTCCATTCCCGGGCCACATTTTGGATGCCCGGAGCCAACTGTAGGCCACTTCGTGCTCTTCGAGTTCCCAGAACTCCATTCCCGGGCCACATTTTGAATGCCCGGAGCCAACTGTAGGCCACTTCGTGCTCTTCGAGTTCCCAGAACTCCATTCCCGGGCCACATTTTGAATGCCCGGAGCCAACTGTAGGCCACTTCGTGCTCTTCGAGTTCCCAGAACTCCATTCCCGGGCCACATTTTGAATGCCCGTAGCCAACTGTAGGCAACTTCGTGCTCTTCGACTTCCCAGAACTCCCATTCCTGGGCCACATTTTCAGCAGGGGCAAGAGCACGACGAGGAGGAGGACGAGCAAGACCAGGAGGACGAGGACGAGCAGGAGCAGGACGAGGAGCAGGAGGAGCAGGAGAAGAAGGACGAGCAGGAGGAGGAGGAGGACGAGCAGGAGGAGGAGGACGACCAGGAGGAGGAGGACGACCAGGAAGAGGAGGAGGAGGAGGAGGAGGGGAGGGGGAGGAGTACCAGGAGGAGGAGGAGGAGGAGGAGGAGGAGGAGGAGGAAGAGGAGGAGGAGGAGGAGGAGGACGAGGACGAGGAGGAGGAGGAGGAGGGGGGGGGAGAGTACCAGGAGGAGGAGAACGAGGACCACCAGGAGGAGGAGGAGGAGGAGGAGGAGGAGGAGGAGGAGAGAACACCAGGAGGAGGAGGACGAGCAAGACGAGGAGGACGAGAACGAGGACGACCAGGAAGGAGGAGGAGGAGGAGGAGGAGGGGAGGGGGAGGACTACCAGGAGGAGGAGGAGAGGAGGAGGAGGAAGAGGAGGAGGAGGACGAGGAGGAGGAGGAGGAGGAGGACGAGGAGGAGGAGGGGGGGGGAGAGCACCAGGAGGAGGAGAACGAGGACCACCAGGAGGAGGAGGAGGAGGAGGAGGAGGAGGAGGAGGAGGAGGAGAGAGCACCAGGAGGAGGAGGACGAGCAAGACGAGGAGGACGAGAACGAGGACGAGCAGGAGGAAGAGGAGGAGGAGGAGGAGGAGGAGGAGGAGGAGGAGGAGGAGGAGGAGGAGCAGGAGAAAGAGGAGGAGGGAGGAGGAGGCAGGCTGAGGCTGAGGCTGTGACTGCGACTGCCGTTGCCGCTGCGACTGTCATCGCGAATGCGACTACGACTGCGAGAACAGCAGAATTCGACAACTGGATTTTCATCTGAATCTTAAGGGGAATGCTTTCAGATATGCTTCTACACATCGCTGTTAGGTTGCTTTGCCGGGATAATTTTGCTGGCTGAAGGCGTTCCTGGCCCGTCTGGCGCCGTCGGAGGCCGTCTTTGATGCCTCTTTGGGCCGACTTGGGGCCGTCTTGGGGTGCTTCAGTGCCGTCTTGGAGGCCATCTTGGGCGCCTTGGGGCCCATTGGGCCGTCTTTGTGGAGACTTCTTGGGCCGTCTTGGGGCCATCTTTGAGGCCTTCCCGTCTCGGGCCGTCGGAAGGCCGACAAGAAGCAAATGCCAAGTTTCTTGAACAGCCTCAGGAAATCAATGAAATTTGCCTCTTCGGGCCCTCCTTCAGGACCCCTTGGAGGCCTCTTGGGCCATCTTCGGGGCCTCTTGGGCGCTTCTTGGGCCATCTTGTGCTATCTTGGACCATCTGGTTGGTCTTGAGGCACCTTGGGACCGTCTTGGAGGCCATCTTGGGGCTATCTTGGGGCCATCCTGGCCGTCTTGTAGGCATCTTGGCCATCTTGGAGGTCTTCGCCTACGGCGAAACACCGCCGCCCCCTGCCTTTTGAAATCGTCCATGTGGCCGACCGTTGTGGCAAGAGCTCTACCAAGCTATCGGACCATGTGTTCCCCGAGCCGTTGTGGAAGCCCTTCGGGGAACACTTGGGGGAGGGCGGCGAGGAAAATCAGGAGGAGGAGAAGGGGGCATCTTGGGAGCCTCTGGGGGCACTCTTGGGGCCTCCTTGGGCCTCTTGGGGGCCGTTAGGGGCTTCTCGGGGGCCCCTTTGGCAGTCTCAGGGTATTCATTGCCAGTCTGACGCTGCCGGAAGCCGTCCTGGGGCCCTCTCTGGGCCGACTTGGGGCCGTCTTCGGGTGCTCCAGGGCCGTCTTGGAGGCCATCTTGAGCGTCTTTGAGGCCTCTTGGGGTGTCTTTGGGCCCTCTTGGGGCCGTCTTGGGGGCCTCTTGGGCCGTTCTGGGGCTATCCTGCAAGCCTCTTGGGCGATGTGGGTGCGATCTTTGGGGGCTCCTGGGCCGTCTCGGGCCGTCGGAAGGCCGACAAGAAGCAGATGCCAAACTCCAAAAGCAACTTTAGGAAACTCAATGATTGTGGCCTCTTCGGGCCTTCCTGGAGATCCTCTTGGAGGCGTCTTGGGCCGTCTTGGAGATCTCTTGGGGACCTCTTGGGCCATCTTTGGCCATCTTGAAGCCATCTTGCGCCGTCTTGGTGGGCTTCTGGCCCGTCTGACGCCGTCGGAAGCAGTCTTGCGGGCCTCTCTGGGTCGACTTGGGACCCTCTTGGGGTGCTCCAGGGCCGTCGTGGAAGCGATCTGGGGCGTCTTGGAAGCCTCTTGGGGTGTTTTTGGACCCTCTTGAGGCCGTCTTGGGGGCCTCTTGGGCCGTTCTGGGGCCATCCTGGAGGCCTCTTGGGCGATGTGGGGGCGATCTTTGGGGGCTCTTGGGCTGTCTCGGGGCCTCGGAAGGCTGAAACGAAGCACATACTAAAATCCTTCAAACACCGAAGGACATTGTAGGACTCGGCCTCTCCGGGCCTTCCTGGAGGCTCTCTTGGAGGCCTCTGGGGCCGTCTTGGAGACCTCTTTTGGGCCATCTTGGGCCATCTTGAAGCCATGTTGGGACGTCTTGCTGAGCTCATGGCCCGTCTGACGCCGTCGGAAGCAGTCTTGGGGGCCTCTCTGGGCCGACTTGGGGCCCCCTTGGGGTGCTCCAGGGCCGTCTTGGAGGCCATCTTTGGCGTCTTGGATGCCTCTTGTGCTGTCTTTGGGCCCTCTTGGGGCCGTTCTGGAGCCATCCTGGAGGCTTCTTGGGCGCTCTAGGGGCGATCCTTGGGGGCCCTTTGGCCGTCTCGGGCCGTCGGAAGGCCGACAATATGCAAATGCCACAGTCAAACAACATTTAACGAACATCGATGATTTTGGCCATTCGGGCCTTCCTGGAGGCCCTCTCGGAGGCCTCTTGGGGCGTCTTGGAAGCCTCTTCGGGTGCCTCTTGGGCCGACTGCCGCCATCTTGAGGCCGTCTTGGGCCGTCTTGGTGGTCTCTGGGGCGAACTTGGAGGCATCTTGGACTCTCTTGGGCCATCTCCGAGGCCAACTTGGAGGTCATCTTGGCCGCCTCGGAGGCCATCTTGAGCCATCTTGGGGCCATCTGGACCGGGGAAAACGGTGGCCGGCGAAACGGGCCGAAGCCCCAGGGAAGAGTTTTTTGGAAAAGAACCAACACCAAACCAGTAGGGGTTCAGCACGCCAGGCACCACTGTGGCAAGACCAGAGAGGGCGGCGGATCGAAGACGCCTGCGGCGAATCACCACCGACCCCTGCCTCTTGAAATCGCCCATGTGGCCGACCGTTGTGGCAAGCAAGAGCTCTGCCAAGCTATCGGAATATGTTTTCCCCCAACCGTTGTGGAAATCCTTCGGGGAACACTTGGTGGAGGATGGTGAGGAAAATCAGGAGGATGATGATGATGATGATGATGAGGAGGAGGAGGAGGAGGAGGAGGAGGAGGAGGAGGAGGAGGAGGAGGAGGAGGAGGAGGAGGAGGAGGAGGAGGGGGAGGGGGCATCTTGGGAGCCTCTGGGGGCACTCTTTGGGCCTCCTGGGAGCTTCCTGGGAGACTTTTGGAGGCATCTTGGGGTCCTCCTTGGGCCTTTCGTGGGCTTCTCGGGGGCCTCTTTAGCAGTCTTAGGGCATTCCTGGCCCGTCTGACGCCGTCGGAAGCCGTCTTGGGAGCCTCTCTGGGCCGACTTGAGGCCTTCTTGGGGTGCTCCAGGGCCGTCTTGGAAGCCATCCTGGGCGTCTTGGAAGCCTCTTGGGCCTTCTGGGGGCCCTCTTGAGGCCGTCTTGGGGGCCTCTTGGGCCGTTCTGGGCCATCCTGGAGGCCTCTCGTGCGATCTTTGGCGGCTCTTGGGCCGTCTAGGGCTGTCGGAAGGCCGAACAAAAACACATGCCCAAATCCTTAAGCACCGAAGGACAACCAATGATTTGGCCTCTTCGGGCCCTCCTGGTGGACGTCTTGGACGCCTCTTGGGCAGTCTTGGAGGCCTCTTGGGCGCCTCTTGGGCCTCCTTCGACCGTTTTGGTGGTTTCTGGGGTTGACTTGGCGGCATCTTGGACCCTCTTGGGCCGTCTTGGAGGCCATCTTGGACCATCCTGGGCGAACTTGGAGGCTATCTTGGCCGTTTTGGAGGCCATCTTGGGCCATCTTGGAGGAGGATTCTTTCTGGTTTTGTGGTCCTTTCGGGTGGCCGGCGGGACGAGCCGAAGCCCCATGGGGGAGTTCTTTTGGGCAAGAACCAAAACCACATCGTAAGACGTTCAGCGCGCCAGGCACCGCTGTGGCAAGACCACGGGGCGGCGGGGCGGCAGATCGAAGACGCCTGCGGCGAATCACCGCAGGCCCCTGCCTTTTTGGAAGCGCCCATGTGGCCGAAAGTTGGGTTTGAACTTGGCCAAGCTATCGGGCCACGCGTTCCCCGAGTGGAAGCCTTCGGGGAACACGGAGTCGGGCGATCTATCGGACCAGGTGGTTTCCGAGCTTTCGGGCCTCCTGGAGGACGTCTTGGAGGGGTCTTGGGCCGTCTTGGAGGCCTCCAGCGGGCCTTTTGGGCAGTCTAAGACCATCTACAGGCCATCTGGGGCCGTCTTGGGTGCATCTTGGGGCCATCTTGGCCGTCTTGGAAGCCTTCGTGGCCGTCTTGGAGGCATCTTGGAGGCCATTTTGGCCGTCTTGGAGGCCATCTTGGGCGTCTTGGGGGCCTCTTATGCCGTCTTGGGTTCTTGTTGGGGCCCTCTTGGGGGCCTCTTGGCCTGTCATGGGGCCATCTTGGAGGCCTCTTGGGCGCTCTTGGGGCGATGTAGCGGCTTCTTGGGCCGTCTTGGGCCGTCGGAGAGCTAGCTGAACAGAAGAAAATGCCCAAATCCTTCAAAACCTAAAGCACGTCAATGATTTTGGCCCCTTCGGGCCTTCCTGGTGGAGCTCTTGGAGGCATCTTGGGCTGTCTTGGAGGCATCTTGGGCGCCTCTTGGGCCACCTTCGGCTCTCTTGGGGATATTTCTGCCATCGTGGAGGTCATCTCGTCCGTCTTGGAGGTCATCTTGGCCTTCTTGAGGCATCGTGGATGCCATCTTGGGCGTCTTGGAAGCCTCTTGGGCCGTCTTGAGACCCTCTTGGGACTGGTTTGGGGGCCTCTTGGACCGCTCTGGAGCCATCTTGGAGGCCTCTAGGACGATTTAGGGGGACTCCTTGGGCCGTCTTGGGCGGTCTGAACACCAAAACGGAGGAAAAACCCAGATTCCTTCAAACACCCATGGAAAATCAATGATTTTGACTCCCTCGGGCCTTCCTGGAGAACCTCTTGGATTCCTCTGGGGCCATCTGGGAAGCCTCTTGGGCCCATCTTGGGCCACCTTGGCCGCCTTAGCGGCCATCTTGGCCATCTTGGAGGTCATCTTGTCTTGGGGCCCTCTTGGGACCGTGTTGGAGGTCTCTTGGGCCGTCACAGGGCCATCTTGGAGGCCTCTTGGGCGCTCTGGGGCCGATCTTTCGGCCCTCTTGAGCCGTCGTCAGCCGTCGGACGGCCGGAAAATAGCAACAGCCAACATCTTTCAAAAAGCAAAGGCAAACCATTAATGTGTGCCTCTTCGGGCCCTCGTGGAGGACCTCTTGGAGGCCTCTTGGGCCGTCTTGGAGGCCGCTTGGAGGCCTTTTGGGCCGTCTTGGTCCGTCTTAGAAGTTTCTTGTGCGAACTTGGAGGCGTTTTGGACTCTCTTGGACTGGCTTGGAGGCCATCTTGCACCATCTTGGGCGAACTTGGAGGCCATCTTGGAGCCGCCTGTTGCAGGCAAAACCTTTGCAACCACCCCTGGAAGATGCAACCACCCCTGGAAGAGTTTTTTGGGTGGCCGGCGGGACGGGCCGAAGCCCCAGTGAGTTTTCCAAAAGAACAAAAATCGAAAGGGTTCAGCACGCCTGGCACCCCTGTGATGAATCAACAGGGGGCGGCGGATCGACGACGCCTACGGCGAAACACCGCCGCCCCCTGCCCCTTTGGAAGCGCCTCTGTGGCCGACAGCTGAGCCAGAGCTTGGCCAAGCTATCGGGCCAGTTGTTCCCCGAGTCGGTGTGGAAAGACTTCGGGCGACGCATGAGGGAGCTAGAAGAGGAGGAGGGGGAGGATGAGGAAATTAGCTTGGCGAAGGACCTAACCAGATAACCATACGCAGTTGTGAATACCGCAATTGTGAATACCATCTTCGCCCGCGCTCCCTATGTGGCCACGGCTTCCCGCCTGAGCCCGACATGCTCACGAACACGTCCGTGGTCGTCTTCGCGGGCGCCGACGACGACAAGGACGGCGCCCCTTTGACCGAGGAGCAGAAGCAGGAGAGGGCTTTGAGAGCCATGAGGGAGAAGGTGTCGGTGCACGTCGAGAAGGCGGGAGTACGACGCCCAGGCGCGGTTGTTGAAGCAACACAACTATGGGGCCACGAATCTCGTGAGGGCTGTGCCGAAATGGCCCGGGGCCGCCATGGGAACATTGCCACTGGGGGCGCTCCCTATGGGGCCGCGATCCTCGTGAGGGGTGTGCCGAAATGGCCCGAGGCCGCCGTGCGAACCTGCCACTGGGGGCCTTCGGTGGAGCTCCCTATGGAGCCACGATCCTCGTGGGGTGTGTGCCGACATGGCCCGAGGCCGCCATGCGAACCCTGCCACTGGCGCCTTCGGTGGAGCTTCCTACGCGGCCACGATCCTCGCGAGGGGTGTGCCGAAATGGCCCGAAGCCGCCGTGCGAAGCCTGCCGCTGGGGCCTTCGGTGGAGCCACGATCCTTGTGAGGGGTGTGCCGAAATGGCCCGGGGCCGTCATGGGAACCCTGCCGCTGGGACCTTCGGTGGAGCTCCTATGGGTGGCGATCCTCGTGAGGGGTGTGCCGACATGGCCTGGGGCCGCCAGGCGCAATTTGCGACTGGCGCCGTCGGTGGAGCTCCTATGGGGCCACCATCCTCGTGAGGGGTGTGCCGCAATGGCCCGAGGCCGCCATGCGCACTTTGCTATTGGCGCCTTCGGTGGAGCTCCCATGGGGCCACGATCCCCGTGGGGTGTGTGCCGAAATGGCCCGAGGCCGCCACGCGCACGTTGCTACTGGCGCCTTCGGTGGAGCTCCTATGGGACCACGATCCTCGTGAGGGGTGTGCCGAAATGGCCCGAGGCCGCCGTGCGCACTTTGCTACTGGCGCCTTCGGTGGAGCTCCTATTGGGCCACGATCCTCGTGGGGTGTGTGCCGAAATGGCCCGAGGCCGCCATGCGCGCGTTGCTACTGGCGCTTTCGGTGGAGCTCCTATGGGTCGCGATCCTCGTGAAGGTGATGATGATGGTGATGATGATGATGATGATGATGATGATGATGATGATGATGATGATGGTGATGATAACGATGATGCGAGGAGGAGGGAGGGGGCAACGGGAGGAGGAAGGAACGCGGGGCGCTGTCTCTTCAAAACGAGGACCCAACTCCACAGGATGGTTGTGACAAAAGGAAGAGAAGGTGGAGGATGATGATGATGATGATGATGATGATGAGGAGGAGGAGGAGGAGGAGGAGGAGGAGGAGGAGGAGGAGGAGGAGGAGGAGGAGGAGGAGGAGGAGGAGGAGGAGGAGGAGAAGGAGGCCTCTTGGGCGCCTCTTGGGGCACTCTTGGAGCCTCTTGGGAACTTCATGGGGGCCTCTTCCGGCGTCCCTGGCTTGTCTCACGCTGTCGGAAGCCGTCTTGGGGGCCTTTCTGGGTCGTCTTGGGGCCCTCCTGGGGCATACCAGTGGTTCTTAGAGGCCATTTTGTCTTGGGCCGTTTTCGGGCCTTTTTTGGGGCCGTCTTGGGAACCCTTTTGGGCCGTCATGGGGCCATATTGTAGGCCTCTTGTGCGACCTTGGGGGCCTCTTGCGCCGTCTTGAGGCGTCGGAATGCCGAAAAGAAGCACATGCCAACATCTTTCAAAAAAAAAACCGTAGGAACACCAACGAGTTTGGCCTCGTCGTGTCCTCCCGGAAAACCTCTTGGACGTCTTTTGGGCCGTCTTGGAGGCCAATTGGGGGCCTTTTGGGTCGTCCTGGGCCATCCTGAGGCAATTCTAGGCCGTCTTGGGTGCATCTTGGGCCGTCTTGGAGGCATCTTGGGGCCATCTTAGCCGTTTCGGAGGCCATTTTAGCCGTCTTGGAGGCCCCTTGGGCCTTCTTGGGGCCGTCTTGGAGGCATCTTGGGCCGTCATGGGGCCATCTTGGAGGCATCGTGGGCGACATTGGGGGCCGTCCTGGGGCCGTCTTGGGCCGTCGGAGTGCCGAAGAGAAACAGATGCCCAACTCCTTCAAACACCTAAGGGACATCGCTGATGTTGGCCTCTTCGGGCCCTCCGAGAGGACCTCTTAGAGGCCTCTTGGGCCGTCTTGGAGGCCTCCTGGAGGCCTCTTAGGCTGTCTAGGGCCATCTTGAGGCTATCTTCGGCCGTCTTGGGTGCAGTTTGGGCCGTCTTGGAGGCGTCTTGGGGCCATCTTAGCCGTCTTGGAGGCCATCTTGGGCGTCTTGGAGGCCTCTTGGGCCCTCTTGGGGCCCTCTTGGGGCCGTTTTGGGGCCGTCTGAAGGGCCTCTTGGGCCGTCATAGGGCCATCCTGGAGGCCTCGTGGGGGATCTTGGGGCGATCTTGGGGGCCTCTTGGGCCGTCTTGGGCCGTCGGAGAATGCCACAATCTTTCGAACACCTAAGGGACATCAAGGATTTTGGCCTCTTCGGGCCCTCCGAGAGGACCTCTTGGAGGCCTCTTGGAGGCCTCTTGGGCCGTCTTCGGCCGTCTTGGAGGCCTCCTGGAGGCCTCTTAGGCTGTCTTGGGCCATCTTGAGGCTATCTTAGGCCGTCTGGGGTGCATCTTGGGCCGTCTTGGAGGCGTCTCGAGGCCATCTTAGCCGTCTTGGAGGCCATCTTGGCCCTCTTGGAGGCATTTTGGAGGCCATCTTGGGCCATCTTGAGCGGAAAAACCGACGAGGCAGGCAGCCGGCGGGACAGGCCGAAGCCCCAGGGGGAGTTCTTGTGGAAAAAGAACCTGAACCAAAACCGTAACAGTCTAGCACGCCAGGCACCCCTGCGATGAATCGACAGGGGGCGGCGGATCTACTGGCCTTCTGCCCATCCCGCCACCGTGCCTGGGTTGTGGGTTTGAGGCCTCTTGGATGGTCGTTGGGATTTCCTCGAGGCCGCTCGGGGGCCTCCTGGAGGCAGTTTGGATGCCTCTGGGGGGGGGCTCTTTGGGGGCCTCTTTTGGTCATCTCGGGTGCCTCGTGGGGTCCTCTTGGGGGCCTCTCGGGGCTGCTTGGGGGCCTCTTGGTGCCTCCTGGGCGTTTCTTGGGGCGGAAGACTGGGATTTTCGGTTCGTGTTCCCCCTCTTGGGCTCCTCTCGCGGCCGTCTTGGGGCCCTCTTGGGCCGTCTTGGGCACCCCTTGGGCAGTCTTAGGGCCCTCTCGGGGGCCTCTGGGGCTGTCTTGTGGCGGTCTTGGGGGCCTTTTGGGCTACCTTGGAGCGTCGGAAAGCCGAACAGACGAGAAGGCCAAACACTTCCAAAAGCATACCGGAAATCAGTTGTTTTTTGCCTCTTGGCGACCTCTTGGGACGCCTCTTGGAGCATTCTTGGGGCTTCTTGGGCCGCATCGAAGCCATCCTGGGCGTACTGGGGCAAGCTTTCGGCGGCTCGGGGCCTCGCTGGGCCGTCTCGGGGGACTCCTGGGGCCCGCCTGGGGCCCGTCTTTTGGGCCCCCCGCCTGGGGCCCGGAAGAGTCCCCCGGCAGCGGTGCCCGGAGCAGCCCCGGGGCACGCGCGAAGCCCCCGGGAGAGCTGAGAGTCTGGGGGTCTTGGGGGCCCCTGGGCGTCCGCGCAGGAGGGAGGGGGCGGAGGCTCGGGGGGGGCTCGGCGAGGGCGCGGAGGACACGCCCATGCCGTGCCCAGCGGCACGGTGGCGGGTTGCGCAGCACATGTTGCACCACGTAGATTGCACTACATGGGTTGCACAATATATATATATATATATATATATATATGTATATATACATATATATATATATACTGCCTGACACGATTGGTTCACCTATACATTACATCACGTAGATTGCATGACGTAGCTTGTACGACATGTATTGCACTACATAGATTGAGCCACATATGTTGCACAACACATTGCACAACACAGGCTGCAGAACATACATTGCACAGCCGATTCCACCACATAGATTGCGCCACGTATATTGCACTCGCAGATCACACAACATGTAATCATTCCACCACCTCGACTGCACAACATCGATTGCTAGAACATACTGTTTGGGGTCCACGCTGGCTAACCTTCTTCTAAAGCCAGGAGGGCGACCACTCATCGACCCTGGGCCCACGGTGGGCCTGGCTGGGGCCGGGCCGTCTGTGGCGCCAGCCGGCGCCCTCCTGCAAGGGAGACCTGCCCGATGTGAGCATGATGCAGGAGAGGCTGCTGCATCTGGATTTCACGAAGATCAACACGCTCAAGCAGGTGTGGATACAGCGGGCGGACGCGGTGCTGGCTCGGATGTCCGACCTGAGCGCCGCCGCGGTGGCGGCGTTCTCGTGATCCACAGCTGGAAACGGGCGGAAGATAATAATGCGCGGGTGGGGCATGAGCAGGTGGACAGATATGATGTCAGTCAGGATTGGTTGCTTAGCATGTCGCGCCGCCTGTTTGGGCCCACCACGCTCCGGCGCGGCACGCCAGCCGCGTTCCAATTCCCAGACGTCCACCTCCCAGCGACAAGCTATCCGCTTGCCGGGCGAAGCGTGTCGGGGGGGGGGCGCCGAGACACGCCAAGCTAACGCTCCTGACCGTAGAAGAAGGGTGATGTCCAGAGAAAGCCCGGATGAACCAATGATGCCGCAGTCCACGGCGTTCCTGCTTATTCAGAGAAGCTGCCCTCTGAAAGACGAGCAGCCCATGGGCCTGCCATTCACGCGAGAGGCACGTTTTGAAAAGGAATTGCCTCGCGGCCTCCAAACGAAGGATCGGAAATTTGAAAAGAGTACAGCCATACAGGCCAACGAAGTGTCCAAGGATAGCCCCGTTTTGAAAAGGAGCCGTCCCCTAGCCGTGTGTTTAAGCGCACTTTCACGCTTCTGGCCATAACTTGTGGACGTATCAGGCTCAGGGTCCGGTGTAGAGCAGGATCCGCCCTCCATGCTCACGCTTCTGTTAGTAAGCGTGTCGAATTTCAAGCGGGAGCCCAATGTTGACACAGAACAGCGCTCCATCCTTTTTTCTTTTGCCAACTTTACAGACCAGTGTGCGCCATCCATATTTGTTGATGTTGCAAGTTTGTGCGACGAAATTTCTCGCCGCGCTTAGGCGGGAGTCCCATTTCGAACCTCCTGATAGCAGTTGCATGGTTCTAGGACGACATGTTGGGGCGGCGATACGGCGAGACACCAGTTGCAACTGCACATTATCCTCATAACCACTGCATGCTTTTGAGACGACGCGCGCGGCGTTAAGTTGAGAGCTGCAGTTTCAAAGGATCCGC
>CAUYUJ010021093.1:130055-170055 GCA_963575745.1 Prorocentrum cordatum | reverse complement strand
GACTTCAATAGCAAGGTCTCCCGCCTGGGACTTTTCTTGTGCTAACTGAGGAACCGCGCTCTCGCCAGTGGCGCCTCACATTTGTTCTCGAGGCTCGCGCTTTTGCCTGAGACCTCCCCGCATCCTCTTCAGGAATCGCTCCCGCAGCCCAGGCATCGTGACATCGCTGGACATTCCCTCACAACTCACTCGGGAGCCGCGGTCTTGCTTGAAGCTTCTTTTGCTCAATAGGTGGGCTCTCGCCACTCGAGCGTCATGCTTTCACTTACGACGTCCCGATCACTTCCTCAGGAATCGCGCCCTTGTTCCGTCGCAGTCTGTCCCTGGGGTCCCCATGCACTCCTCAACAAGTCGAACGGCAGACCGCCTCCACCTTCTCTCTTACGTTTTCCGCCCTCCCGCTTCCCCTCCTCATAGCATGAAGCTCGCTCTTGGGGAAGCGTCGCGTTCCCTCTTGCCGTGGGAGTGCGATGCCTTCTGGGAGCGGGCTCTCCAGGCCAGCTCTCCGCTGGCTGGAGACTCTGTGGACTAAGGCGAGGCACCTCCCTCAGTGTGCCCCCTATAGCCCCTCCTTTCAGACGGCTAGCTGCGGCACGAAGCGCCAGGTTCGTCCTAGCAGCCAAAACCTTCTCTCCGTACCCCCTCCCTCATTATTCTTCGTTGGTTCCACCCGACCCGACCCAGCTGTCCAGATCCGACCGCCCAAGTCGGGGCCCGTCCCCACCCGACCACCCGAGTCAGGGCCGCCCGCACTCACCTGACCACCAGGTTGGGTCCAGCCGCCGCGCTCAACTGTCTAAGTTCGCCCGCCCCGCAGGGAGAGTACTCCCAGCAAAGTGGGCGCGATCGAACGAAGAGGGCGGGACTCGAGGGCTTCGAGTCGAGCAGTAGTAGTTGTTGGTGATGGTGCCAGTGACACTTGGGGAGGAGGATATGGGATGTGGGAGGGGGAGGATGAGGCAGAGGAGGGAGTGAGGAGGAGGATGAGGAGGATGAGGAGGAGGAGGAGGAGGAGGAGGAGGAGGAGTCGGAGGAGCAGAGCCCTCTGGGTTCATGCCACCCGCAGGTGGGCGATTCCGCCCCCTCCTCCCCCCCTCCTCTCCCCTGGGGTCGCGATGCTGCCAGCCCGGACGCAGCTCTGCCCCGTGCCCCCGCAGGCCCTCGTGCCAGGCGCGCGGGCCGCAGCACCGGCGTTGGCAGCGCCCGCCGTGCAGCCCCTGCTGGTGGGAGCCGCGCCGCGCCGCAGCCTGTCAGGAGCCCGTCCGGCGGGCGCACACGTGCAGACCGGCGCCCCGCCGGCCCTGGTGCGCGGCGCGCTGCAGGACGAGGGCGGCGCCGTGCCCTCCGGGTCGGTGAGCCTGCAGAGCGCAGCGCCCGCGGTGAATTCCTGGGGTGCGCCCAGCGCCGCGCCCGCTGGGGCGCCAGGCTCGCGGGGCGCATCGCCCGCGGCCTGCCCCTGGGGCGTCCAGGTGCGCGTGCCGCCGCTCGCGGCCGCTGCGGCTGGTGTGCCACGCCGGCCGCCCGGGCCTGCGACCGCCACGGCGGCCAGCGCGCCGCAGGGGCCTGGCGGGTCTGCAGCGCAGGCGCCCGGCGCTGGGCGACCGCTCAGAGCCCAGGCGCTGCTGGCCTGGCCGGCCTGGGCCTCGCCGCGGGTCCCGGCGGCGGCGGCGGCGTGTGGCGCGGCGGCGCCCGACGTCCTGGCGCAGAGGGCGGCGGCGTGGCCCGTTCCGCTCGGCGGTCCTGCGCAGGGCCCAGCGGCAGCCAGTGGCCTCGCCGGCGGCGGGAGGCAGGCCGCGCCCGCGGAGGCCCGGACGCCGCCGCCGGGAGCGCAGATCGGAGGAGGGCCAGTCCAGGCAGCGGGGGCTCTCCTGGGCCTCCTCGAGGTTTCTCGCCGCCGTGGCTGGCGCCTCCGCGAAAAACGGGTCCGGCCCCGGGAGGGGGTCCAGAGATTGAGTTTGAGGGGATGTGGGCCGGGCGGGAGAGCCGCCGCTGCCTCAACGGGCCCTGCTCCGAGCGGACCCCACCGCCGCCAGAGGCGCTGGCCAGGGACAGCAGGCACATACGCCTGGTGGCCACGAGCCCGGCGGTACTGCGGGCGTGCGCCACGAAGTTTTTTCGGCTGGGCGACCTGTCGGGCGACGGGAGGCTCTCCCTGGAAGAGCTCGAGCAGCTCATTCCCAAGATCCACGAGGAGCTGGGCCTTCCACATATCCACTCCGACGAGCAGAGCTGGCAGCTCGCGCGCCAGCGGATGCGGAGGTTCGACAGGTACGGCGACGGCAGCCTCAGCGAGGACGAGTTCCTCGAGCTCTATCGCTGGACCCTGTGGAGGAGATACGAGGATCTGAACCCGCCACGGCTGCGTCGTCAGGACCTCATTGGCGGAGCCGTCGAGGGGGTGCCGGTCCAATTCTACTCCATCGGTGAGCGTTTGGGCGCGGGGCAGTTTGGTGTAGTCCATAAGGTTACTCACCGGACGACGGGATTCGAGCGCGCCCTGAAGACAATCAACAAAACAAAGATGTTCGACAGTAAGATTCCGCTGGCGCTTTTGGATCAGGAGATCCGGCTTCTGGTGATGCTCGACCACCCTAGCATTCTCCGGCTTTTTGAATGTCAGTGCCACCGAGCTGGGTTCACAGCGTGTAAGGATTTTGTTGTCATGGACGTTGAGGCAGCGCGCTGGAAGGGGGCAGGACACTGTGAAGAAAGCATCACTTCCGCGTGGGATGATGCAGGACAGCGGCAGGAAAGCGCCGCCTCCTGCATCGATCCGAGTCTGGGTCTGCTGAGTACCCGTCAGGGTGGCGCTGAGAATGGTATAATGACAGCTCCAACGTTTACATCGTTATGGATGTCTGCAGGGGTGGCGAGCTGCTCGACCTATACAAGGATTGCGTGGATCAGCAGAGGCCACTGCCCGAGGCCTGGCTCGTGCGCATCTTCTCTCAGACGCTGCAGGCTATCGGCTACTGCCACGAGAAAGGTGTCATGCACAAGGACCTCAAGTTCGAGAACATCATGCTCCAGAAGCAGCTGACGCACGAGAGCTGCCTGGAAGACGTCCGAGTTGTTGTCATAGACTCGAAGGACAAACACCAGCAGAAGCATCAGCTGTCGAAGGCCCTCGCGGACTTCTTGGCTCGGCGCCCGAGACCCCCCCCCCAATGTCGGCGCCTCCAGCGCCGATCCGTGAAATCCGCGCGGGCCCTTGACTGCTCATGTGCAGCAGGATTTTCTTCTCTTCTACAGACGTGGGTCTCGCGGAGCTGTTTGGGCCGAAGCACGCCAGGCGCCTCCGCTCCGGCCTGCGTGCGGGGTCCATGGCGACCATGGCGCCAGAGGTCATCCGCGGCGACTTCTCGTACAAGTGCGACATCTGGAGCCTGGGATGCATGCTCTTTGCGATCTTTAACCTCCACCCCCGCTCCATCTGAAGAAGAAAGAACAGCACAAACACACGGTCAGAAACGTTTGATGGGCGTGCCGCTCCGTTGGTTCTGGCCCACCATGCTTCGGCGCGACACGCTAGCCGCGTCCTGGTGCCCAAGCGTCACCGTCCTGGAGCCTTCCCTAGCCTCCCGCCCCGCGAAACGGAGCGACGCGCTATCAACTCGTTGGGAATAGCGTGTCGCCGGGGCCGTCGCCGCGACACGCTAAGCAACAGCTCATGACCGTAAGCTTCCGCGTCTCTTCGCGGATTTCTTTGAACCTGCGCTGGATCCCCCTGGCGGCGCCGTCATTGGCGCGCTCCGCGCGCTAGGAGCGGTGGTCCAACTCAGGTCCAAGACATCCGCGCGTTGCTTCAGAAGTTTGTTCGGCGCCACCCACACACACACACTACTACTGTCTGCGCGTCGCCTCCGACGGGGCGACGCGCGCGCCGAGAAATCTCATAGCTTTTGCTCCGTGGCGGGCGCCTTCTGGCCGTGCCGCTCGGGAAGCGATGTGCTACAGTACTGCTGTACTAGATGTTCGGGTCGGGCGCACGCCTCCGAGGAGGACATCGCAGTACGAGGGATGTCCTCCTGCGACCTGTTCGTGTGCTGAGCCGCTCTTTCGTCTTCTGCACATCCCCGACGGCAGGGGCGGGCAGGCGCCCTACATGTACCCCTTCTGGCCGGAGCCCTGCGAGGGGGACCCGCTGGGAGCGAGGTCGATACTGCTGGAGCAGGCGCGGCGCCGGGCATCCCCTTGCCCCCCCTCTTCCTCCTCCGCCTCCTCCTCCTCCTCCTCTTGTCCCCTCCTCCTCCTCCTCCTCCTCCTCCTTCGTCTTCTCCTCCTCCTCCTCCTCCTCCTCCTTCTCCTCCTCCTCCTCCATTTCCCTTGGACATAATTTCTCCTTGTCGCACCCCGAGGCCAGTTTTTAGGGCGGGCCGGGCATTTTGTCTGAGACTTTCTCACCATGTATGATTCTGACGCTTGGGCGTTGGCAGCAGTTTTCCAGATGGAGGGCGAGTCGTTTTCAAAATGTGGCTCTCGCCTTAGCGCCGCGCACATTCGTTTTCAAACATTTGCAAGCACTTAAAGGGTTGAGGGCGAATGGTTTTCAAAATGTGGCTCTCGCCTTAGCGCCGAGACCATTCTTTTTAATTAAGGATTTGCAACAGTTTCACGGATTGGGGGCAGTTCCTTTTCAACATGTGGTTCTCGCCTTTGCACCGCGCTCACGGATTCCCATGATCAGCGTACCAGAAATGGTGTTTTGGACGGATTCAGGATTATGCGGGTGCAACAGTTACGTTGATTCGCGGTGTTGACGTTCCACGAACGGCGTTCTGGCACGATTCAGGATCGTCAAGACGCAACAGTCAGGTTGATCCGTAGATCAGTGGCGTTGGAATCCCGAGAATGATGTTTTGGCATGCTTCAGGGTCTTCAAACGGTTGTCTTCCAACGAGGCAGGTCCCTCGATGGAAATGAACCGTTTTAGGGGCCTATGCAGAGGGAGCTTGGAGGGAGGGTTGATTCCAACATCGTTCATACTCTTGGGTTTACACTCCTCCTCCTCCTCCTCCTCCTCCTCCTCCTCCTCCTCCTCCTCCTCCTCCTGGGTTGCGTGCGGGCCAGACTCGCGAGGTGGACGCACCCCAGGGTTCCCCTCTGAGCCCGCTCGGCCTCTGAGGCCGTCCGGCCGCCGAGCGGACTCGGGATCGACCGCCTGGCTCAATTTGCCACGACTCTGTCGGAACTGAGCCCGTTCGACGCGGCCGAACAGGTTCAGACGCAGAACGGGCTTAGAAGGGGACCCTGGGGAACCCTCCTCCTCCTCCTCCTCCTCCTCCTCCTCCTCCTCCTCCTCCTCCTGCTCCTCCTTCTGCTCCTCCGCGATGTCCTCTTCCTCAAGTTCGACCGGGCCAGTCCTGGGCTGCGTGCGAGCCAAACTTCCGAGGCGGACGCAGCCCTGGTGACGAGGGCGCCCCAGGAGGCCCGAAATAGTCAAAGAGCGCCCAGAGACCTCGAGCGCCGATCCCCTGACTTCGAGGGCCCTGGACCGCATCGCGGGGTCCGCCGACGGAGGGGAGACCCCCGACGCACCCCTGCCGGTGCCCGTCTCTCCCCCGACATCTCTCGCGTCTTGACACGTTCGCGACGGGCGTTTTCTGCATGCCTCCGGCTTCCGGGGGGACCGCGCTGGGATGACGAGCCTGTCCCTCAGAAGGGGCCCAGGCATCCAGCTGGGGAGCGGCGCTCTGCAAACATAGGGGCGTCGGATGTCTGGGTACGTCTCCTTCCTCCTCTCGGGCTGCGCAGGATCCAGTTGGAGCAAGTTCAGTCGAAGCCAGCGGGGCTCCATCTGATCTGGTGGGCCTCCAGCTGAGCTCAGTCTCCTCGTGCGGCGCTGAGCCCAGTCGGAGCAAGTTCTGTCGAAGTAAAGGGGATCACAAGGGGGCACGCGTGATGTGGCAGCATCAGCATTTAACTCCCTGTTGTCCTGACGCTGGCGTCTTCGTGCGCGTGCTCGGGCATGGGCAGTGTCGCGTGGGGGGTCCATCTTGTGGGCCTCCTCATCACCCCCGCCCTGTGGCCAACCAGACACCCAGCAGCACCACCCTAAAGTTCATTCCGATCTGAAAGAGCGAGTGGACCAGTATGTTGAGGTTCCCCGTGCTGTGGCTAGACCAGCCGCAGGAGTGCTCCCGCTCTGGCCTAAGTGTGGTGAATCGGGTATTGAATGTGTGGAACTTGTATGATCTGCCGTTGCTGAGGAGGGCCCTGGGCACTCCTGGTCCTTGGTCTCCACGCACTGTCAGTGCCAAATCTGTTTGCGAGGTAAGAGAGGTGAAAGCCGCTCCCTTCCAGGCACGTGTACTGTGCCCCCCTCGCTTGAATCCTCAGATGCCTGTTGACAATGGCCAACTCTGTGCTCGTATAGGTTGCTCCAATGAGTCATGGCTTTGTATTTGCTTGGACTGCCACCACTGCAGCACGGGTGGCAAGTTGGTCAAGCTCGCCAGACTCTGCAACAGCGTCGAGGACGGCGCGGGCCGTGCCGCTCGGAAGGACGTGTGCTCAGGCAGGCCCCCGCAGCAGACGAAGAGGGAGAGGAGTGTTAAGTTTCTGCCCTCGCCCTGGTTCCTTCAATCTTGGGGCATGTAGCCGTGGAGGTATAAAACATTATTCCAGTACGACCCTACCTAGGAGTTGGAGCATCTAGGAAAACAACATCTACATCTACACCGGCAGCTACATCCACATCTACACCTGCATCTACATCCACATCAACATCAACAGTGAGACTCACATCTACAGCTACACCTACACCTACATCTACACCTACATCTACATCTACATCTACACCTACACCCACATCTACATCTACATCTACACCTTTGCTGTCGCTGCTGTTGCTTTGTCTTTGCTTGGCTGCTGTGCTATGCTCTGCTATGCTATGCGGCGCTGTGCTATGCTGTACTGTGCTGTGCTGTGCTGCGCTATGCTATGCTATGCTATGCTGTGCTGCGCTATGCTATGCTATGCTGGGCTATGCTATGATATGTTGTGCTGCGCTATGCTATGCTACGCTATTATATGATTTGCTGTACTCTGCTATGCTAAAGCTCAGCGAAGCTAAGGTGAAGGTAAGCTAAGCTAAGATAAACCTGAACTAAGATGAAGCTAAGCTAAACTAATATAAACTAAGCTAAACTAAGATGAGATAAGCAACGCTAAGCTAAGGTGACGCAACTGGGGGAACCGCGGGGCGGATGCCGGGGGAACCGCCCGGGGCGCTTTACACTGCCCGGCCCCTTTAAGCTAACAGAGTAAGAACCCTTCTAGGCAGAGCCTAGGTAGGGGACAACCAGACATCCGACGTCGTGGTATTTTCGCACCGTGGCTACCCAGCGGTCTGGACCCCTCCCAGGGGATTGTTTTTCCATCCCGAGCCGTCTGTTGACGGCCCCAGGCCCAGCGAGGGCTCCTGGAGGCTTAGCACTGCCAGGACTTTCCCGCCAGTTCTTCCCAGCCCTCCTGTGTCTTGGGCCTTCGTTTGGAAGCCGCAGCGCCGCGCGTCTCCTTCATTCTTTCCTCCCTTCATTCTTTCCTTTCTCACCCTCCTTCTTCTCCCCCCTCCCCCCTCCTCCCTACTCCTCCTGTCCTCCTCCATCCTTTTTCTTGTTCCCTCCTCCCATACTTGTGGGCCCCAGAGGGCGTGTTCGCAGGGCGCCCTCCCGCCCATGTCGGCACACTTCTCCTACGGTTCGTGGCCCACAGGACTCCACCCATGGCCGCAGTGGGCGTGCTGGCATGGCGTCCCCGCGCCCACTTCGGCACACTTCTCACGCCTCCTCCTCCTCCTCTTCCTCCTCCTCCTCCTCCTCCTTCTCCTTCTCCTTCTCCTTCTCCTTCTCCTTCTCCTTCTCCTCCTCTCTCCTCTCTCCTCTCTCCTCCTCCTCCTCGACCTCCTCCTCCTCCTCCTCCTCCTCGACCTGCGGCGGCTCCGGGAACGGCCCCTGCTTGAGCTTCTCGGGCGCCGACCCTGGAGCGCAGTCTCAACGAGGGATCCTACCTTCAGGCCTTCTGGCCCACAGGGATCTGCCCGCCCCAGCGGGCGTCCTCGCACGGCGTTCCCGAGCCCGGCAGCACGCCCCGTCTTGTCGTCTTGTCGAGAGCCGCACCTCGTGTAGCCAGGACTGGGCTCTTCGCCCGGCCATGCCTCGGGCCACGACGAGGGGCTGCCGGGTGGCCCCCCCGCTGCCCCCTCTCCGCCTGCGGGCGCGCCGGGGGCACCCCCGCAGGCGGGCGAGCAGCACACCCGGAGAAGCCGGGGGCCGGCCCCCCTCGCCGGCCCGGACTGCCGCTCCGCCCCCGCCCTCCCCCGAGCGCCCAGCAGGTCCACACTTGTACATCGCTTGAGTGCTACTCCCCTCTCTCCCGCGACTCTGTGCGGAAGAAGTTCGGCCCTCTCCGTTTTTTTTTTTTGGGTGGGGTGGGGGGGGGGGGCGCGATTTTACGTACAGGATTGCAAGTTCATTCGTTTTCCGGCATGTTTGTTTGCAGTCCGGATGCTTCCGGTGTTTCCAACGGGGCTCACGCTGCAACGTGGGCGGCATTTTCGGATCGGCGCTGTGCTCTCGTTCAGAGTAACCGCATGCCGATGATAATAAAGGGACCCCCCCTTCAGTGTTTAGAGTTGATTATCGTCGCCCTATACAAAATTCAAATTGGGCGGCGAGCGCTGAGGCCGAACTTCATTATCACCTCGAAACGCTATGTTGAGATACCCCATGCCCATGCCCATGGTTTAAGTCCTTCCTTTCTTTTTCTTTATGATGTATCTCTCTCTTTCTCTCTCTCTCTCTCTTTCTCTCTCTCTCTCTCTCCATGCCCCCCTCTGAACTTTTTTATCCCTGGGGTTGATTATCCATGGAAAATGAAGCACATGAGCTACCCTACACGAGCACTTAAAAAATTTGATTTTCATAAAGCGTTTGTAAATAAAATCTAATACATTTGAACTTGGGATTTTTCCTTCTCTTTCTCCTCCTCCTCTGTTTTCTTTTCTTTTTGATTTTTTTCCTTGTTCTTGTTCATTTCTTATTGTTTTTTTTTAATTTTATTTTTGTTTGTGTATATCGCTTTCTCTATTCCTCCGCCCGCCTGAACTTTATTATCGCCGCGGTTGATTATCCAGGGACACCGAGGCGGATGAGCTATTCCGAGAATGTCTCAAGCGAAACAAGCATATACTCGAGGATGTCTCAAGCGAAACAAGCATATACTGAAGGATGTCTCAAGCGAAACAAGGGATTTGTCGAGGATGTCTCCAGCGAGATAAGCCATTGTTGAGGATATTTCTATGAAAACTAAACGCCAAGGATGTCTCAAAACGTGCTCGGCTTGGTCTCCTCTTGATCATCTCTTACTTCGAGATTATGCTGAGGTCTGCTGGGCTACTTTTATTATCTCTCCCTGAACCCCGAACTTTATTATCCCCTAGTGTTTATTCTCACGGGCATGAGGTTAGCGCTCTCGCCCCCGTGCGACCCACTTTCCTAAGATTCCGGTAATTTGTCATTTTGTCGCCCCCTCATTCCGCCTCCTCAGCCTTCCCGGGTCCTCCTGCTCCTCCCGCTCCTTCCACTTTCGTTCCTGCGGCTGCTGTTCGTCCTCGTCCCCCTCCTTCTTCATCCTACTCCTCTTCCTCCTGCTTATCCTCCTGCTCACCCGCCACCTCCTCCTTCTCCTCATCTTCCTCCTTCTCCTCTTGCTGCTGCTGCTGCTGCTGCTGCTGCTCCTCCTCCTCCTCCTCCTCCTCCTCCTATGTACGGAACTTCCCCTTTTCTGATTGCGCATAACACGATGGGTTTCTCCCAGAGTTACGGTTTGGCTATGACACGCGTCCACGGACATAAAGAGACAATCATCACAACGGGAAGGGATGGTAGGGACGGATAGGATGTCCGATGTGGCACGAGCGCACCTAGGTTGTCTCCTCCCCCTCTCCCTGCCCCCTCCTCCCGCTTCGCCCCACGTCTTCTCCATCCCCTCCCCCCTCCTCATCTTCCCTCGTCTCCTCATCTCCCCCCCCTCCCTCCTCCCTCCTCCCTCCTTCTGTCTCCTCCCTTCTGCCCCTCCTCTCCGCCTCCCCCTCCTCCCTCGTTCCTTCTCCCTCTCCGCTCTCCGTCTCCCTTGTCTCTCCCCCTCCCCCCGTCCTCCTCCCGTCCTCCTCCTCCTCCTCCTCCTCCTCCTTCTCCTCCTCCTCCTCCTCCTCCTCCTCCTCCTCCTCCTCCTCCTCCTCCTCACCCTTCACTCCTCCTCCCTCCTTTTCCTCCCCTCCCCCTCCCCCTCCCTGATGCCGACGCACCCAGGCGTGGGGCCCGCCCATGGAGAAGATCCCCGACGCCCCCGCGCCGGCGCGGGACCTCGTGCGGCAGATGCTGCAGGTGGACGAGCGCCTGCGCCCGGGGTCCCAGGACGGCGGTTCGGCACGGTCGCAGTGGTCGGCGGCGCGCCCGGGGTGGCCTTCTCGGAATGGAGTCGGCCAGGCTTCTCGGAAGCCCTCGCGCCTTCGGAGAGGCCTTCTGCGCCCTCTCCGTGCATGGGGGCTTCTCAGAAGGCGGGCGGGGGCCTCTCAGAAGTGCCCCGCCGCCTCCCCAGAAGGCTCTCGCCCCTCCCCCACCCTCTGCCTTCCCCCCCATGGCGCGCCGCTTCCATAGGGGCGGCCAGGGCTGAATCAATACATGCGGCAGGATCATAACCGTGCGGAGCTCCGCGCGCCGGGGAGGGGGGCCCTGGCGTCGATCCAAGAGAGGTGCGCGGACCCCCGGAGACGTGTGCACATCCGCTGGCCTGCGGCCCATCCCGCCGCCGTGGGTCTGAAGCCCCTTGGATGCGTGGGGATCTTGTCGAGGCCCTCTTGGGGACCTCGTGGCGGCGGTTTGGAGGCCTCTTGGGGGCTGGTCTGGGGCCTCTTGGGGCTGTTTCTGAGCCTATCGGGGGCACCTTGGGGGCCTCTTGGGGCCTCGAGTGGGCCTTTGGGGGACTCCTGGGCGCCTCTTCGGGCGGAATGCTCAGATTTTCAGGTCGTGTTCCCCCTCTCTGGGCCCATCTCGGGGTCCTCTGAAGGCCCTTTGGGGGCCGTTTTGGAGCTCTCTTGGGCCGTCTTGGCCGTCTCGCGGCGGTCTTGAGGACCTCTTCGGAGGTTTTGGAGCGTCGAAAGCTTTAAACTTTGAGAATCTCCGAACCCTTCAAACACCGTTATTTGAGATGTTGGCCTCTTGGGGCCCTCCTGGGACGCCTCTTGGAGCTCTCTTGGGGCGCCTTGGCGGCCTCTTGGTCCGTCTTCGAGCTATCTTGGGCGTCTTCCAGCGATCGGGAAGTGACTCAGGGCCCTCTTGGACCATCTTTGGGGCCTCTCGGGGCTCTGAAGTTGCGGTCGGGCATCCTCTTCCCGTCATCGGTGCGGGCATGCCAGTTGGCTGCCCGTCGCCCCTGCCAGCTGGCGGCCCCTCGAACGTGGTAAGGCCGGGAACTGTTGGACAGCGTGTCGCTCAGCCAGTTCTGGCCCACTGCGCCCTGGTACGACACGCCATCCACTTCGCGGCCCCGCGGCGTCAGCGTCCTGAGCTTCCCAGAGCCTCCCGCCTCGCGGAGCGAAGCGGCACGCCATCCGCTTGCAAGGTACAGCGTGTCGCCGGGGCCGCCGTGGCAACACGCCAAGCAACAGTTTCCGATCGTGCTGTTTTTTCGCAACCTGGCTCGACCCCTTCCTGGCGGTCCTGGGGCCCAGTAAGGGCCCCCCAGAGGTACATACCGCAGGGCTGCATGCGTTGCTGTTGCTGTTTTCGGCCCAGAGCTTGTGGAGTCATCGTTGCTGGCTGGGTGCCTGGGGGGAAGAATAAGGTCAGGGTCCTAGGAGGCTGACACAGAAAAGCTCCTTCAGTCGTGATTCGATCACCGAGCAAGGAGGTCAGGAAAAGGGGGCAGTGGTACCAACATGTTCCTGAACCCTTTGCGCCGTGACAAAACCATCCACCGAGTGTTTTACATGTTGTTCTGCTTCCGGGGGCCCTTGCCAGGCCCGGGGGCCGTCACCACATGCTCGGGATGAAGAGCCGTCCTCCTACTCCTCCTTCTCCTCCCCCCGCCCCGGGTCCCAGGACGGTGTGCGGGGTTTCCTAATCTTCCTTTCTCCTCCTCTTGGCTCTCCTTCCCCCTTCCCTCTTCACCCTCCTCCCGCTTCCTTCCTCCTCCTCCGCCTCCTCCTCCTCCTCCTGGTCCTCCCTGGGGCTTCCAATGAGCGGGGTGAACGGATATCCCTCTTGCTCCTCATCCTGGTCCTTCTTCAGGGGTTCCAGTGAGCGGAATGGATCCTCCTGCTCCTTCTTCTCTTCCGAGTCCTCCTTCTCCTGATCTTCCTATCCGATTCTCCCCCTCCTTCGCTTCCTTTCTCCCCTCCCCTCCCCTCCCCTCCCCTCCCCCCCTCGTCCTGAATTCCTTTCTCTTATGCATAATTTTCATTGTCGCACCCCGAAGCTAGTTTTTAAGGCGGGGCGGGCGTTTCGCCTGAGACTTCCTCACCATGTATGACCCTGAAGCTTCAACGTTGATAGTAGTTTCACAGACTGAGAGCGGCCCGTTTTCAAAAGGTGGCTCTCGCCTTAGCGCCGCGCACATTCGTTTTAAACATTTGCAAGAGTTGCACGGATTGAGGGTGGATGGTTTAAAACATGTGGCTCTCGCCCAAGCGCCGCGTGCATTCGTTTTTAAACATGTGCGAGAGTTTCACGAATTGATGGCGGTTCTTTTTCAACATGTGGCTCTCGCGTTAGCGCCACGCACGCTCGTTTTTAAGCTGCAAGGTTTTCATATTTTCCCATGGTCAGCGTACCAGAAATGGCGTTTTGGAAGGATTCAAAATTTTGAGGGTGCAGAAGTTACGTTGATTCGCGGTGTTGAAGTCCCAGGAATGGCGTTCTTGCGCGACTCAGGATCGTCAAGGCGCAGTCAGGTCGATCCGTAGCGTTGGGAATTATGAGAACAATGTTTTGGCATGCTTCAGGGTCTTCGAACGGTTGTCTTCCAACGAGGACGTTCCCTCAGTGGAAATGAACCGGCCGATGTAGGGGCCTACGACGAGGGAGCTTGGCACGAGGGTTGAATCCAACATCGTTGATGACTCTTGGGTTTACAATGGTCTTCCTTCTCCCCCTCCTCATCGTCCTCCTACCCTCCTTCTCTAATTCTCCTTCTTCTTCTCCTCTTCCTCCTAGTTTCCCTCCTCCTTCTTCTCCTGCCCCTCCTCGTCATCGACCTCCTCCTATCATCATGGAGCCCCCGAGGCAGCATATTCGATCACATTCCAACTCCCAGGGCGGAAGACGCAGCCGATACGCTCCTGCCCGGGAGCAGCAGTACGCACAGCACCAGTGTGCACTGGCCTCCAGAGATGGCCCGTCTCTGCCTCGACGCGCCTGAAGACCCGCCTCCGAGGAGAACATCTCGACAGTCGTTGGCCATATAGGCAGGAGCTGTCGGCCCCCACCTCTCCGCCGCACCCTCTTCGGGCCGGGCTCTGGCCCGCGAGGGCTGGCGTCGCGCAGGAGGTGCCGCGGCGAGGGGAATGGCCTTCTGAGACAGGCAGGTCAGAAGAGGAAGCGAAATGACAATGGTAATAGTAACACTAATGGTAATGATAATAACGATACTAATCGTACTAATACGTAGAACAAGAATGCGAATGCGCATACTTCGAGGAATACGAAGAGGTCAACTAATAATTCATCGTAGTCAGACGTCGTCGACACGTACGAAGAGTTGAGCCATCTGCAGAGATGCCGATACCGCTGCCCTCCCATGTCTCCGACGACCTGTTCTTTTCCACTGGCGTTTTTCGTCGATTCTGTCCACATGGGGCCTGTTATCGGGCTTTGGCACCATCGCAAACGAACCTGGGACGAACAACCTGCCCCAGGGATGCGCTCGGGACATCTGGGGCCGCGGACGGAAGACATCGTGTCGGCGGCTGTCAGGGCTTCCCTCGCCGCCACTGCTGCTTTCGCCTCGAAAGTCGGGCCAAGACGCACCACCTGGAGAGGTCCAGGGAACAGCTCAGAGGAGAAAATTGTACTTTTACCGCTACCCTTCCTTCGTTTCAGCCTTTTGGGGCCTCCTGAGAGGCCGTTGTCGCCACCGCTGGATTCGCTTCGAAATCCTGGTCAGAACGCACCCCGGGAGAGGTCCAGGGAGTAGCGGCACCGGTACCCTTTGGTTTCCCCAGTAGCGATATCGTTTTTTTGTTGTTGTCCCCCCCCAGGAGGGTCCTGGGAGGTCCCCGGGGCTTCCAAGCAGGCCGGCCCAGAAAGCGGGAGGGCTCACCAAGAAGCCCCCGTCTGATGTGTCATTGCTGAAGAGGGAACGAGTTGCAGAAGCACAGATGGTTGCAACGTGTTCCCTCGGGCTGGCGGTGGAGCGGGAGGTGGGCTGGCGCTGGAGCTCTAGGTGAGTCCAACGCCGATCCAAGACATTCGCGTGGCCATTCGAAAGTTAATGTTAGTGCAGTTTTTTTGGTAGGGGGTATTATTCTTCTTCTTACCTATACGACCACCCTGCGGGTGATAAGGAGGTTCTGGGGGGGTGGGGGTAGGGGGGTGGCTCATGACGACAACTGTGATGAACGTGGTGCTGATGGGCGATGATGGTGTGGATGACGTGGCGGATTTTTTTTGTTCCTTCGCTTGGGCGACTTGTGTCTTTCGGTTTGCCGCTGCGCGACGCGGCACTCAGCCCACGACGTCCCAGTCGACGATGGGTGCACTGACGAGCAACCGACGGGACAACGTGGGCTACCAGCGGGCAACCGGCGGGCCACCGACGGGACAACGTGGGCCCCCGCTTGACAAGGCCGGGGGGGGGAAACATTTGTGTTGGCGGACCCCTAGCGACAGCAGAGTGAATTCCTCTCGCTGGCCCACGCAGCTTCGCCTCGCCCGCACGCACGGCACGAGCATGAACTCGAAACTCGATTTCCCGGTGGGGGGACTCCGTTACACTGCGATCTCACCCCCCAACCTCCGATGGTTAGTATTATGCTTATTCTTCTTCTCATTTTGTTTCGTCTTCTTATTGATATCAGTAGTATTCTCAGAAAGGGGAACCCTCTGCCTTCTCAAAAGGCCCCTCCCTCCTCGCCCCGACCCCCTCGTGGGCGCCGCTCTTAGCGCCCCTTTGGGTCCGAAGCGGAGCGAACCTGCTGCGCAGCGGGCACATGGAATACGGAGCTGGCCTGCCAGCAGGTGCGCCACGGAAATGGGTGCGTGTAGCACGAAGATGTGAAATGCCATAGTTCTTCGGCTGCCAGGGTCCCTGAAGTCCCTCAACGTCCACAATCCACAAAAGTCCACGCTCAATCCTCACTCCCTGATGGCTCTGGGGGCCCGTGGGGCACCTGACGGAGACTGCCACCGATGGGAAGTGCGCCCCTCGATTTGGCAAAAGTAGATCCGCTTCTCAGCGTGCGCACCTGCTGTATATCGTACGCGAGTTTGTTGGCGACCCCGTGGACCTCCGGGGGGAATGTGAGGAGGAGGAGGAGGAGGAGGAGGAGGAGGAGGAGGAGGAGGAGGAGGAGGAGGAGGAGGAGGAGGAGGAGGAAGAGAGGCGTTCTGGGCTCTCCCAGGTGGGGGGGGTCTTGTGCGTACATACTTCAGAGCGCCGTGTGCGCACGAGCACTGGCAACGATCACCCGATTCCTCGCCATTCCACCGTCCCCGCAACCCTCTTGGCTCACGCAATGGGCACCAGGCCGCGCGGCCACGGCGGGGCGGCGGCGCAGGGCGGCGGCACCGTGCTCCCTGGGCCCAAGTCCCCAGCCTGGGGCTGCCGCTGTGGCGAGGCGGCCAACTGGGCATCGCGGCTCCACTGCAGGAGCTGCGGGGGCCCCGCGCCCGTCTCGGTGCGACAGAGGGCAGTGGAGGCGGCAGCGGGCCCGTCCCCGTCCGCGGCGCGGCCGCCCAGGACCGCGACGCCCAAGGCCAAGGCGGGCGCCAAGGCCAGCGCCGAGGCGGAGCCCAAGCCGGCAGCGGCGGCCGCGAGGGCGCCCTGGGTGCACGGCGGCGGCAAGCCTCGGCGAGTGCGCTTCCGCGAGGCGGAGGTCGTCGAGATCGGGGAGGACGACGAGCCCGACCAGCTGGCCGCGGCGCTGCGGCTGCTGGAGGAGCGCGGCGTCCAGCTGGATGAGGAGGCGCAGAGGAAGCTGGGCGTCGGCAGGCAGGCCGACCCAGGCAAGGCGGCCCCTGAGGCGCCCAAGTCGCACCATGCGATGGTACAGAGCGCCATGTGGAAGGTCAAGAACACGGCGGGCAAGCTCGAGAGGGCTCAGCAGAGCCTGGAGGCCGCTCAGGAGGCGTTGGCGGACGCCCAGCTGGCGGTGGACAAGGCCGCGGAGGCCAAAGAGGCCGCGGCCAAGGCCCACGCCCAGGCGCAGGACCTGCTCGAGCGCGCCAGGAGAGTGGAGCAGGCGGGCCTCCCGCCTGAGGCTCAGCTCGACCAGCGCGCGCAGGACATCGACAGGCTGGCCCAGGCCACCCTCGGCGCGAGGTACGCGGCCGAGCTCAAGGACCACTTCGAGGGCGAGGAGGCCGTCCAGGTCACCCAGGCCATCGAGCTCTTCTCAAGGCTCGCCGCCTCGAGCAAGGCCCGCATTGATGCGGCCAAGCGGGCGGCGGAGGACCCACCCTCTGGGGCGCCTCCTGCTGCTGCTGTTGCTGCTGAGCGCCTTCCCGACGACGTGGGCGGGTCACCCGCAGCCGCAGGAGGGGACGCAATGCAGGAGGAGGGTGACGACTTCGACGCCAGAGTGGAGGCCCTCGACGAGGCCAAGCGAGCCGAGGTCGAGCGATTCCTCGAGTCGCACGGCTGCTCCTTGCCCAAGCGCTTGCGTCTCCCAGCGGGCTCCGCTGCAGGCAAAGGCGCGGCCGAGGCAGCAGAGAAGAGCGAGGACCAGAGTCACTGAGGCGCCCGAGGGCGCGGAGGCGGCGGCTGCCGACCGCAGGGTCATGGCGCCCCGTGAAGGCTCGCTGTGGAGGCTGGTCTCCGCCAACACGACCTCCAGGGCGAGCATGCGACGCTGGCTGCAGGAGGAGGCGCAGGGCGACATCCTCTTTGTGCAGGAGACGGGCGTGGCGCCAGGAGCGAGGGCGGAGGTCGAGCAGGCAGTCCGACGCGATGGCTGGAAGGCCTCCTTCACGGAGGCTCGCCGCACGGAGCGAGGAGGGCTCTCCAGCGGAGTCGGCATCGTGTGCAGGGCCCACTTGGGCATGGGCAAGCCGCCCGCGGGGCCCGCGCTGCCCCCAGACAGGATGGTGGCCCGCTGGGTGAACGCCATCGTCCCAGGAGGATTCCTGGCGGTCTCGGTCTACCTGGTGGCGACCACCAGCGGCCTGGACCCCGAGAGCAGGGTGCTGCTCGCGCAGCTAGGCCAGTACCTCGAGGCGGTGCAGGCCCCGTGCATCATCGGCGGCGACTGGAACTGTGCACCGCAGGAGCTCGAAAGATGGGGCTGGCCAGATCGATCGAGTCTCGGGTTTCGTGGCGAGCTCGGGGCAGACCACCTGCAGGATTGGAGGGGGCACTGAGATCGACTTCTTCGTGGTTTCCTGCAACATGGGCGCTGCTGTGACGAGAGTCTCTCGCTTGGACGCAGCGCTGAGCCCGCACTACCCAGTGCAGCTGACGCTGGACGGCAACAAGGCGCCTGAGAGAGCTCTGCGGCATCGGGCACCAAGGCCGTTCCCCACCGAGCGACCAGTGGGGCCGAGGCGTGAGCCGCCGTGCTGGACAGGCTTGCTTTCGGAGCTGGCGGACGCCATCGCGGCGGCAGCACCCAGCAGCGCAGCTGGCAGCCAGGGCCCGTCGGAGCATGGCCCCGAGCCCGCCAGGGAGGCCGACGCCGCCGCCCCTAGGGGGGCCGCCGAGGACGTCGAGGCCGCCGAGCTGGACGGGTCCTTCGACCAGGGAGGGGGCGAGAGGCGCGATCCAGGGGGACCAGTCCCGTTGGGAGCGGTCCCCCAGGATCCAAGTCCTGGGACAAGCAGTTGGGGGCAGCCTGCGATAAATTGCCCTGCTGTGGATGCGAGCTCAGACGGCCCAGAGACTTTGCCGAGCGTTTTGGGGCCACCAATCCTGATGCCACCGTCAGTTTCGGCGGAGACGCTGCGAGGGGTTCGAGAGTGCTACGACGAGGACTGGGCGGCGGTCGTCCACTCCTTGAAGGGCGACGTCCTGGACTCGCCCCTGTGCGCCGTCACGGACAGCGAGCCCGAGCCTGCAGGGCAGGCTGGCGGCGCGGGCCAGAGGCAGACTGGCGAGGGGGCGGCGGAGAGCGCGGCCAAGGTCGGGAGGCTAGGCCATGTTGCTGGGCCCGAGGGCGACCTGGGGGGAGACGGCACGAGGCGCCCAGCGGCTGGCGGAGATCTGTCTAGGCAATCACAGTCGATGGGATCTGGTGAGGCCCCTCAGGCCGCGGGCAGAGGGCCTCGGACCCTGGGCGAGCTCTACGCCAGCTTCGCGGCGCTGCTCGAGAAGGACTTGGGCGGCCTCTTCGACGTGGAGCAGGAGGACCTGATGAAGTGCGCGGGGCGCGGCGAGCCCGCTCGCTTTCAGGAGGGCACCATCAGCGCCAGCAGGCGGGGGGCACGCGCCCGCGGCTCCTCACAGGCGCGTACCTGGCACAGGATCGCGGCGCTGCTTTGGGAGGAGCTGGCCAGCAGGCGCCGCCTGCGGGCGCCGCGCCTCGTCTCGAGGGAGCTGACCGCGCTGGCGCGGCTGCAGGCCAAGCTCGGCAAGCTGGCGGCGCAGGACCTGGTCGGCGACATCGGCCTGGACGAGGCCCAGAAGGGGAGCAGGCAGAGGGACTTGGCACGCCAGCTGCGGGCAACGGGCGACATGACCTACGGCCAGCTGAAGTCCCTGGAGGCCCACGCCAGGCAGGCCGCCAAGGCTTTCGACTTGAGAGACGCCAAGGGCCGCACCAAGGCCTGGGAGGAGTGGTCCCAGGAGGCGGTGCGCGGGGGCGCGGGGGCCGCCCACGGTTTCCGCAGGGCCCCGCGGGGCTGGACTGCGGACGTGGAAACCAGTGGGCGGCCTGCCGGCATCGCGGGCAGGTTGGAGGCGCTGAAGACGGAGTACCAGCAGGTGTGGCGGCACCAGGAGGAGGACTTCGACCTGGAGGCGATGCTCCCCGACGAGCTCCTGGACGCGGCCCCTGGCCCGCCAGCGCCCGACGCCATCCGAGCGGCGGCGAGGGCGTTCAAGGCCGAGACGGCGACGGGGGTGGACAGCCTCAAGCCGCACCACTTCGGCTGGCTCTCCGACCACGGCATCCTCGCGCTCAGCCTGCTGTTCCACCTCATCGAGCTGCGGACGGATTTCCCGTCGCAGGTGGCCGAGGTCTTCATTTTCTTTTTGGCCAAGCCCGATGGGGGCTGGCAGCCCATCGGGCTGATCGCCTCCCTGATCCGCCTGCTGGGCAAGATCAGGCACGACGAGGCGAAGTGCTGGGAGGCCGCCAGGGACAGGCCCTATTTCTTCGGCGGGGCTGGCAGGTCCTGCGAGGACGCGGTCTGGCTGCAGAGCTTCGATGCGGACCACGCGAAGACGCTGAACCTGGAGGCCGCGTCCACGCTCCTGGACCTCAGCAAGGCCTACGAGAGGGTCACGCACAGGGGGATGGTCCACGCCGCGGGGAGGGAGGGCTTCCCGCTGAGGAGGGTCAAGATCCTCCTTCGCCTCTACGGAGGCAGGAGGCGCCTCTGCTTGGACCGTTGGATGACGGAGGCCTTTCAGGTTTTCCTGTCGCTGCTGGCGGGCTGCTCCTTTGCCACGACGCTGCTCCGAGTGGTGTTGGTCGAGCCGCTGGACGCGATGTTGGCGTCCTGGCAGATGGTGCGGCCATACCTCGTAGTCGACGACATCACGTTAGCAGTCTATGCCAAGCGTGCGCAGCTGGAGCACCTGTTGGTCGGGGCCACCCGCGCCCTGTGCTTGGACCTGGAGGCCATCGGCTTCGCCATTTCCTTGACGAAGGGCCAGGTTCTGTGCACCGACTCCGACATCGCCAAGCGAATCGCCCACAGGCTCATGCGCTGGAAGTTCACGCACGTGAAGGCCACAAAGAACCTGGGCGTGGACTTCACCATGGCAAAGTCGGTCGGCCTCGTGGAGGGTGCTACGGCAGAGGATCGATCGCCTGAGCCAGAGGGCTGGGCGATACAGAGCCTTGCGCAAGGCGGGGGCCAAGAGGCTCTCGAAGGTTTTCAGGACAGGAGGGTTGGCGTCCATCCTCCACGGCGCGAGAGTCAGCGGAGTACCCACGAAGACCCTGCAGCGCGCCCGAGCAGTCAACGGCAGGGCCACCTCGGGCGAGATCGGCCAGAGATCCAGGACGGTACTCTTCGCCCTGCAGGAGGGCAAGGACTGGAAGCACGACCCAGCATACGCGGCGCACGTCCTCCCGTTGAGGGCTTGGGCTCGCGCCGTCTTCCTACGAGTGCGGCCCCCTGCGGTCTTCAAGCAGGTGCTGGAGTGCAGACCAGGCGACTGGGGCGAGGTCACTGGGCCAGCAGGGGCGGTCCGCCTCTCGCTGGAGCGCATCGGCTGGGAGCTGCTGGACTGGCACCGTTGGAAGGACGACCGTGGGCAGATCCTCGACGTGCAGCTGCTCAGCCCGCGGATGGTGGCCAGCCTCGTCGAGAATGGGGTCCACCGCTACCTCATGCTGAGGATCGCAAGCCACGAGGGCTTCGAGCATCTCCAGGGCCGCCCGCCCAACCTGGAGCCGTTTAGGACGGCTCTGGCGGGCATGCGGCGCGCTGGCAGGTCGCAGGAGGCCGCGCTGGTGGAGGCGCACATGGCAGGTGGGCTCGTCACGCAGTCCGACCTGTACGACGAGAGGGCGGAGCTCAGCCCGCTGTGCCAGTGGTGCGGGGAAGCACCAGGCACGGCGCACCACAGGCTGTTCGCGTGCCCCGCCATCGCCTGCTGGGCGCGCGACCTGGGCTTCCAGGAGATCGCCGACGCAGGCAGGAGGGCGCCGCAGGACGACCTAGGCCTGGTGAGGGGCCTCGTCAACCTCGGGCTGGACCAAGCCCCCCCCCCCCCTGGCATGGACGAGCTCTGCCACCGCGCAGGTTGCGCGCGTCGCGGCTTCCTCGAGGGTGTCATCTGCATCGACGGTTCCGCGATGTACCCAGAGGCCCCGTGCCTGACACGCACGGGATGGGCAGCAGTGGTGGTGGACGACGTCGGGAACACCGTCGGCGGGCTTTTCGGGCTCACGCCAGGCTGGATCCAGGAGATCGGCTACGCGGAGCTCTACGCGCTGCGCAGGGTCCTGGAGGAGGTCGGCCCATCGCCCATCACGGTCTATACGGACTGCAAGGGGATCAAGGACGACTTCGAGGCAGGTCGAGGACGCTGCTGCGGCCCAGGCCACAAGTACGCGGACCTGTGGAGGCGGATCTGGCAGCTGCTCGACGACCTCGGCCCTGGGTTCCTCACTGTGACGTGGTTGCCGTCGCACACTTCGTGGGCCAGGGCCAGCGCTGCAGGGGTGCCGTGGCTGGCCTTCGCGGGCAACAGGGAGGCCGACGTGAAGGCGAAGGAAGGAGCCAGGCTGCACCCCAGGCAGGAGCGACTGCGTGAGTTGAGCCGCCGCCTGGACGCCGCCGCCGTGCAAGCAGAGGCCTGGTGTGGCCACCACGGGGGGATCCTGAAAAGACTCGCCGACCTCGGATGGCCCGATCGGGGGGCCATCCCTAGGCCCAGGGGCTCGGATCCTGGGACCCTGGCCCTGGTGGGGCCCGACAGGGGCCACGCCCTGGCCAGGCTTGGTCGGGCCTGGGGCTGTTCGGTCTGCGGGATCCGTCGGGCTACCAGGGCCAGGGTCGTCGCCAGCGCCTGTCCAGGACTCCCGTGGTTGGTCGCCAGGTCCCACCCGTCCCACAGGCTCTGGGTGATTCGGGGCGGGGACGGGCCGGGTCGGAGGTCCTCTGGGACGGGTGGCTGTCTCGTGTTTTGTCGGACGTGCGGGGCCCACGGGAGTCGCCAAGCGAAGCTCCTGGCCGACCCCTGCGTCCCGCTGGCCAGCAAGGGCCGCGACGCGGCTCGCCTGGCCCGCCGCGCCCTCGAGCGGCTCAGAGCGGGGCGGGAGCCCCAGACAGGAAGCCGCTGGGGGGCGGTCCCGTTCCCCGTCTCGAGGGCGGCGGCGAGGAGGATTTAGTTTTGCTAAGTTTTGGCTCGGACTCCAAGGGGCCCTCCCGCGCCAGGTTCCCTTGCCTGGCGGGTCCTGGGTCTGCCGTGGAGTGTTTTGATCCCCGTTCGGGGCCGAGGCTGGTTTGCGGAGCGGACCGCCTTCTGGTAGGAACTAGAGGAACTAGAGGAGGAGGAGGAGGAGGAGGAGGAGGAGGAGGAGGGAGGAGGAGGAGGAGGAGGAGCAGGAGGAGGAAAAAGGGGCGGGGCCGCCAGCGGGGCCCAGGAGTGCCTCTGGTCGCCGTGGTTCACCCGCGACCTCGCCGGCGGGCCCCGGGCGGCGGGCAAAGCGAGGGGCAAAGAGGGGTCGGCGGGGCGACCCGTGCAAGGAGGCCCCCCGCCTCGTCTCGTCGCCTCCTCCTCCTCCCTCCTCCTCCTCCTCCTCCTCCTCTCCTCCTCCTCCTCCTCCTCCTCCTCCTCCCTCCTCCTCCTCCTCCCTCCTCCCCCCTCCTCCTCCTCCTCCTCCTTCGTCCTCCTCCTCCTCCTCCTCCTCCTCCCTCTCCTCCTCCTCCTCCTCCTCCTCCTCCTGCTCCCGTCGTGGAGGCCAGGGCCGGAGGAAGGGTGTCCTGAAGGGTTTTTTGTTGCGCCCCTTTCGGGGTTCCCTCGGCCCCGAGGCCTGCAGCAAGAATCGTTCGGCTGAGAGGCTGGCCCCATAAGGGAGTGCACCGGGGCCTACAGGGCCCCTTTCCGTCGGGGCGCCTGGCCTTTTGCCCCCGTGCCGAGCAGCGGGGCGGGGCAGCCTCTCAAGAAGGCCCCCCCGCCTCTTCGGAGGCGGGGGGGGCGCGGGCGTGACGATGATCCTCAGGACGTGCGTTGGTCCGCCCACTGTTTCGGATGCAACTCCTGGGAGGTCAAATTCTTTTTTTGCCCAAGTCCGATATCCGGCTTAATCCGGCTTAATCCGGCTTTATCCCGCTTGATCCCGTTTAATCCCGCTGAATCCGGCTTAACCTTGCTTAGTCCGAGGCCCACTCCGGCGTAACAGCTCCCAAATGTGGCTTAGTCCTCCTTAATATTTCCAACGAAAGCCTCCCAGTAGTTGCCTCCTAACAATGTGTGTTGCCCTCGCTCAGCTCCGCCGACAGGATGCAGTCTGCGTCGGCCTCCATCGCACCGCCTGCGTCGTACTGGAGGACCTCGGCTGGCAGGCACACGTTGGTGCTGACACACGTTCTGAGGATCATCGAACGTGTTTCAAGGGTCTGGTTCTGGGCCTCCGCGTCTGGTTCTGGGCCTCCCAGATGGGGTCGGAGGATTGCGCCGCGTCGCTGATGCATCGCCGACATGGCGCGAAGCGGGGCCCGACTTTCTCCACGCCGACGTCCCCGATGCAGCGCCGACGTCGCCGATGCATCGCCGATGCGTCTCCGCTGCGCTGTTGATGCATCGCCGATGCGGCGCGATCCTCCCCCCCTGTCTACTCCGACCCCACCTGGGAGTCACCAGCCTCGAACTCATCCCTGTCCCTAAGATGGAGACGCCGAAAGGCGATGGCAATCTCAGGGATGCGCCCTCAGAAACGGAGGGAACCCCTAAGATTGGCATCGTGATGGGGCGATGCCCGGCATACACCTTGGGCGATGCTTAAGAAAACTTACATTTTCGGCCAGAGTCTCGATTATTCTTAATGTTTCAATGTGAATCCTAAGATTTCAATAGACATTCTGGGTTTTTATTCGAATTCTGAGACTATGAATTTCTTAACCCATGATTTCTAAAGCATTTCGCAGGGTGTAGGGATAGGGATCTGTCCCAGGCCGGTAAAGGGAGGCCTCGACTGGTCCCCTCCGAGCAAGCCGCGCGGGTTTGGCAGGCGGGTGGGGCGCCTCCCGCCCGCGCGCACCTCTCGGAAGGCGCCCGAGTGCCAGCTCCCCCAAAAGCATCCCAAGAAGAGAGTCCCGAAAGGCCTCTGACTTTTCTGCCCGCCGCTCTCCTCCCTCCTCCCTTCTCCTCCTCCTCCTCCCTCCTCCTCCTCCCTCCTCCTCCCTCCTCCTCCCTCCTCCTCCTCCTCCTCCTCCTCCTCCTCCTCCTCCTCCTCCTCCTGTGGGTTCCTCGTCTGCACCCTCCTCCTCGCCCCCTCGTCCTGCCGCCGCCGGCCACGCGCCGGGGAGCGGCCCTCCCGCGGGGAGCGGCCGCGCGGGGGCGCGGTGCTCGGGCGGTGTTCGGCGGGGGGCGGCGAAGCCGAGTCTCACGCGGGCCGCTGCGGGAGGCCCTCTTCGGAGCGAGGGAGGGAGGGAGCTCCCTTTCGAGTTTTACCAGCCTCGAGCGTATCCCTATCCCCAAGATTGACACGCCCAAAGGCGGTGACAATCTGAGGGATTCGCCCTCGCAAAAAGAAGGGAATCCCTGAGATTGGCATCGTGATGGGGAGGTGCCCAGCAGAGGGGTAGGGATCTGCTCCAGGCTGGTGAGAGTTCTGTGTGTGTCTGGGACCTCTGCCCCGGGTGCTTCTCAGAGGCCCTCGCGCCTCTGAGGAGGTTTCTCTGCCCTCGGGGGGGGGAGGAGGAGGAGGAGGAGGAGGAGGAGGAGGGGGAGGAGGAGGAGGAGGAGAAGGAGGAGGAGGAGGAGGAGGAGGAGGAGGAGGAGGAGGAGGAGGAGGAGGAGGTCAGGCCTCTCAGCCGGCCGGAGGCTTCCCGAGCCTGCCGAGGAGGCCCGCGCTCCCCCGCTCGCTGTCCCCCCTGGGCCGGCCGCCGAGCATCGCCCGCAACGGCCGTCAGGCCGCGCACCACAGGCCACCGTGGCGCCTGCTCTTGCGTGTATCAGGAGGGAAGAACACACACAGACACAATTAATCGTCGATCCCCCAGAAAATATGGGAAAATCTGGGAAGTGGGGGGGAAGACAGGAACCCAGAAAATATGGGAAAATATGGGGAACCTTTTTATTTGTGTGTATTTATTTGTGTGTCCCAGGGCCCCTTCAGTGTAGCAGATGCAGCACAAGGGAGGCAGTCGCTTACAGTCGGCCCGGATTCGTGGGTCGATCCTGCCAAATCACGGGTGCCCTTCTGTCCCGTGCCCCGCGACCCGTGCCTCCTGCATTCCCATGGTGGTGTGGCCCTCGGGAGGGTCTCCTGTCCCCTCGCGTGCCCTCTCCGAGGAAGTCCGCCTGTGCTCGGAAGAGAAGACCTCGGAGGTGATAGCCCTCCCACGGCATGGGGCCCTGGAGCGCACCCCCCGGGGGGCCGCGGGCCGTCCTCGCCTGGTCATCGGATGCTGGGATTTCCCAGTCGCGACCGACGAGATCGGTCGCTACCGATCGTGTTTGAAATGGCGGGGTCGGGCGCGACCCATTTGTTCCAAAGTCGGTGCGACCGATCTGGAGTGCCGATCGGTCGCTACCGATCGCGACCAGAAGACCTGGTATCCAAAATAAGCTGCCCCCGGGCCGGGCCAGAACCGCGGAACGACGCCCTTTGCTTTTCCAAGCCTTCTGTGTTGTTGGATCCTCATTCTGAATCCTCAGTGCCGCGGTTTTTCCCCGGCATTTTCTCCCCCTCCTCCTCACCTCCGCTGCCGCTTCCAGCGCGCTCCTCACAAGGATCGTGCCCCACAGGGAGTTCCCCCTTCGGCAGCAAGTGAGAAAGCTTGCATGCATCCCCCCACCGATTCTGGCGCACTCCTCACCAAGTACCGTGCCGCTCTGGCTTTGGTGGGAGAGTCTGCGTCCCCCCGCCAATGTCGGTGCACTCCTCACACGTTCTTCGTCCTCCTCAGGGAGCTCCACACACGGCCCAAGTGAGGCTATTGGATTCAACCGATCCCACTGGCCGCCAGCCAGATCCCAGGTCCCTACCAGAGCAGCTCTTCTTGCAACAGATGGGGGGCGTCAAAGGTCAGGCTGACAAGCGAGGCGGCTCCACTGGTGCTTCAGCCCCGAGGAGAGCGAAGAAGGGAAGGCCTCGGCTTCGAGGAAGGGAGAACGTTGGCACGTCTTCCTCGGCGCCGAGGCGGCGGAGGGCTGGGCGAGACCTGGCGGAAGCAAAACTGGGGCCGCTCCGCCGGCGGAAGGCTGGCGGGAGCCGGCGGCAGCAACGAACGGCCCTCCAAGACATGTTTCCTTTTGCTGTTGGTTCCGATTTCGTTTCGTCCTCCTCCTCCTCCTCCTCCTCCTCCTCCTCCTCCTCCTCCTCCTCCTCCTCCCCCCCTCCTCCTCTCTCCCCGCCGCGCCGCCCTCCAAGACATGTTTCCTGTGCTGTTGGTTCCGATTTCCCGGCGCCGCTAGGGGGCCACACGCGAACCCTACCCCTACCCCCCACGATTTCTGAGGGGGAGGGCGGGGTTCACTTCGCTCGGGAGCTCCCAGACGAAGTGAACCCCGCCCTTTGAATGCAGGGCTTGTTTGAGGCGCAAAACAAATGAAGTAGGTTTAGAGTAGTTCCTGAAGTAGGTCGGCGAAGTAGGTCTGCAGCGCGCCTGGCAACAGTGGTCGGCGCAGGTAACTCGAAGGGAAAGGATGGCGAAACCGATTGCCGCGAGAAACTTTCAGGGGAAAGGAATGCGACATTCATGTGCAAAAGTAGCTTTCCAGGGAAGGTTGTCGGGAACACAATATCAAAAGTAACGTGTCGGGATCGGGTCAGTAATGATATTTTCCAAACAAGCTTCTCGGGGAAATGCTGGAATGCCGCCGGCAAGGCGCGGCTTCTGCTAGCAAACCAGCCGAGTAATTCGTGAAGTGCGCTGTATTGGGTTCTTCTGGACTCCTTCGGGGCTTATCTTCAGGCTTCCAAAGTCTTCGGAAGCGCATGGGCCAAAAGGCCCAATTCATTCGTGTCTCGTACGATTTGGAAAGATTTCGGCTTCTCGGGGGTGTTATTGGGTGGCTCCGCGGCCGCTTGGGGCGGTCTCGGAGCGGTATTTGGGTTTCTTGGAGCATGCGGGAAACAATGTTGATCCATCTTGGGCTATCTTGAACCATCTGTGAGACCGCGTTGCATTCTGCGAGGTCATGCCGGCTCTATCTTTGACCGTCTCGGGCGCTCCAGCGACCCGCCGCCCCCCATTGCAGACCCCGGAAGGAGGGGGGGGGAGGGGCGCATCCATCCCCGAAGGGAAGACTGGGGGTTGTTGGAACAGGAAGCGCTCTAAACCACCTCCGTCCTGAGATCTGGGGGCAGACTGGGGGTTGTTGGAACAGGAAGCGCTCTAAACCACCTCCGTCCTGAGATCTGGGGGCATTGCGTTTCCCCTTTGGTCTGACCACAGCGGGAAGTGGGGCGCGGAGGGCGGGGCGAGGGCCGCGGGCCCGAGCAAGGGGGAGGGGGGGGGCGAGAGGGAGGACCAGGAAGGTTAAGAAGGTGAGAAACGGAGGGTGGGGGGCCCCAGAAGGCGGGCAGGGGGGAGGCGGCGTTTCCGGGGGGGGGAGGTGGAGGGAGGCTGGAATAATGAGGGCGCGTGAAAGAGGAGAGGAGGTGGAGAGAAGTGGGAGGAGGAAAGAGAAACGGAAGGGGAGTGGCGCCTCCGTCGGGCCGGGCCCGGAGGGGCCCCGGGGGGCGGGGGGCGGCCGCATCAGGTTTGGTTTCTGAAGAACCTAGGGCGCCAGGCGGCGGCCCCCTGCCCGCCAGCGGGGGGGCCGCCAAAAGGCCCTGTCCTGTCGCGGTACGTTCGCTTGTCGCCCGACAGCGAAAGCGCGCTCGATCCTCGACCCTCGGGGGGGGGGCGGGGCGCCCCCTGTGGGGGGCTCCCGCCTGTCGGGGGCAACCTACAAGTGTTTTGGGTTTGCTCACCTTCTGGGGTCACTTCGCAGATTCCTTTTTTGGCGCGCCACCCCCGGGGGCGACTTCTGGGAAAGGCTCGGGCAACCGTGTGCTGATGTTTCAAGGAACCGCACCCCCAAAGTAGGTCAGAAAGTGGGTTTGCAGAAATTGTTTTTGCAAAGTAGGTTCCAAAGAAGGTTTCCGGACTCCAGAAGTAGGTTTTCGGTGGCGCAAAGTAGGTTTCGGAGGCCTCAAAGTAGGTTTTAGGAGCCTCAAAGTAGGTTTCGGAGGCCTCAAAGTAGGTTTCAAACCTACTTCAAACCTACTTCAAACCTACTTCAAACCTACTTCAAACCTACTTCAAACCTACTTCGAACCTACTTCAAACCTACTTCAAACCTATTTCAAACCTACTTCAAACTGTTTTCGGAAGCATGGAAGGTCAGGGATTGAAGGTAGGAGGAGGAGGAGGTGGAGGAGAATGTGGGGGAGGAGGAGGAGGAGGAAGAGGAATGGGAGAGGAGGAGGAGGAGGAGGTGGATGAGGAGAGCCGGGAGGAGGATGTGGAGGAGGAAGAAGAGGAGGAGGAGGAGGAGAGCCAGGTCGAGGAAACGGAGGGCCAGGAGGAAGGAGGAACAGGAGAGAGGAGTAGGAGGAGGAGGACCAAGAGGATCCGGAGGATCGGGTGGAGGATGAGGGGCGGATGAAGGGGGGATGAGGGAGAAAAGGTAGGAACAAAATGGGGAATATGAGGAGGAGGAGGAGTAGGGGGAGGAGGAGGAGGAGGAGGAGGAGGAGGAGGAGGAGGAGGGGGGGACGGGGAGGGCGGGGAGGATTGGGGGCAGGAGGATGAGAACATGGATGCTGCGGCTGATGAGGGAGAGGATGGTGAGGCAAGGGGGGCGATGATGGGAAGCATGATGTGATTGATGACGAGTGGCTTTGGGGAGGGCCGAATGACCTTGGGCGGGGCGGCCGTGATAATGAGGAGGGGCCATGGCGTGTCCGAACCCGGGACACGGCATGGGGGTTTTGCTGGGGTGGTGATTGTTGGTGGCGGCCCGGCTTGTCCAGGATTCCTTGAATTGCGTTGTTCGCCGTGCCAGTTGCTGGGGCTGCCCCAATTGATTTTTGGGTCACCCATTCTCGCGACTGCTTTTCTGGCGGGTCGTGTTTGCGAAGGTCTTCTCCGCAGCCGCTCTCGTTAACTTTCTATGTTTAGTGCCCGAGGGTGCATCGCGCGAAAAGTGTCGCGGCCCCTGCCTGAAATGCAGCCCTGGCGCCCTTTGCATTGCAAACCTTCTTGGCGAGGTTACCGCGGCCAGGGGGCGTCCCCGGGTGCACTTGCCAGGGCTACTTTGGCGGATTTGCTTCGCCAACTTAGCTGCCCGCGGCATTTGCGCCGACGCGCTTTGGCAAACCCAGTAACGGGAGGCTATATGCCCGATGGCACGTTTTCCCCGCGCGTTGCACCTTCTTCCTGGAACCTACTATGCTTGCGAACCTATCTCCCGAACCTACTTTTGAACCCTGCATTGCTGGGGAAGTCTCGGCCCTACCCCTACCCCCCGCGATTTCTGAGGGGGGGGGTGGGGTTCACTTCGCTCGGGAGCTCTCAGACGAAGTGAACCCCACCCTCCCCATCAGAAATCGTGGGGGGTAGGGGTAGGGTTCGCGTGTGGCCCCCTAGCGGCGCACATGTCGCCCTCCGTTTCGTGGCGCGCAGCGCGTGGGTTTGAGAGGCGCGGTCTTCGGGCCCTCCGCCGCGCCAGGGGCGAGCGGCGTGTGCACGCGGTAGGGGCCTTGAAGAAGGAACCCTTCTCGTTTGGGGGGGGGCTCCGTACTCCTTGATTGTTTCACGGCTTGCCTTAGGCTTTCCCAAGGTTTTCGATGGGGAAGCGAAGGTCATTTTCTGGAGAAAAGGGGCCTCGTTCCTTATTCAGGGTTCCTTAGGTCAGCGCCCCGACTGTACTCAGGAGGGAAAAAAGCACACAGACACAATTAATCGTCGATCCCCCAGAAAATATTGGAAAATATGGGAAGTGGGGGGGAAGACAAAAGCCCAGAAAATATAGGAAAATATGGGGAATTATTTTATTTGCGTGTATTTCCCTACCTAGGCTCTGCCTAGAAGGGTTCTTACTCTGTTAGCTTCAAGGGGCCGGGCAGTGCTACACGCCCCGGGCGGTTCCCCCAGTCCCCTGGGAGCGGTTCCGCCCAGTCCCCTGGGAGCTTTTGCTTTAGTTTTAGCTTTAGCTTAAGCTTAGCTTTAGCTTACCTTTCGCTTAGCTGTAGCTTAGCTTTAGCTTAGCGTTTCGCTTAGCTTATCGCTTAGCGTTTAGCTTAGTTGTAGCTTAGCTTTAGCTTAGCTTTAGCTTAGCTTGAGCTTAGCTGTAGCTTAGCTTTAGCTTAGCTTTAACTTAGCTTTAGCTTATCTTTAGCTCAGCTTTAGCTTAGCTTTAGCTTAGCTGTAGCTTAGCTTTAGCTTAGCTACTGCTCAGCTGTAGCTTAACTTTAGCTTAGCTTTAGCTGAGCTTTAGCTTAGCTTTAGCTTAGCTTTAGCTTAGCTGTGGCTTTAGCTTTAGCTCAGCTTTAGCTTAGCTTTAGCCTAGCTTTAGCCTAGCTTTAGCTTAGCGTTACTGTTACCACTAATGCTGCTTTCCTAGGGGTTCCAACTCCTAGGTAGGGTCGCACTGGGATAACTATTTGTGTGTCCTGGGGCTCCTTCGTGTACGCCTCCCTGGCCGGGCCAGGAGGGCGCACGCGCCGCTCCTGCTCCCAGCATGGGCCTGGCCGGGCACAGTGGGCATGACTATGGATCGGGGGCCGCTGTGCGGCCACCGCTCCCACTCGCGTGCCCTCCTCCTCCTGCTCCTCCTCCGCGTTCTCGCCTTCTCCTCCTCCTTCTCCTCCTGCTCCTCCTGCTCCTGCTCCTCCTCCTCCTCCTCCTCCTCCTCCTCCTCCTCCTCCTCCTCCTCCCTCTCCCCCTCCCCCTCCTCCTTCCTTTCCTCCTCCTCTTCCTCCTCCTCCTCCTCCGGAACCGCATCCACAGGGGATGCAATAGAAAGCCACTGGCCAGTCTCCGCCGAGTATCGCCACCGAGTGCACGTGCTACTCGAGAGACGTTGCGGCCGTCCCCTGTCCGATTCGTCCCCTCAGAAAAAAGAAAGCATCCCCAGGGGATGCGATGTTTTGATGCGCGGTTCCCGCTCCAAGGTCCTGTGCCGGTGCAGCCTGTTTGTGGGGGAGATGCATCAAGACCGTGCTCCCAATATATAGAGTCCGTCGCCCCAGATGCGCGGGCCCTGGGAGGTCTGGGCCCCTTCCCCTGGGACCAGCTGGCCTGCTTGGTGGTCCTTGTGGGTGTCTTTTTCGAGCCATTCTGATGCTTTGTGGGGCTGCTCTGGGAGCGTTTTGGGACGTCTCGGGGCTATTTTGGGCCGTCACGGAGCGTCCGTGAGGCCTTGGACCGTCTTGGAGCTCTCGTGGGGCTGCCTGAGGGATCGATGCTGGTCGGTCCCGCGGGGGCAGAGGCCAAGCAGGGCGAAGAAACCCGCCGCCTGGATTTTTTTCGCTCGGCGCGCCGGATGTCTGGAGCCGTGGCGGAGGGAGAGCGGGCGCCCGGGGAGGCCCTTTTTGCAGGGCCCAGCTCGCGCGCCCACTGGAGCAGCCGAGCCGCCGGTGCAGCCGGGCGCGTTGGGTCCAGGAGGGGCCGTTTGGCTTTCGGGCGGTGCCAGCGGGTCTCGACGGAGGAGCCCGCCCGTGGCCGAGGCCAGGCGTGGGCGGGCTGCGGCGGGGGCGCCGGAGCAGGAAGGGCCTCCGAGGGGCCAAGGCCCTGGCGCAGCCCTGCCTGCGTCGAGGCGGGGAGAGGGAGAGCGGGAGAGAGCTCGGCCTGCCTGGATCGACCTCCTGGCGTCGGCCCCGGCTCCTCTCTCTCTCTCTCTCTCCCCTTTTTTCTGCTGCTGCCTCTCTGTTGCCCAGATCTTTACACTGGGGGCGCGTGCCAAGAAACCAGTTGGATTTTGCCAGGGTGCCCTGGGTTTCTTGGATTTCGATGGGGCCCCCAAAAAATCTGGACGATATTTTCGATCGACCAATGTGGATTCTCACTGCACAAATCGCGGATTTCAGGGTTTCTTGCGGAGGCTTCTTGTGGCCGAGCCCCCACTGCAGTGCATGCGAGTTGGCCTGGCAGTTCGATCATGAGCACGGATTCGTCCCATGCCAACGTCGAGCGAGCGAGCGAGGCGGGGTGGGCGGCCCGCGTCGTGCCTCTCCCCATCGGTCGCGAGACCCTGGGTTCCTTACAGCCGGCCCGGATTCGTAGGTCGACCCTGCCAGCGCAAGGGTGCCCTCGTGTCCTGCGTCTCGCGGCACGTGCCTTCTTAGACTCCAGTGGTGCTGTGGCCTTCGGAAGGGTCTTGTGTCCTCTCGCGTGTCCTCTCCGATCAAGTCCGACAGTACAGTGAGCGGCTTGAGTAAGGAACACTTCCTTTTCAAAAGGGGCTCGGTCGTTCCTTAGACTTGCATGCGTTATTCATCATTCCTTAATGCGTTATTTTTATACATCATTCCTTCTGCGTTACTCCTTGGAAAAACAAGGGGCGTCGTTCCTTATTTATCGTTCCTTAGGTCAGGCCGATGAGTGTATCCAAGGGCTCCCTATCGAAGACCTCTGCCGTGGCAGCTCGGCTCCTGGGTCGAAAGGAGGGGAACTGGCTATGGGTATGGGTGCGAGCTGTCGGACCCCTGGGGGAAGCTCCCGGTCGAGCGGGGACCCCCCTCCGACAGCACGCACCCATGGCCTCCTCCGTCCCCCCTCTGGGTATGGGTGCGTTTTGTTCGATCGTCATCCAGGGGCCCCCTATCGAAGACCTCCGCCGTGGCAGCTCGGCTCCTTCGGCGTGCCCTGCGGTGGTGCCGCGGCGGCCGCCTCGGCCCTCGGGCCGCGGCCGGGGCGGGGCGCCCGGGCCGCCGCGCGGCCAGGCCCCGAGCCCACAGTGGAGCCCCCGCCTCGGCGCCAGGCCACGCCCCCAGCGCACCCTCCTCCTCCTCCTCCTCCTCCTCCTCCTCCTCCTCCTCCTCCTCCTCCTTCCCTCCTCCTCCTCCTCCCTCACCTCCTCCTCCTCCTCCTCCTCCTCCTCCTCCTCCTCCTCCTCCTCCTCCTCCTCCTCCTCCTCCTCCTCCTCCTCCTCCTCCTTTTCCTCCTCCTCCTCCTCCTCCACGGACTCCCCCGACGTTCCCTGAAGTCTTGGCGTTCCATTTTTGTTCCGAGCCGGGCGTTTTCATCCGCCTTTGGGCCCTGGGGCCCTCACAGATCGATCCGGCTGGAGAAGCGGCGCAGAAAGAGGGGTTCAGATGTTCTGGCTGTGGATTTCGACAATGTTTTTCCCAACCCTCCTTGGTTGGGTTCTCGTGTTGAATTAAGCACTGTGGTCGCGTCCGTCCTTCTCCTCCTCCCGCCTCCCTCCTCTGTCTATTTTTCTTCCTAGCCCTCCTTGGTTGGGTTCTCGGTTTGGAATAGAGCCCTGTGGTCGTGTCTCCTTCCTTCCTCCTCCTTCCTGCCTCCCTCCTCTCTCCCTCTCTCTCTCTCTCTCTCGCCATCCCTCGGGAGCTGCGATCTGCGAAACTGTCGCCACTCGAGCTGGGGGGCCAGCATAGTGGGCACTCGCTGCAGATTCAGAGTAGACCCCGCCATCCTTGGGGGGGGGCTGCGATGTGCGAAACTGTCGTCACTATCGAGGGGTGCTGGGGGGGATTTGGCCTCGCCAACCCTGGGGTGCTGCGGTCTGTGACACTGTCGCCACTTTCCAGGGCTGCTGTGGGGGGTACGCATAGTGGGTACTCGTCGCAGATTCAAATTGGACCTTTCCCTCCCTGGGGCGCTGCGATCTGCGAAACTGTCGCCACTTTCGAGGGCTGCGGGGGGAGGCAGCATAGTGGGTACTCGCCAGCCGTTGATTCAGATTTGATCTCGCCATTCCTGGGGCGCTGCGATCTGCGAAACTGTCGCCACTTTCAGGGGCTGCTGGGGGGAGACAGCATAGTGGGCACTCGCCGCAGATTCAGATTTGACTTCGCCATCCCTAGGGGGCTGCGTTCTGTGAAACCGTCGCCACTTTCGAGGACTGCAGAGGGGGCCAGCACAGTGGGCACTCGCCGCATATTCAGATTTGACCTCGCCATCCCTGGGGGGGTGCGACCTTCGAAATTGTCGCCACTTTTCTGGACCGCTGGGGGGGGGAGGCATTGCGGGTACTTTTCCATCCCTGGGGGGCTGCGATCCGCGAGCTTGCCGCCACTGTCGAGGGCTGCGGGGGGGAGGCATACATATATCCACCGCAGATTCAGATTTGACCTCGCCATCACTTGGGCGCTGCGATCTGCGAAATTGTCGCCACTTTCAAGGGCTGCTGGGGGGAGACAGCATAGTGGGCACTCGCCGCAGATTCAGAGCAGACCCCGCCATCCTTGGGGGGGGCTGCGATGTGCGAAACTGTCCCCGCTTTCGAGGGCTGCAAAGGGGGCCAGCGCACTGGGCACTCGCCGCAGATTCAGATTCGTTCTCGCCATTCCCGGGGGGCTGCGATCTGCGAAACCGCCGCCACTCTCGAGGGCTGCTGGGGGGGGCAACAGTGGAGAATCGCCGCAGATTCAGACTAGCCCTCGCCATCCCTAGGGGGCTGCGATCTACGAAACTGTTAGCACTTTCGAGGGCTGCGAGGGGTGGCAGCATAGTGGGCACTCGCAGCATATTCGGATTAGACCTCGCAATCCCAGGGGGGCTGCGACCTGCGAAGCTGTCGCCAATTTCGAGGGCTGCTGGGGGGAGACAGCATAGTAGGTACTCGCCTGCCGTAGATTCAGACTAGACCTCGTCATCCCTGAGTGGCTGCGATCTCCGAAACTGTCGTCACTTTCGAGGGCTGCTGGGGGAGGGCAGCGTAGTGGATACTGGCAGCAGGTTCAGGTTAGACTTCCCTATCCTTGGGGGCTGCGATCTGCGAAACTGTCGCCACTTTTGAGGATTGCTGGGGGGGGCAGCACAGTGGGTATCCGCAGCAGGTTCAGATAAGACCTCGCCATCCCTGGGGGGGGGGCTGCGACCTGCGAAACAGTGGCCACTTTCGAATGATGCGGGGGGGGCACGCATAGTGGGCACTCGCCGCAGACTCAGCTTAGACCTCGCCATCCCTGGAGTGCTGCGATCTGCGAAACCGTCGCCACTTTCCAGGGCTGCTGGGGGGCCAGCATAGTGTCGCCATACGCGAACTCAGGATCGACCTCGCCATCCCTGCGGGTGTGCGATCTGCGAAACTGTCGCCACTTTCGAGAGATGCTGGGGGGCCAACACAGTGGGGTCCCACGCGGATTCATCTTAGACCTTGCCATCCCTGAGGTACTGCGATCTGCGAAACTGCCGCCACTTTCGAGGGCTGCAGAGGGGGGCAGCATAGTGGGCACTCGCCGCAGATTCAGAGTAGACCCCGCCATCCTTGGGGGGGCTGCGATGTGCGAAACCGTCGCCACTTTCGAGGACTGCTTGGGGGGGCAGCACAGTAGGTACTCGCCGGCCGTATATTCAGACTAGACCTCGTCATCCCTGAGTGGCTGCGATCTGCGAAACTGTGGGCAGCTCAGTGGGGCAGCACAGTGTGGATCTACCCAGATGCAGATTAGAGCTCGCCATCCCAGGGAGGGCGGGGCGACCCGCGAACACGTCGCCACTGAGTGCAACTGAACGCAGGCGTACACCGAAACATTGTCTCTCTGCTCCCTATGACCTCTTGTCGTCACTCTTTGTGCTGCTGCCGTTGCCGTTGCTCCGCCTTCTCCTCTCAGCCCTCGCCCCCTCCCCCTCGACCCAGGGAGTTGACCAATCACCTCCATCAAGCCATGGTCCACTGATCGGCATCCTGCGATTCGCACATCTAGCGAGCCTCCCGAATACTGTTCGCACAAAGTATACCTCCTTGCCTCGTCATCGCCCCCTTATGAAGTCTATCCAGCTATTCCTGCCATGCGTTGCGCAAGGGTTGGGTACATCGTCAGGACGATTGTCTCGTTACGTCGGATCTCAGGATCCTCGCGCCGTCAAAACGACGGAAGTACGTTTCGCAGTCATCGGCCCGTGGGAGCCCTCTCCAGGCCCCCGGGGCCGTCAAGAAGGGGCGGCTCGGGATGAAAAACGGGTCCCTGGGAAGGGTCCCATGCCTCTGGGACGCCACGCCGAGGAGAAAGCGCGGCGCGGCGTGTCTGGGAATGGCCCTCCCGCCTCGGCGCAGGCCACGCCCCATGGCCGGGACCCTGCACGGACTCTGCCAGGACCGTGCCAGGACCTCACACGAGCAAAACTTGCCAGGACCCTAATATTTTTTTATTTGTTTTTCTTCTTGTTCTTTCTTCTTTCGAATAAAAGTTTAATGTTACAAAAGAATGACATTAAATATAAGACCCTCCCAGGACCCTCAGAAAGGGGGGTGGCCGGGTTGTGGCCTCCCCCCCCCCCCCCCCCGAGACCCTCCAAAACCCCGAACCTGGATCCTGTCTCCCCCCACCCAGGACCCTGGGGACCCTCCCAGGACCGCCCAGACCTCCGAGGTCACGATTTTTTGCACGCGGCCTCCGAGAGGCCAGGACCTCCTGTCCCTGGGCCCGACCAGCGTTCCTCCCCGAGTCGTTGTTTGTTGACGGTCCAGGTCCTTGGTGAGGGCTCCCCTTGGAGGCTTGGAAAATAGCCCGCAGCTTCCCATCGATCTTTTTTGCTGAATAGCGTTTCGCTGGAGGGTTCCAGTGGTTGTTGAAAGCGAGCACAGGCGAGTCCCACAGGGGGACGGGGAGCCCGATACCGCCTCCCGAGATCGTTTGGTCCGGCAGCAGTTTCGCACGAGACTTCCTCACACCGCGTTCAGGAGTCGTGCCGTGCTCTCGCCGGAATGCCTGGCCCAGGCGGCCACGATCCCTTGTGCAAAGGCAGACCACGGTGCGCATGACCATGCTCTCTCACCTCTGCACGAGGCCTCTCCCCCTTGCTGCGATGCTGCTATCAGGCTGCCTTGCTGGGGTAATCTCGCGACGCGCGGGCGCCAGGCCAGGCCCCCCCCCCGCCGTGGCCGCCCCAAGGCGGGGAGGCGGTGCGCCTGAGCGGCGACTTCGCCGAGGCGCTGCTGAGGGAGCGGGACCACCGGCTCTCGACCAAGAGCCAATCGCGGGGCTCAGACTGCGCGGGTCAGTGCAAGCAGGGGTGATGGGCTCGTTTCCGACCACCACCACCATAAGTCGGAGGGGGGAAGGAGGTTGAGGATGAGGAGCAGGAGGAAGAAGAAGAGGGGGAGGAGGACCCCCTCCCCCCTCCAACTTATGGTGGTGGTGGTGGTGGTGGAAAACAGGCCCGTCAAGGGGTCAGCCAGAGCGCCAGATCTTGCAGGATCCTGGAGAGCTGGGGGCGCACTGACCCGGGTAGGGGTGCATGTCCTGCAGGATCCTGCAAAGCCTGACTCACCTGGGTTTGCAGTGACCCGTGTCAGTAGACCCCCCACTGAGAGCCAATCGACACCACCCTACCTTCGACCCGTTTGGTTGTAGATGGGTCGTTGGCGGGGTGGTGCCGTAGGTGGGTCGTAGTTGGTCGTAGTTGGGCAAACGCCTGAACTTTCAACATCGCTTGGGGAAACACGCAGTCACATAAACATGCAATCTCGGAGGTCCGCGCGGATTCCTCGGATTGGCGCTGGGGCCCCCTGGCGGCGCCATCGGCACCGCCCTTTGCGCGCTCCGTGCGTCAGGGAGGGCGGTCCACCGCCGATCCGAGAAACCCGCGCAGACAACCGAGTTCTTCTTGCTTATGTCATGGTTTGTCCCCCCTATCGCTGGGTCGTGGATGGTGTCGTTGGTGGGGTGGTATCGTAGGTGGGGTGGGTGGCGTAGGTGGTCGTAGGATGGTGGTCGTAGTTGGGGTGCCCAAATTCTCAACATCGCTGGGTCGCAAGCAGGGCGCTGTCGTCGGGTTTCTGGCCCAGGCTCTGGTGGCGGGCCACCGCGGCGCAGGCCGCGTCGCAGCTGCCCGGCTCCAAGATCGAGCCGCTGGCGCGGCTGTTCGAGGGGACCGCGCGGGGCGGGGGCGGGGGCGGGGGGGGGGGGGGGCAACGTGCGGGGGGGGATGGGCTCCAGGGGAGCAGGCTCGGGGCCCTCTCGGGGCGCCACGCGGTTCGAAGCCTGGTTTCGGTTCGAGGTTTTCGGGCGGTTTCGTCGGTTCTCGGCGGCTTCTCAGCCTCGGGGTGCCTTCCAGCGGCTGCGCCTCGCCGAGGGCGTCCCGGGGCTGCCCAGATCGTCCTGAACTGCCGCCAGAGGCCCGAGTTCTGACCCGAAAATCACCAGGGCACAGGTTCAGGGGGGGGGTGCATCGACCCCCCAATCGCCCATCGACCGCCGAGAGGGGCCCAATGGCCCACGCCGCCCAGGGAGGTGCGGGGTCGCTATCGGGAGACTATGGCCGATCTACCGGCGATGCAGCGCCGATTTCAGCTCGGCGTTTCCCTCCCGAGCTGGTGCTCACCCATCGTTGCCCCTCAGGGGGCTCGTCTTAGGATCTGGCCCTGACATCCTCGCGACGTGGCAGGGGCCACCGCGGACGGCTTTCGGTGGTTTTCGGTCTCTGGGGAGCCCTCACCAAAGGCGCTGGGACTGAAGACGCGACGCGGGATGGAAAGCAGGTCCTGGGGAAGTGGTCCAGAGCTCTGGGGAACCTCGTGGTGAAACGACTCACGACGTCGGGTTTCTGGGGAGCTTCTCTTCCTCCTCATTGTCCTCATGCCTCTCACGGTCGCCACGTAGTCCTCGTCATCGATTCCTCGTTGCCCTCGCCTTCCTCTTCTTCTTCGCCCAATGCGCCCATTAGACTAAAGCGGGGCTTCCCGTTCTTGTCCGATCAGGTTCCTGGGGCGGGGGAGGAGGACTCACACGTCCGACCGACCGCAAGATGGAGGCTGCCGAGTATCTTTGTCTTGGGTATCTGTGAGCCGGCTGCGGGCCCCGGGGCCATCGGCACAAACAAGTTGATGAGAAGCAGGTCCCACGGAAGTGGTCCAGACCGGGGGGCCTCACGCATCAACACAATGCGCCGGATTTCTGGGGAGGATGTGGTTGTGGTGGATGAGGATAAGGATAAGGATGAGGAGGAGGAGGTAGGAGGAGGAGGAGGAGGAGGAGGAGGAGGAGGAGGAGGAGGAGGAGGAGGAGGAGGAGTTGGTCCCTCGCCTTCCACTCCCGCCGTTTTCCAATGGAGCGCTTCCGACAGGACACCGCCACCCAACGGGAGGGTCGTGGCTCGCCCCTGCACGCGAGTCCAGTCTGCATGCGGAGGAGAGGAGGGAGCCCACTGAAGAGTCTGGGAAGTTGGCCTCCTGCCTCCCAGTCCCGTCGTTCTTCAGTGGAGCACTTCCGATACGCCTGCGCCACCTATAGAGACGAATGGGACACGATCGTGAAGCTGCTCCGTCGGAGCCGTTTTTCCGTTCAGCTCCATGCGCAGAGCCCCAGCCAGGATCCAGGACTCAATATCGGTAGATGGTACGTGGCCGTGCGGGCCCTGCTCCGCCATTCCCCTCTTGCGAAAGCTGCGGCGAGTCCGACAGACTCACGAATACATAACGCGACCCCATGGTGGAAAGGAGGGGAAGCTATCCCAGGTGGTCTGCAACTGGTGCGCCGACGGCAACCAGGTCTTGTGGAGGCCGGCCCAATTACTTGCTGCAACACCAGTCGGGCGTTTTCCGAGGCTTGGATTTATCCATCGCCACTGCCTGGGAAACCGATGTTCCTGGGCCTCGGTAGGCGGTTGCTATGGATGTGTTCGGGACCCCAGGAAGTGTCCGGTTCGGGCCGGTTCGGGTCGGTTTGGCGGCGGACCGGTTCGGTTGCAGCGGTTCGATTTCGGCGCGGGGTCCAGTTTTGGTCGGTCCGGTTTTGCCAGTCCGGGTCGGTTATGCCGGTTCGGTTCGGCGGTCGCGGGACGGTCCGGTTTTGGGGGGGCCGGTTTTCGGCCGGAGGGTG
>CAUYUJ010021093.1:50000-129955 GCA_963575745.1 Prorocentrum cordatum | reverse complement strand
GGGGTGCCGGCACCGGGTGGGGGGTGCCGGCACCGGGCTTTCTTGGGCCGGTGGGGAGTCCCGGGGCCCGGTTCGGTTCCAGCCGGTTCGGGCTTGCCGTTCGGGCCGGTTTCGACCGGCCGGTTCGGTTCGAACCGCCCGGTCCAGTTTCGACCCGGGCCGGTTCGGGCTCCGGTTCGGGCGGTTCGGTTGCAGGAGCCGCCGGTTCACGGTTACCAGTTCGGTTCGGACTCTTCTTGGGACCCTGAGGCCAATGGCGCATCCATATACACGCCCCCAGGGTCCCAGGACATCGGAGTCCCAGGCGGTGGATATGGATAGATCCTCGCCTCGTGGTGTACTACTTCGTTCGGGTCGTGACAACCTGCCCGTGAGCAGCCAGGGGGCCCCACACGTGCACGCACAGCACAGGATCTGTGGAGCAGGCGCATGCGGCCTCGAGTGTGGACTGCGCCCTGGGTTGACCTTGACGCGCGATGCGGCCAAAGCCTACCATGCCCCCGTCCGCGTGCTTAAGACCACGCCTACCATGCCTACCACCTGCGGCCCAAGACGAGCGGCGCGGCCCAGCTCGCCATCGCTCGGACGTCCATCCCCTGTGCTCCTCCTCCTCCTCCTCCTCCTCCTCCTCCTCCTCGGCCTCTGCTGCCCTAGCTGCTCGGATGGGCTCGGAGAGGCGGATGCACACGCCACCGTGTGAGACGGTCGACGTGCCGGCACCGTGCCCCAGACGTTGCCGCAGCTTGCCCATCTTGGGTGCTCGGCCTGGGAGGCGGCAGAGGTAACCCCAGCCCTGGTTCAGGAGGGGACAAAAACACACAGACACAATTAATCGTCGATTCCCCTGAAAATATGGGAAAACATGGGAAGTGGGGGGGAAGACAGAAACCCAGAAACTATGGGAAAATATGGGGGGATCCTCGTATTTGTGTGTATTTATTTGTGTGTCCCAGGGCCCCTTCACTGGTGTAGCCAAGACCAGAAAGTGTTCCACTGGCCAGCGGTAGGTTGCCTGGTGGTGGAACTTGCGCCCCGCCGACAGCATCGTCTCGAGTTGTGCACTCGAGGGTGATCACGGCGGCGATTTTGCATGCTGCGCTTAGGGTTGTTGGGAGGAAGGGCATCACACTGAGTTAGCAGAACGCCTTGGCTGTCTGTGCAGACGACATTTGTCTGCTTATCTACTATCAGAAGCTCCTAATTTTTCTGACCAGCAATGCGTCGATCATGGCATGGACGTCGGAACCCTCCTGTTGAAGGAGCAGAACATGTTGAGCTGCTCGTTAGGAGGTGTGTTCACGTTCGTTCTCTGCCGCGTGTCTGGAGCGACCCCGATCAAGTCGCACGCAGCGTCTCGCGCAGTCTGTGCAAGCGTAGTTACCGATTCCAATCTCCTCAGGGCGTCAGTTCCTGCGCACCTTCTCACCGGCAGCACCAGCGGCCGCTGCTCCTCCAGGACTGCAGCATCAGCTGCTTGCCGCTCGCGCAGTGAGGATCGGCTTGACGGCCCGCTTTTCCGGGGATCCCCACCCCGCGGCCACGGGCGACGACAGGCCACGGAACGCAGCCGCTCCCGGGCCAGCCTGGGGGACCGCCGCGGGCCAGCCTGCCCGAGGCTCTCGGAGGCCTGCAGCCCTGGGCCGCCTCGCCAGCCGAAGGGCCGGCAGCAGCAGCCGGGCGCTGCTGGAAACCCGCAGGGGGGGGGCATTGCGGCGCATCGGCCCGTCGCGCGCCCCGCGTCAGATGCTGCTCAGTCTGGGGCGGATCGGGGCGCGCCGCGAGCAGGCACTCCGCGCCGGCGCGCAAGGCAGCAGGACCGCTTGGCCCGGGTAGCTCGGCGCCACCGGGCGCAGGAGCTGCGGGGCGGCGCTGACAGTGACGGCCCCAGGGCCGCTCCATGGATCCAGGAGGCGCTGGGGTCTCGCGGTGAAGCGCGCAAGAAGCAGCAGGAAAAAGGGTATTACTGGGAGGAACAAGGGCAAACATTGGAAGACCCGTTACAAAAAGTTGGGAGTGCCCGTGCAGTGCCAGTTGCCCACATAGGCTCAACACGAGTGCAATCGCGCCCTCTTGCGCGCGAGCCCAGGCTTCAGGCGAAGGGAGAGGAAGGAGCCCAGTGAAGAGTCTGAGAGACGTTTGAGGGAGGTGGGGGAGGAGGATCGGTGCACATCCTCCGCAGCCATTTTGGCTCAAGTATTTTTTTTTCCCGAGGCGGTTGAGTCAATCAGCGGCCTCTGGCCAACCTTTTCTCGCACGATCTACCCTCCTCGCAGCAACGCTCATTCGCTAAGAAGTTGTCTTTTTTTCTCTCGCGGTTACCTCTTCCGCTTTCTTCACTTCCACTGCCTGTGGGTGTCTTGCAGATCCAGAAGTCTTGCGAAGGTCGACGCAATGGCGGGAAAAGGGTCAGGGATGTATCGATGGGCTCAAGCGGCAAAGGCGTCCTCATCATGATGGCGGTCTTCCACGGAAGCACCAAACAGCTGAATATCATGATCCGGTCAGGTGGTGAGCCCCCTACCTTCCCAGACGCCCATGGTCGCCATTCGCAGCATGGTGGACGCAAACAAGTCCGAGATGCTCGCAGCCCTCGAAGACATCAAGGGCCAGATCGGTGCGCTCGGCACCACAGTACAGACTGCTTGTGCATCACTCAGTGCGCATGTGGAGCGACGCGTAGGACACGTTGAAAGCAGACAGTCGCGTCTGGAAACTCATGTCTCAGCTCTGGAGATCAAGGTCAAGAAGCTTGAGGAGACGCTCGCCATCATGGCTTCGGAGGAGCCCGCGGTGAAGGTCGACGCTGGCTCCGAGCGCGAGCTCCCTTACGATCATCGCTGCAAGGTGTCATAATGCGGTTGCGACGGAGCTGGTGGCCCATGCAATCGAGAAGTGGGTGGGGTCCGCGAGCGTGGCCAACGCATTCAAGATTGTCGGCGATCCCGTCGCCAAGAGGTTCGACATCCAGTCCGAGAGTCACTTGGGTCTGGGGCTAATCGACGAGTTTCACAGGCTGCGGGCGCTCCCAAGAAGGGCCCTGCTGATTGGGGGAGGTTGTAAATAGCGGACGTTGATGGGCAGCATCAGAAGTAATGTGTGGGCCCTGACAGGTCGGCCGCTCACATCAGAACCGAGATCGCGCTCAAGGCAATCAAGAGGGCGGCGGTGCAGAGCTACAACCTGGAGCTTGAGCTGTTCACCAAGAAGTAGAAAGGAGAAGTACCATGCCAATGGGCAACATTTCTTCGCGCGCAGGTCTCCCAGGATGGTCCTCCGCAGGAGGAGTTCGCGACGGGCAATGTCGCGGACTTCCAGTTCAGTCGCTCTGAGATCGAGGCAGCCTTTGCACCGCGCCGGCTCTCATCTCGCGAAAGACAGCGAGCGCGTCGAAGTGTCCTTAGTGCAGCGATGCGTGCCTCGGCAGGCGCCCCTTCTTCCAGACCCCCGAGTGCGTTGGGGACCTCCCGCTCTTCTCCCCCTTCCCCATCTTCTTCTGATTGCGCGCTTGCCTTGGCGACGCCGTTGACGCTTCCTTCAGTTCCTTGGACTGCGAGGTTTTTTTTTTGTTTTTTTTTTTTTTTTTTTTTTTTTTTTTTTCCATCGCAAGTTCAGGATTCGGCCCGATAAGCTCATGTATCTTGGGAATATGGTTTCGAAGGGTGGTGGCATCGGGGTCCAGGAGTTTCGCGGGTCGCGAAACGAGCTTCGCGATGTTGAGCGCCGTCTCCACAAGCCCGTCAGATCGATTGGCCTCGTTGCTCGACGCCTCGCACTCGCGCCCTGCAGGCGGAGTTATCGTTGGCTTTCGTAGTTTCGTCGCCCTGGGCCATCGGCGCGCTCCTGCGACAGAGTCCCGGGTGCTGGAAACGGGTGGAGTAATTCGTCTCGGGACAGGCGTCGGGGGGAAAGTCCGGACCGCAAACTATAGCATTCACAGATTGGTACAAGCGCGGGCAACGGGGGTGCCATAGTGCGCCAGATCCTGTCAGGTCACGCTGGCGCGGGGGCCGGCACGGGCGGGCAGCTGGCCACTGCGCGCTGCAATTTTGCTGCGTCGCCGCCAGCTGCGCTGAATCCGAGTGGGCCGACTCCGGGGGGTGCCCAGGCCGTTCAGGAGGCATCTCGCGGTCAGCAGTGGGGCAGGGAGTGGGCGATTGGATGGGCTAAAGTGTTTTCTGCCATGGTGGAGGTTGAGGGGGGTGATTGCGCGCTTTATCGCGCCCCGGCAGACGGTCTCGATGATCGACCGCGCTTTTCAGAGCCTGCCAGGTTGGGCAGCCACGCAGGCGCCAGCATCGCGCAAGGTCAAGGGGCTCCCCGAGTTATTGCACGAGGCCACGATTTCGGACCATGCTAATTTGGTTGCCGCCAGTCGCTTTCGAAGAGAACCTGGTCCTGAAGACCGCCCCGTCCCGCCTGGGATTCCTGCGAGGCACGAGTACAGGGACTACCTCGACAATGTGCTCAAGCGTATCGACGCTGAGGGGATGAAAAGGGGCTGCCCACCCCAGGCCAGTCGGCGCCCGCATAGCATTGGCGAGCGATGCTGTTCGAGTTGCGGGGGGCACGGTAGTGACTCGAACACCCAGCGCCCCCTTGTCCGAGTAAGCTGCGACCCCTTCGATGGCGAGAGCGGTTTGGAAATGGGATTGCAATCGTGCCGAGCAAACTCCAGCGATCGCATCGGCTTGCTCGTCACGCGCGTCGCGTGCCACCCCTGCAGAGTACCGTCGAGATCGCGGGCCTAGATGGCCATTTAGTTTTCAACTTGCGTGCCGCGCTGAACCAGTCGAATGTCCGTAGGTCCAGCGGGAGTTTGTCGAGCCTTCCCTTCACTGGCGAATCTGCAAGCCGAGCTCCGTCGGACACTCGGGGGAAGTGGACGGCGGGGCAGGCCGCGGCTCCCGCGGGGGCGCCAGCTCTGCCCGCGAGGCGCCCAACTTCCCCGCGGCGGGGCGCCCGCGGGCCCGAGGCGCAGCGCGGTGGAGCTTGCGTTTCATTGGGCGAGGCCTCGCGGGCCGCGGGGCCCGTCGAGTCGGCGGCTCCGAATGCTTGCGTCGGTTGGTTCGGCGCCAAGTTCGGCGTCGAAATATTGTGCCTCCTGATCAGGCCCTTCCTCGGGGGGGCCGCGAGAGCGCCCGCGGCCCCGGCGGGCTGCGGCGCGCCGCGCGGGCGCGTCATTCTAGAGGCTCATTTTTTTTTGTTTGCGGGGCGCCTTTCACAATACTCCTTCGCGAAAAACTATGCCTCTGGGCTTCGGCGACGTCAGTGGCATTTTTTGTAGCCCTGGGCGAGGAAGCTGCCGATGCGCCTTGCGCGTCTCGGGCCCCTGGGCGCGCGCGGCCGTTGCGCGTTAAGCGCGCCGACTGTCATATCGTCGCAAACGTTGCGGCGCGGAGCGTCGCCTTGGCAGCCCCTGCAGCAGTGGGCCCGACCCAGCGCTGCTTCGTGGTCGGCCGCGACTTCGGCCGCGACACCTAGGAATTCCTGCCGCGCCAGCCCATCCAGAAACGATCGGCAGGGGAGCTGGTGAATCAGGGGCGGCAGAACGCATGCAGTCGCGCAGCCGTCTTCGAGAACACAAGCATCGCACATGGCTTCCCGCATTGAAGTTCAAGACGGCAACCAGTGCAAGTTACGATGGTGCTTCGATGAGAGGTGAGGGGTATTTCGATGACTCGTAATGGCTGTTGCACTGATTTGAATCTTAAACTCGCGTGCGTTCCGAAACTTGGAGGCATCTTGGGGCCCTCTTGGGATTCTCTTGGGCCCCTCTTGGGGCCTCCTGGGGCTCTTTCTCGGGGTTCTCCTGAGGTACTCTTAGGGCCTTCTTGGAGCTTCTTGGGGCTCTTTTGGGGCATCTTGGGGTCATCTTGGGGCTCTTTTGGGGGGTCTGGGGGCCTTCTTGGGGCTCTTGGGAGTGGTCTGGGTGGCCTCTTGGGGCCGTCTCAGGCCGCATTGATCAAAAAGAGGGGGGGGGGGGGGGCAATTCTTGCCCCCCCCCCCCCTCCGCGGAGGTTCAAAAATGCAGTCTTGGGGCCCTCTTGGCCCGCTCTTGGAGCGCTCTTGGAGCGCTCTTGGGCGCTCTTGGGGCCGTCTTGGGGCTCTCTTGGGCCCCTCTTGGGGCTGTCTTGGGCCATCTTAGGGCCATATTGAGGCCTCAAGAGCCCTTCTGAGGCGAAAAAGCGAGAAGGCAAACAATATTGATTTCCTCAAGTTTTTGAATGATTTTGGCCTCTTGGGCGGGGTCCTTGGAGGCCTCGGAGGGCACTTGAAACCGTCTTGGGGCCGTCTTGAGGCCTCTTGGACGCGTGTCGGAGGCTATCTTCACCCGTCTACCGCTATCTTGGGCCATCTTGGAGGCCATCTTGCGCCCTCGGAGGCGCTCTTGGAGCCATCTTGGGCCATCTTGGACGCTGCTATGGGTCCGCCGCCCCCCCCCCCCCCTCCCCCCCCTCCCCCGTCCAAGCGCAAGGGGGGGGGGGGGAGGTAAACCTCCCGAGCGGGGAAAGGCAGGCGGTTGGAAAGGGAAACGCCCTAGACCACCTGCGCCCAGAGGGCTGGTGGGACTTAAACGCAGCGGCCCGAGCAGCGCGATTGAGCGATGGTCTGGGCCGCCCCCCCGTCCTCGTCTCGTTTGATGCTTCCCGGGCGTTCCCCGCGGCGTCGCCCGCGAGTGGTTAGCGCTGGTCCTCGGAGCTCTGATGACCCCTCTCCTCTCCTCCACCTCCTCCGCTTCGCATCTACAAATATGTGCGCATGTGCGTGGCAATGGCGCATATTCATGCACGCGCGTTGCAATGAGCTACTCGGGTCTCTTGCCCGAGTCGCCTCGCGAGCGATCTGCAGTTTAGCCTCGCGGCCGTTTGCGGTCCACGTGCGGGCCCTAGCGATGGAACTGATGAAGGGTCTTGTTCGGGCGCGCGCTGGCGAAGCGGGGGCGGTGGTGTCTGCGATCCAATCGCCAGCTCGGCTGCGCGGGGTTTCTACGCGCGCCCAGGCGCGTTGCAGGCCTCGAGCCCCGGGAGCCCGAGTGCGTCGTCGCCCCGCTCTCGGGCCCTTGCGCGTCGACGTTCGGTGGGCATATGAAGTCCTGGTTGAGAGAGAATCTCGAGGGCTGGGGCGAGTTCAAGGTCGCGGGATCGCCGGTGTACCCCGGCGCGGTCGACGACGCCTGGAATGATGCTCCGCGCAGGTGTCAGCGCCGCGCGAGGATGCTAGCTGACGTCCGTGCCGTCCCCGATGTTCTGCCTCCTCGTGCGACCGCCCGCGCGTACATCAGCGAGTTCGATTCGCCCTCAGTCTGGCACAAGCGACGAGAACATGCAAACGTGGTTTCTATTTGGTTGTGCCGCACCGTGCGATAAGTTCCAGCGGCTGTCTAGCGCCCTAGAACGGGAGCGGGCCGAAGTTCAGCCGCGCTCGCATCGCCGACCTTGCTGCGCTGGATAGATTCTCGCTGGCGACGTTCGCCCAGTGGGAAGATGCATCCTGCTAGCTCGACGACGGTGCCCTTGCTCGCTCCCCCCCGGTGAAAATGCCGCGGGGCACAGCTCTCCAGGATTCTGGTCCGAGTCAATCGTCTGCGCTCGGCGCGAAGCCTCGCTGGGTTTCTCCTCTCGCCCAGAGCTGATGGAAACTGGTTGCGGCAGCGGCGGAGGTCGAGCGCGCTCGTTCAGAGGGCGATCGGAAGCTCCAGAGGCGAGCCCACTTTGCTCGCGTGTCCGCAATGCATTCTGTCCCGTTGTAGGGGCCTTTCGGCGCTGGGCTGGAAACGCGCCCCTGAGGCTCAGTGAGCAACATTGGCTATCCTGGGGCCCCGCGCACAGGAGACCCGCAGGGAGCTGTCCGTTTCTGGGCCAGCGCTGTTTTGGAAACAGTTTGTGGGGGCCGGTGGACTACTGCGCCCCCTTTCCACAACCTTGATCAGACAGAAGTGGGCGGGCAGTTGGCTGTTTCTGATGTCAGATCTCTGTCGGCATGCCCGCGATTTCAATTGTGCCCGCTTTCGTGCTGCTCTCTCCTCTCTTGCTCGTCGCCCCCATTCCCGTTGGCCTTATTTCTTTCATCGGGCTCTCGGGCCGGTCTCCTGATTGAGCGGCGCCGGCGGTTGCGGCATTTGGTGCGCGTGATCATGCCAGTCGCGCGCTTCGCGACCGGGCATGTATTTGCCGACCTCGGGTCCTTCGAGCCCCGCCGCGGGCTCGGGCCGACGTCTGGCGGGCCCAAGGGCTTGAACGAGGGCGGGCCCGGCGCGCCGCAGCTGCGCGCCGTGGCCAGTGCCTGCCCGAGACGCATCATCGACGTCTCGAACACCCCCCCCCAAAAAAGTTCGTCTGACCCTGGCCCCTGCCATCGTTTGTTCTAATGCGGGAAGTACGCCGTTTGAAGACAACTGCCCGGTAATCTTCAACAGTGCCAAACCCACACTCCCGGGGCGTCAGAGCCGCTTCAATGCGAGCGCTGCGTCTTCAACGTTTTAAACCCTGCAGGAGCGCCTTTCTGAAGGCTCGAACCGTGCGCGGCTCTGTATTTTGACGTGGGGCCGCCCGCGCCGTTGCGGCGGCTGCAAACTTTAAAGACGAACGCGCGCGGCGTTCAATCAATCTTTTCAGTCGAACCCCCTTTCCCCCACCTTGAATCTGCTGCAATTCTCAAGCTTCAGGACCGTGGGCGGCGAGGAAGTCTGATGCGAAACGCCTGGCCCGCCCCGCCGACGCATCCGCGGGTGCGTTAGGGGGGGGGGGCTGTTTCCCAAGCAGTGGTTGCATTTCGGGTGTCTTACTTGTTTGGTAAACGGGAAATGGGCTTGCGGGTCTGTCCGGCGGCTGTGTCGTCGCCGCCGCCGCCCCGTCGCCGCCTCGTCGCCGCCCGTCGCCCGGGCCCGCGGGTCGGTCTGGCGCTGCGACGCAGTCGCCGTCGCTGCCCCGTTGCAGTCTCGTCGACGCCCGTCGTTTGGGCCAGCGGGTGGGTCTGGGGGCTATGTTGTCTCCGTCGCCGCCTCGTCGCCGCTGCGTCGCCGCCGCGTCGCCGCCCGTCGCCGTCGCCGCCCCGTCGCCGCCCGCCGCCGCGTCGCCGCTGCTGCTGGGCTTCATAGATTGCGCCGCATAGTCTGCACCGCATAGATTCTCCATGCTGAAAAGGAGTTAGGACCTACCGCCTCCCCGAGACCGGGATCAGCGCCCCCCCCCCCGTGGATGTGCAAGTTGCATGGGATCCTGCCCCACCGCTGATTCCAAATTTGATATTGAACCATTTCAGACAAGCTGGCATCGAACCGCCCTCCGCACCATCCCGCGCACACAACATCATGTGCGCGCAGTCGTTACGACTTAGCTGCGCACGGCGGGGCGAAAGGCAAACGCGCGCGTCGTCGCGCGCGCGTGCAATCTTCACAAATCTTCGGGTTCCGTGAGGACTTCCAAATCGAGCGCCCCGGAATCATAAAAGCACACGGTTGTGCAACATACGTTTTCGAACAAAAACGGTTTGCACGTTTTGCCGAATTCTAAACACACTTTTTTCAACGATCTCATCACATTTGACCAAGCGGCCCTCTCGCGCGCATGTTGAAATCATTCGAGTGCCCTCGCGCGAGTGCTGGGGGGTGGGGTGTGGGGGGGTGTGGGGGGGCGCGATCCCTGTCCGATAATTTCATGCGGACCACTCTCGCGCGTCGGCTGCGCGCGTGCCGAAACCAACAGCAATCATCGCTGACTCGAGTGTGCCATCGTCGTCATCGACGTGGTCAGCATCGGCGTCGTCATTTGCCTTGCCTTCGTCATCGTCATCATCGCCACTGTCTTTGCTACTATCATCATCGTGTCTACCGTTGTGGACGTCGCCATGATACCGCATCCGCATGAGTCACCGACTCGCACTGAGGTGCCCGCGCGTCAGCGCGGCCTGCGAGACGCTCTGGGAAGTTCCTAGCGGTCAGCGCCGCCGCGGCCGCGTCGGTCGCGCAAAGATCGCTGGCCGCTGCACAAGCACGAGCGGCCTTGCGCGGCCGCGCAGATGCACCGGCCAGCACCCAGCACCCATCGCAATCGCCGCCGCATCGGCTTTACAAACCAAGTTGCGGGTGGGTGGGTGGGGTGATCGCGCGAACGCTGTAGTTGACAACCCAAGTTTTTTGTCAACAGCAACTGCCCCGTGTCGATTGTACCACATAGCTTGCTCCACATAGCATGCGCCATACAGATTGCATCGCGGTGGTAGCACCACATAGCTTGCGCCACAAGTATACGTTTGTATGTATGCATGTAAATAGCTCAGAATGTACGTATGTAGGTATGTACGTATGCATGTATGTATGTATAGACATGTATATAGGTGTTGTTTGCACAACATCGGTTGCGCCACGTGGATTATACCACGTGGCTTGCTCCACAAAGCTTGCGCCACGTAGGTGGCACCACATCGACCCTCTTTTCTACACGAGAAAGGATCCCACCACCTCGCCGAAGCCAGACTTCACCCCCCAACCTCGCGTGTTACATTTTGCATATGATCCCGTCTCTGGGTGCATTTCCCAGTTGAACTCTACTGTCCCAGCCCACTGGTGTCCGCCCCAACCCTCCCGCCATACTTTTTTCAATTCGTCAATTTTGTTCTTGCAACCGATGGGCCGACGTGCACGCGCGCGTCGTCGCGCGCACGTCCGCATCAGTCAACAACCTTACGTCTTGCAGGGATTTCAACATCGAGTGTCCCGACCACATGGTTTCCAATCTGTCTGTGCGCGCGCTCTTTCGAATTCATGAGAACACCAATGGCGTTTCAACATGTTGTTCACATGCAGCCAAACGTGCCTCCCGCGCGCATTATCCAGCTTGTTCCGCGCACGACCACCCCCTATGCCCGTGCACACATCTCACCCACCCACCCGCAACTTGATTGCAAATCCCATGCGGCGGCGATTGCGGTTGATTTTGGCGCTGGCTGGCGCATCGCCGCAGCCGCGCTTGCGCGCGCAGGCTCGCGCGCATAGCGACCAGCTAGTCTGGCGCGACCGACGCGGCCGCGGTGGCGGTGACCGCTGGGCACTTCCCAGCGCCTCGAGCGGGCGCGGTACCATGGCGACGTCGACAATGGCAGACACGATGATGCTCGCGGCGACGCTGACGATGACGACGACGAAGCCAATGACGGCGCCGATGCTGATCACGCCGATGACGATGATCGCGATGAAGGTGTTGGACGGGTTTCGACATGCGCGCGCGGCCGACGCGCGCGAGTGGCCCGCATGGAATTCATTTGACAGGGATCGTGCCCCCCGCACACGCGCAAGGGCGTTCGAATGCATATTGCTCCACATGGGTTGCACAACATCGATTGAACCACGCAGATGGGCTGCTTCACACTGCTTGCGCCGCATCGGCTGCCCCAGGTGGATTGCACCACGCAGACTGCACCGCATAGATTACACCACCTGAACTGCATCACCTCAGTTGCACCACATGGGCTTCACCACATTTCCTGCACCACATAGGTTGCACCACCTTGATGGTTCACATTGCTTAGGTCCACATTGCTTACGCCGCAATGGTTGCACCACCTGGATTGCACCACACAGTGCACACTACACAGGTTGCACCATACTATAGACTTCGCCACATGCCTTGCATCATCTACATTCCACTAAACAGGGTGACCTACATAGTTTACACCACACAGGTTGCACCACACAGCTTGCCCCACATCGATTGCAAGGTCTTACTGTTTGAGGTCCACAGTGGCTAACATGAACAGGAGGATGGGGGAGGAGGAAAAGGAGGAGGAGGAGGAGGAGAAGCAGTAGGACGAGGAGGAGGAGGACGGAGGAGGAGCAGGAAGAGCAGGAGGAGGAGGGGGGTCAGGAGGAGGAGGCCGCAGCGGCTGCGACGGATGGTCGGCTTGTCGCATTGGGGCCACGGCCGCTGATGGACGCCTGCCAGGCGCAACGCCCACCCCGACATAGTGCCGCGTGACCTCCAGCGGGAGTGGAGCGCACGGGGATGCAACGTGCCTCTTAGGGCCTCCGAGGGTTTCCTGGGCGTCTTGGGGCCTTTTGTGGGTTTCGTGGAGCCACCTGGGGACCAGTAGTGGCATGAGTGAGGACAGGTGGAGGAGCTGGAGGAGGAGGAGGAGGAGGATTCTCCTGGATTCTCCTGGGAACTCCTGAGGGCAGAGCGTTCTGAGAGCCTCAGAGAATGGTGTACAACGTTGACGTCTCGTACTCCGTAAGGCACTGTGCATTTTAGAACCACCAATGAACAATGAGTGGTTGCCCACCAGTGTCGATAATCTTGCGCCCAAGCCAACTATCCGAAGGCGAGTGCGCTCCTTTTCAGACCATGCTGGCGCTGCGTGACTAAACGCACGCATAATAGGAAACGAACACAGCCCAATCCACTGCAATGATAGAGACAGCTAAAGTGCGCGTATAGATAACAAAGCCATGCATGGTGGGTCGGTGCACTGCCAGGCTCCCTCCATCTCCTGAAACCCGGGCGATAGCGCAGAAGCACGGGCCTGATGTATTAGGCGGCCTCCGCGAACGTGTATATCTGGGTGAATTCGGCGTCACTCCAACATACTTCTACTCTATATGTGCGTCGCCCTCCCAGCGGCGACGCGCGCACCGAGACATCTTATAGTATATGCGTCGTGGCGGGCGTTTTCTGTCCACACCGCTCGGGAAACGATATATATATATATATATATATATATATATATATATGATATACTACAAGATGGGTATACTACATGTTCGGGTCGGACGCGCGCCTCCAAGGAGGACATATGGTATTAGTATGTCCCTGTGCGTCCCGTGAACTGCCGATTCGGTCATTTTTCGCCACTGCCACCCCGCAGCAGTTTGGTCTCCTGTGTCGCACACTGTGGGCCCCCGTGCCTCGTCGACTGCCCGCATGCCGGCCTGCGCGTCGCATCGTCACGGGCACGTGGGACTTCTTCAGGGGGTGAAAGCAACACATCCAGCTCATCGCATTCGCTGGAGGAGGAGGAGGAGGAGGAGGAGGAGGAGGAGGAGGAGGAGGAGGGGGAAAAGGAGGAGGAGGAGGAGGAGGAGGGGGAGGAGGAGGAGGAGGAGGAAGAGGAGGAGGAGAGGAGGAGGAGGAGGAGGAGGAGGAGGAGGAGGGGGGAGGAGGCAGGAGGAGAGGAGGAGGAGTAGGAAGAGGCGGAGGAGGAGGAGGTGGAGGAGGAGGAGGAGGAGGAGGAGGAGGAGGAGGAGGAAGGAGCAGGACAAGGAGGACGGAGCAGGATGTGGTGGAACGGGAGGAGGAGAAGGCGGAGGAGCCATAATAATCAACATACGGTAGGCAAACCAGGGAGCTGGAGGTGGTAAGTTTGGGTGCCGCTCCGGATCCAGACCCCAGGACGACCCCAGGACGACCCCAGGACGACCCCAGGACGACCCCAGGACGACCCCAGGACGACCCCAGAGGTCCCCAGGACGACCCCAGGACGACCCGCTCCGGATCCAGACCCCAGGACGACCCCAGAGACCCAGGACGACCCCAGGACGACCCCAGGACGACCCCAGGACGACCCCAGGACGACCCCAGGACGACCCCAGAACGACCCCAGAGTCAATGATGGGCCAGAGTCAGACAATGTGGCCGCAACAACTGCGATACACCTCGAGTGTCAGGGGCAGAACTTCGCAGCTGGAGAGGTCGCAGCGAGGCAGGCCCCGGGCCGCAGGATGGACGCGAACAAGGACGGCCTCGTGGAGCGGGCCGAGTTCTCCAGCGCACTGCAGAAACTCGGAGTTCCCCCCGAGGCTTGCTGTCGTGTGGAACGTCCTCCGCTCTCCTTTCTGCTCCTTCTCCATTCCTTTTCATGATGCATGACTTCTCCCTGTTGCATCCCCAGTCGTGTCAGTAGGGCGGGTTGGGCGTTTCGCTTGAGACTTCCTCACCTCGTATGAACCTGACGCTTGAAATTTGCAGCAGCTTCACGGGTTGAGTGGGGGGCGGTTCTCAGAATTCGGATTGCAGTGGCCTCTGGCCACTGCCGCCGATCCGGGGCGCCCTGGATTCGCGGCAAATTTGACGAGGACGACGACGACGAAGACGGTGCTCCTTCTTCTATTCCTGCTTTGGCTTCTTCTCCTTCCTCCCTCCTGGGGACGGTCAAGCATCGATCCGAAGATTAAGACCTGCACCGGATGGACCTGGGAGGGGTCCGCGGACCAATTTTGAGTGGATGCGGAGGAGGAGGAAGCCAGCATGGAAAACAGGAAGTGAAGCAGGAGAAGGAGGAGGAAGAGGAGAAAGCTGAGGACGATATGAAAAAGAGGAGGAGGAGGAAGAGGAGGAGTCAACGGGAGCAGGAGGATGAGGAGGAGACGGAAGAGGAGGAGGCTGAGGAGGTGGGAGGAGGAGTAGAAATGAGGATAATACAGATGATGTTGCTGATGATGCTGATGATGATGCTGATGATGACGATGATGGCGATGCTGAGGATGATGATGATGATGATGATGATGATGATGAGGAGGACAGGAGGAGGATGAGGAGGAGGAGGAGGAAGAGGGGGGGAGGAGAAGGAGGAGGAGGAATATGATAAAGAGAAGGACGAGGAGGAAAGGATGATCATGATGATGATACTGCTGCTGATGATAATGCTGATGCTGATGATGCTTATGATGTTGATGACGATGATGATGATGGCGATGATGGTGATGATGCCGATGATGACGATGATGATGATGACGATGATGATGATGATGATGATGATGATGATGGTGACGATGATGATGCTGATGCTGATGGTGATGATGCCGATGATGATGATGATGCTGATGATGATGATGACGATGATGCTGATGATGACGATGGTGACGATGATGTTGATGATGCTGATGATGATGCTGATCATGACGATGATGCTGATGATGCTGCTCATGATGCTGATGATGATGCTGCTGATGGTGGTGCTGCTGCTGCTGCTGCTGATGCTGATGATGATGATGACTTTGTTGATGATGATGATGCTGATGACGATGATGATGATGATTATGATGCTGATGATGATGATGATGATGATGATGATGATGGTGATGGTGATGCTGATGATGATGATGATGCCGATGATGATGATGATGATGATGATGATGATGATGATGATGATGATGATGATGATGATGATGATGATGATGATGATGATGGATGATGATTGATGATGATGATGATGATGATGATGCTGCTGCTGCTGCTGCTGATGATGATGATGATGATGATGATGATGATGATGATGATGATGATGATGATGATGATGATGATGATGATAGGAGGAGGAGGAGGGAGGAGGAGAGGAGGAGGAGGAGGAGGAGAGAGGAGGAGGAGGAGGAGGAGCAGCTGCGCAGCAGCAGCAGCAGGAGGAGGAGCAGGAGGAGAAAGAGGAGAAGGAGAGGACGAGAGGAGGAGGAGGAGGAGGAGGAGGAGGAGGAGGAGGAGGAGGAGGGAGGAGGAGGAGGGAGGAGGAGGCGGAGGAGGAGGAGGAGGAGGAGGAGGAGGAGGAGGAGGAGGGGGGGGACTCTGAGGAGGAGGAGGAACACAAGAGGAGGGTCATCACGCCCACGGGGGTGGGCGTCGTACTCATGATGAGGAGCTTCATTCGACGTGCAAGCAGGGCTTGATGAAGAAGGAGGACGAGGTCAAGGAGGACCATGGCCTACTGGGGGCCTTTTGGGCGCTTCTTGGGGGCCTATTGGGGCCTCTTTGGGACTTCTTGGAGGCTTCTTGAAGCCTCCCGGGGGCGTCTTGGGGTCGAAAGCTCGGCATGACATTTTTGTTCACCCTCTGGCCCCCTCTTGGGCCTGTCCTGGGACCTTCTTGGGCCGTCTTTCGGGCTTCTTGGGCCGTTGTGAGGCCTTCTTGGGCCGTTTTGGAGCTCTCTTGGGAGCCTCTTGGTCCCTCTTGGAAGCCCTCTTGGAAGCTTCTTCAGGCGTATTGGAAGTTCCTTGGGCAGTATGGAGGGCACCTTTGGCGTCTTGGATCGATGGTTTGACGACTCGGGACCCTCTGGGGCCGTCTTGGGAGCCTATTGGGGTCCTCTTGGCCCGTGTTTGGGCTCTCCTGGGCCCGGGTGGACCCCCCCCCCTCTCCCCCTTCGCAGGCAAAGCCACCCTGGCACCCTCCCCAGCAGTTCGCAGCAGCTTCACGGATTGAGTGGGGGGGTCTCAGAATTCGGAGTTCGCCTAAGCGCCGTGCACATTCGTTTGAAAACCTTGCAGCCGTTTCGCGGATGGTGTGCGGTTCATTTTCGAAATGTGTTCTCGCATTGGCGCCGCGCACATTTGTTTTAACCGTTTGCAGCCGTTTCACGGATGAAGGGGGGGTCAAATTGTTGCGCTCGTTTTTGCGCCGCGCGCATTCGTTCTCAAAGTTCGCAATACACTCGACCAGGATAGTTTAAGATGCGCGGTAAGGATGCAGGGGCCTTGGAACGCCGTGTTGACGTTTTCCGTGCAGCGCGCAGCAGAATACCGAAGCATGCAGAATACCGAAGGGGCAAGGATGCGAGAGTGCCCTTGGACAGTTGCCCCATCCTTACTATCATGGTTGACTGTAGTTTCACCGATGGAGGGCGGTTCCTTCTCAAGATGTAGATCTCAATTTTACGCCGCGCGCATTCGGCTTCAAAGCTTGCTGCAGCTTGGCGGATGAAGGGCGGTTCCTTTCCCAGTTGTGGCTCTCGCCTTAGCACCGCGTGCGCATTTGTTTCAACATGTGCAGTGGTTTCACGGAGGGGGGGGGGCGTTTCAAACTGTGAGTCCCGCTCTGGCGCCTCGAAACTGTGTTGTAAAAGCTTGCGACGCTTTCGGGGCTGAAGGGGTGTGGTGGTTGTCAAAACTTGTGCTCTCGCCGTAGCGCCGCGCGCATTCATCTTGAGCTCTTGCAGTCGCTTCACGGGTGGAGAGCGGTTCTTTTTCAGAGCAGGGCCGTCGCTTTTCCACTGCGAACATTCGTTCCCAAATCTGCGAATAGTTGCAAGACTTGAGGACTGTCGTTTTCACGGTGGGGCTCTCATCTCGGCGCTGCGAACACTCGTTATGCATGCCACGCTTTGCAGGACAACGGACCACTTCTTCTTGTCAGCATGGAGGTTTCCCATGGGACTTCGCTAAGATGCAAGGCCCAGAATCGCAAGGCCAGCACGGATCCATGGCGATTCTTTTTCATATTGGCGTTGTCGTTTCAGATTTCTTTGTAGTTCATGACCACAGATGTAAGAACGACCTCGTTCTTTGGTGCGGGGGGGTTCGAACCGCGGCCCCGCCCCCCTCCCCCTCCCCCTCGAAGGGGGAATGGGGGGCTCAAGCAGCCCCATCTTTTCCCCCGAATTGCAAGGAGGAGGGGGTCGAACCAGGGAGGCCCCCCCGTGCAACCGACGACGGTGAGCGCTGGCGCCAGCGCCAGCGTTGTCGGGCAGCGACGACGTCAACGACGACGACAACGACCACGACCACGACGACGACGACGGGGGTGATTACGACGACGACGACGATCACGATGACAACGACGACGACGTCGACCGATCCTTACAGGATGCTTTTCGGTCTGAGTCGAGCCCTAGTAGGGTTCTTGCTAATCAACACTGATAGTAAGGATGAGCGGCTTTCCAAGTTTTCCTTGCATTCTTATCCTTCGGCCCATCTTGGCCACTTTCGTTAGCCGCACCCCGCTCGAAAAGTGTCGGCATGGCCTTTCAAGACCCTTGCACCCTTATCGTGCATCCTTGCTATCCGCTTTGACGATATTTCGGTTGGGGATTGATCGAGCCCTCGTAGGATTAAATGAAGCTTGATCTTGCTATAGTAGTTCGGATTCTATCATAGTTGGACCGAGCCTGAGTAGGTTTCAGTCAGAGTTGGACCCAGCTATATCAGGATTCTATGAGTCTTGGATCGAGCCCGGCTAGGATGCAAGTCAAGGTGGGTCCACACACCTAGAGCAGGGTTCCATTCGAGCACGACTGGGCGTGAAGTTTGATAAGATGTAATGAAGGTTGGATCTGGCTATAGTGAGGTTCTAGTACATCTAGTACAGTTGGAACGAGTCAGTCTACGATACTTTAAGTTTGATCCAGCTGTCGTAGGATTGATTGTCTGAGGGTTTGATCGAGCACACATCGGGTTCTATTAGGGCGAGGCCCCGCCTGTTTGAACTCCCCGTCCCCCTGCGCACAGGCCTCCGACCCCAGTTCGAACCCACCCCCGCCTTTGGACGGGGGTTCCCCCACTCCCAGGTCATAGAGGCCGATGTCCGGTGTGAATGGGTGGGGGGGCGCGGTTTCCCCAGGCGCTCTCAATGTGTTTTTTGTTGGGGGGGACGGTCCGACGTGTTCAAACATGTGTCCATGGCAAGCGTGCACGGAGGAGGAGGAGGAGGAGGAGGAGGAGGAGGAGGAGGAGGGAAAGGCGTTCTCTTCAAGGCAAGCTTGGGCAACAGTTGCACGGGTTGGGGGGGGGCGGTCCTTCTGCGAGATGGGGGTCTCGTTGGACACTTCGTTGAGCTGTTTGACCATTGTGCAATGCGTTGCTGATTTACGCGTCGCTGAGACGCAGTGCGATGCCTTGTCAAGGCAGGCCCTTGCCGAATGCCTAACTGACAGGCCCAACTGAGCTGGTTCTTCCAAGGGGAGCGCTTCTGTCAGAACCAGAGAGGACTTGTAGGGAAGTCTTCGGAAGGGGATTTGGGACGGGACGGTGTCTTGCAGCATCATGTTTGAATAGTTGGTTGATTATGGTCATTATCCTCATCCTCCTCCCCGCACCCCCCTTCTTGCACGCGCATAGGGCATAGTGGCTCAGTTGATGGCCATACCGAGGACATTCTTTCGTTCAGTCGTTCGTTTCCCTTCTTCTCCCCAGACAACCGACGTCTTGTTATGGTCAGACAGAGTTTTTTTTAACGTGCGGTTTGGCAGATGGCGGGCGTAATCCCTCCCCCCCTGGCCAGGGGGGGGCCAGACTCCCTTCCTTGGCGCACGGGGGGAGGGAGTCGATACCCGCCGCAGGCAAATGACGATCCCGACCACGACCACGACCAGCACGACGACGACGACGTCGTGTGCCAGCTTCGAGTTGGAGGGGGTTGTCGTCCCCCCCTCCCCCTCTTGCGCCCGGGGAGAGAGGGTCCCGAACCCCCCTTGCCCCCTCAGGTGGGGTGGGTTGGGGTCGGGGGGTTCGGGGCGGGGAGGGTTCCCCGGTTTCGCAGGGGGCCTCTGGTCTTTTTTGTTCGGGGCGGGGAGACCCCCGGTTGCGGAGGCCCCCCGTGGATTCTTGTCCACGGCAGGCGAGCTTGGAACACGCTCTTTCCCTCTTGCTCTTTCGCTCTCTCTCTCTCTCTCTCTTCTAGCTCTCTCTCTCTCTCTTTCTCTCGGAGGGGGAGGAGGAGGAGGAGGAGGAGGAGGAGGAGGAGGAGGAGGAGGAGGAGGAGGAGGAGAAGGTACCCGTACAGCTACCCTTCCCTCGTTTTCCCTTTTTGGGGTCGTTCATGATTTTACTCTTCCTCGCGATGTGTCTCCCCAGAGGTGTGGCCTTCTTCCCAGGAGCCCGAGCGGTCCTGGGGTTCAGTAAGGGCTCCCAGATGTAACAAACAAACACCAACCAAGCGTAGTTGCTGTTTCACCTCGCGAGGATGGCAGGGTTTCTCTTCCCTCCTCCCCCCTTCTCCAGCTCCTCCTCCCCCCTTGTCTCCTCCCCCCAGGCCTCCCTCCCGGCGGCGTCTTCTTCTTCCAGCATTCGATCTGCCGAGTTCGCTGGAGTCTGGTATCCGCATCAGCAGGTAGAGGCGTATGTGTGCTGAGGGGTCGGTGCCCATGATCTTTGACCGCCTCTGGTTCTGGCTTTGCCTCCTTCTCCGTCGAGCTTTGAGCTGCAGGCGGTTCTGCTGGTCGCAGCTGGCGCCTTCGTCTTCTCTTTCTCCTCCTCTCCTCCACAAGTATTGTCCTCCTCGCTGCAATGACCTGAACCCTGAACTGATAGTGTTACAGCCGTCCTCGTCCCATTGCGGCGACGTGCCCGAATCTCTCTCTCTCTCTCTCCCCTTCCCTCTGTCGTTTCTCTGTCTCCTCTTTCTTCTCTCTCCCTCTCTCATTCAGTACCCCCTCTCTCCGTTCCTTGGCCCGCACACCCCGACACCTACGTGTGCCTGCACCGCTGTCACCAGCCACCATCTCGAGCGGCACTCTTGACAGCATCACTGCCTCCTCTCCGCTTCCTCCCGCCTCCGGCGCCGCCGCTCCTTCTGCCTCCTCCTCCCCCCCGCCGCGCCGCCACGGCCAGGCCGCCGACAGGGCGGCGGTGCTGGCCGACTTCGACAACGACGGGCAGATAGAGTGGTCTGGGCAGCCCGGCTCCGGCGGCCCACTCCCTGGTCGGGAGCCTTGAGACGGGGGTTGATGCAACCAGGTGTCAGCCAGCGCGCCGGATCTTGCAGGATCCTGCAGCGCCAGAGGTGCATCGAGCCTGGCCGGCGTGCGGGATCTTGCAGGATCCTGCAGGATCTGGCAGGACCCTGCAGAGCCTGACCGACCGGGGCTTGCATTGATCCGGGTCAGTGCGGCGCCTACTCCCTTCTGGATGCAACTCCTGGGAGGTCAAATTCTGATTTTGCCCTGGTCCGAAATCCGGCTTAATCCCGCTCAATCCCGCTTAATCTGGCTCAATCCCGTTTCATCCGGCTTAATCCGGCTTAATCCGAGGCCCACTCCGGCGTAACAGCCCCCCAATGGGGCTTGATTTTATTTAATCTTTCCGACGAAAACCTCCCAGTAGTTGCCTCCTAACTCCCTGGCAGGGGGCTCTTCCCCGCCGGGTGCTGCCAGAGGCGTCCGTGAAGCAGAGCGCTCCCGAGGCGAGCGGGTCCTGCAGGCTTCTGGCCGATGCTGGGCCTCCCTGGGGCCCTCCCAGGGCCCCTGGAGGCCAAGCAACAAGAAAAAAACATGACTCGTGATGAGGAGCTGGCCCGGGGGAGAGCCCTTGGGTGCAGGACTGGTTTCCGTCAGGACCCGCTTCCTGCCTGCGTGCTGGCAGAGGGTGGCCCTGGCCCCAAAGTGGCCCCAGTCTCCTCCTCCTCCTCCTCTTTCCCTTCTCCCTCTCCTCCTCCTCGCCCTCTCCTCCTCCTCCTCCTCCTCCTCCTCCTCCTCCTCCTCCTCCTCCTCCTCCTCCTCCTCCTCCTCCTCCCAGGCACCCCAGGGAGGCACGTACGACTTCCAGAGCACTGAGCACCGCGCACCCCTCACGGGCTCCGCATGGCCAAACGCGTTGGCGGCACTCCAGGCGCCACCTCTGGCAACACCCGGTCTCACTCCTCCCGCTTCTGCGCATTAGCTGTCCTCCCTGTCTGGGGCAGGGGCAGGAGCAGAAGTAGGAGAGGAAGAAGGGACATCGAGTGGAAAAGGCGAACAGGGACAGGAGTACGAGGCGGAGCGACACGCTATCCGCTTGCAGTGCCTGGTGTGTCGCCGGGCTGCCGCCGCGACACTTTTTTGGTCGCGGCCGCGAGACAAGCATCAGGCGGCGAAGGCAGCGTCCGGGCCACGGGCGAGGCTAATTGGCTAAAACAGGAGCGTCGGCCGGCCCCCTCAGACGGCAGCTGCAGGCTGGGTGATGCTGAACTGGCTGACGTACTGCAAGCTCGAGCACGTGCACTGGACAAAATGACCAGAATTCGAGTGGCCAACGCATTCGGTGCCTGCCACAGTATGAGACGTGAACCAGGACAACCAAGTCCGTCAATCTAAGTGGGGGCAAGTGCGAGGCCGGTGGAGTGAGTCGCTGGTGGGGCGCCAGGCTCCAAACGCCCTGGACGACGTGTGCTCGCTAGGGGGGCTGAGCTGCCGCGGGACGTGGTGCAACGCATCCTGCCAGAAGCTGGTGGTGAGCCTGGGGTGCTGTAGCTGCCGCGGAAGGCTGAACCACTCCGAGGCGATACCACCAACCGTCAGACCACCCCACAGTGCAAGGGGGAACCAAGCGACTGTGGGCCACGCAGCGCGTGCCGGCACGGCGTCAGGCCTCAGAGGGAGGGGGGGGAGACCAGCTGGCGTGGTGAGCATCGCCAGCGTGGAGAGAAAGGGGGGGCGGCACTGGTGGGGACGAGCGTATCCCGAGTGAACAGACCTGGCTGTACCTCCCGAGGCACGTGGCGTCTGTGCGAGCCAGGCGTACCGATGCCCTAAGGCGAGGGGCGCCAGTGCGAGGGGGCGAGCCGATGTCATAGGGCGATGCGCCTGGGGGAGCGGCACTGCGGTGGACACGAGGGCCAGGGGGCAACGCCAGACCCAGTCCGCCGCTGGCACTTCCGCCCAAGACCCGGGGAACGCCAACACACACACACACCACGTGGTCCTCCAGGGCCGCAGCTAGCCGCCGCTGAGAGTGATGAGCCAGACCACGGGCAGCGGGGAGCACGGGCGGCCCTGGGGGGGGGGGCAACCACGCCGACGTCTGCAGTACGTCGGGCGGGCCCCGGGGCCAAGGGCGGGGGAAACCCGCCTGGCCCGAGAGGGGAGAGGCGAGGGGGAGCAGCGCCTCTCCCCTCAGCCTGGCCCCGAATCCGTGGGTCAGGGGCCATGGTCATTCTCGGGGGTCGCAGCTGATCGCCGCTGTGATCTCTCTTTCATCTCCTCGGGGGTCGCAGCTGATCGCCGCTATGGTCTCTCTTTCATCTTCTCGGGGGTCGCAGCTGATCGCCGCTATGATCTCTATTTGATGGTTGGTGTGTCCGATTGTTGATCCTCCAGGGACGCATCAAACCGCCGCAGATGTGAATCAGCAGTGGGACAAGACAGTGGGGGAGGTGGGTCCTCGGGGGTCGCAGCTGATCGCCGCATGAGTCCATATTGACAGAGAGGTGAAGAGGCAAGGCCGCGCTCACCGCCAGGCGGACGGGGGGGAGGCGGAGGACTTCCTGCCCCAGGGCAGGGAGTGGGCCACCGCATCCCCCCCCGCCTGCCTGGCGGCGAGAAAAGGCTTGCCGCAGCCCCTGTGTAGAAGCAGAGTGCGATGCCACTTCCAGCCTCCGCCCTCGGGCTGCTCTGAGTGCTGACCCAGCGCTGTAGCTGATGACGTCTGGGTCAAGCTCTGCCCGTTGCATTCGCTGAGGAGCGACAGGGCCTGCACACATTGCCCGACCTTCCCACACGCGCAGAACTCGGGAATGTAGCTGCAGCGTCTGGCTGCAGCGTCGCTTTCCACCAGTCGCTGCGCAGCGAGAGCCACACCCGCCGAGCTGGGACAGTGCCTGCTGCCATTGTCCGCCCTTCACGCACACTCTGATCCCACTGCTATCACTGATCACGTTGGGCTCCAATGCCGCCGGCCGCATTTTGCTGGGCAGCGACAGGGCCTGCTGCAGTGTCCACCCTTCTCGCACCTGATCCCAGCGCTGCAACTGATGACAGTGGGCTCCGACTTAGCTTCCCCCATTCCGGCAATAGCGCCAGAGCATGTTGCCATTCCCCGTTTTTGACAACGTTGCGCTCCAAATCAATCCCAGACACCCGCTGAGCAGCGACAGTGTGGGTTGCCATTGCTCACCCCTGGCGCACGCGCTGCTCCCCAGCGCTGTAGCTCACAACGTCCAGCTCGCACCCCGCACCTCGTGCTCGAGGCCTCTGCCTATTTGATGGTTGGTGTCTCCGATTGCTGGTCCTCCAGGGACGCAGCAAACCGCCGCTGATGTGAATCTGCAGTGAGACAAGACAGTGGGGGAGGTTGGTCCTCGGGGGTTGCAGCTGATCGCCGCAAGAGTCCGTATTGACTGAGAGGTGATGTGAAGAAGCAGTGTGCTATGCCACTTCCAGCCTCCATTCAGGCTGCGCTGAGTGCTGACCCAGCGCTGTAGCTGCTGACGTCTGGCTCGAACTTTGCCCACGTTCGCTGAGGAGCGACAGGGCCTGCACCCACTGCCCGACCTTCCCACCCGCGCTGATCTCGGGAGTGTAGCTGCAGCGTCTCGCTGCAGCGTCGCCTTCCACCCTGATCCCACTGCTGTAACTGATCACGTTGGGCTCCAATGCCGCCTGCCGCATTTTGCTGGGCAGCGACAGGGCCTGCTGCAGTGCCCACCCTTCTCGCACTTGCCCCAGCGCTGCAACTGATGACAGCGGGCTCCAACTTAGCTTCCCCCATTCCGGCGATAGCGCCGGAGCATGTTGCCATTTCCCGTTTTCTTGACACACTGACTCCAGCGTCGTAGCTGACAGCGTTGCGCTCCAACTCAACCTCTGACACCCACTGAGCAGCGACAGTGCGAGTTGCCATTGCCACCCCTGGCGCACGCGCTGCTCCCAGCGCTGTAGCTCACAACGTCCAGCTCGCACCTCGCACCTCGTGCTCGAAGCCTCTGCAGCTCCCCGCCTGGACCCGGGGACGCGGCAGCGCCGTGCGTGAACGGGGGGGTGGACGGGGGGTGGCGTGCCCTGGGTGGAGTGAAGACGGAGCGTGCACGGGGGGGTGGCGAGTGACGGCCCTTGGCCGCCGCGACACGCTAAGAAAGCATGATTGACCGTTCGTGATCTCTTTTCCAGTCTAGCGGTCGATGTCTCAGCGTGCATTTGAGACAGCACAGGCTCAGCCAAAACGTATATCAAGGATGAACGCCCACCGCAACTGTCAGACATGGGTTTACTTAGGTGTGCTCGGCACACGTTCAATATACAATCCACGACGGCCGATTAGTTGCGCATGCTGACCCTCAGCCGCCAGTATACTTTGTAGTTGAGGGGACGCTCTCTACATTCGTGGGGTCAATTTAACGCACCCATACTTGCTGTCTCATATGGAAGCACAGGGGCCTGACTATGAGCAGCCGAAGCGCACCTGAGCCACACTACGACTCAAGCCATGATGAGGAGGAGGTGCACACACGGAGACACGGAGTACACCGACTGGCAGGACCAAAAATGAGGATGATGAGGAGGACATCGGCGAGTCAGTGAAGTAAGATCAGGAGAAGTAGGAAGGCATCGCCCGGATCGGCTCGAGAGGTTGGCCAGATTCTCACGCCGAGTCAGTATGTCGTTTTATGTTTTTGGGGGCGCCCAGGTGCAAGGTCTGATTCTTGTGATTGATGGACGAATGCCATGTGAATTGAGCATGATCTCCAATCGTTCGTCTGTGTGGCTTGGCATTAACTAAGTTTCTTACGTCGTCGCTTTCTTCGAGAGGGTTTCAATAATAGAGCCAGGATGGGACCAGGGTGGGGAGACACTGGCGCACGAGGAAGAGTGAAATGAGGGGAACTGCAAAGATGAGGGAAGGGAGAGACTGTGAAGTGCATCGTGCGGTTTGTAACCCATATTCATATCATTGTAGAAACCTCGTGTTGAGCGCACTTTGACTCTGGACTCATGTGCACGCCATGCGAATACTCATCGAAGGTGAGAGGGTGAGATCGAAGTGGAACGGAGAGCCCCCCACCTTGAAATCGGTTTCGGTTCGGGTTCGTGTCGTGCATGCGGGCGAGGCGACTCTACCTGGGCGGGCGAGGAGACTGCACCCTCCTCTGGCCAGGGCTCGGCGGGGACAGAACTCCGCGCCCACCGGCCGTGGTGTCCCGCCGCAGTGTCCCGATGGTGTCCTGGTGGTGTGTCGATGGTGTCCCGCGGTGTCCCGCCGTGGCGTCCCGATGGTATGCCGTGGTGTCCCGTGGTGTCCCTTTGTGTCCCGCGGTGTCCCGCGGTGTCCCATGGTGTCCCTTGATGGTGTCCTGTGGTGTCCCGTGGAGTCTCCTGGTGTCCAGCGGTGTCCCGTGGAGTCCTGCCGTTGTGTCCTGATGGTGTCCCGTGGTGTCCTGTGGTGTCCCGTGGTGTCCCGCGGTGTCCCGCAGTGTCCCGTGGTGCCCCGTGAGATCGATAGTGAGTTCGATAGTTAGATCGATAGTGAAATCGATGTTGAGATCGAGACTGAGATCGATAGTGAGATCGCGAGTGAAATCGATAGTTGCATCGATCGTGCGACCGATAGTGGAATCGATAGTCAGAGCGATAGTGAGATCGATAGTGAGATCGGTAGTGCGGCCGATTGTTAGATCGATCGTGTGACCGATAGCGAGATCGATGGTCAGAGCGATAGTGAGATCGATAGTGAGATCGAGAGTGAGATCGATAGTGAGATCGCGAGTGAAATCGATAGTTCCATCGATAGTGCGACCGATAGTGGAATCGACAGTCAGAGCAATAGTGAGATCGACAGTGAGATCGATAGTGCGGTCGATTGTCAGATCGATCGTTTGACCAGATCGATAGTCAGAGCGATAGTGAGATCGATAGTGAGATCGAACGCGAGGTCGACACTAAGATAGGCAGTAAGATCTATATTGAGGGCTGTTGTGAGGTCGATCGTGAGATCGATCGTGTGACCGATAGCGAATCCGATAGTGAGAGGGATAGTGAGATCGATTGTGAGATCGACTGTGTGATCGATTATGAGATTGATATTGAGATCGAGAGTGAAATCGATAGTGAGGTCGATAGTGAGATCGATTGAGTGGGAAGTTGGTCTCTCCCTCCCCCCCGAACCTCCTTATCACCCGAACGGTGGTCGTATATGTACTGTCTATACGTGGCTGCCTGGCTGTATCAGCACCATCAGATGTTTGCACAGACCATGCCCGAAGTGGGCATTCTTTACCGTGAGATCGAGTTGCCAGGAAAGTTAGCATGCACGAAACAGCCAAAGACACGCGCCCGCGACGGGTACGTGCACACATCTGTGATGTCGAATACCTGTGTGCCCAGTGTTCGTCTGGGGCAGCAGCAGATATGGCAGCTGGCAGCCCAAACATAATCATCGTGTTTTGAGCTAATGCGATGAGCACAGCTGGTGCCAACTTCTTCCAGCTCACAAGAGTGACGTTTGGTATTGCACGGGATGTATTCATCCAGAGATGGCGGGTGCTGATGAAGCATTGCGTCAAGCATCACTGCCGCCGCGGCATCATTTTTTTTGAAATCTGTTTTGGGTTCGGCCAGTGGCCGTGACGGCTAATATTCGTACCCGCTACGGTGGTGTCCCTTCAACGGTGTGGTCGAAATTGTCCATATCATTGATGCGCCATTGGTTCAATCAGATTCTCAGTGCGCTTGCAAATTCGTTGGCTCCGATACAGCGCCAAGAAGTACAATACTCCGGCCGCGTCGTTTATGGTGAACCAGCGTGCAGCTCACAGTAATTAACCCAATGCGCGAGTTAAGGCATCGTTGCACACGCCAGCACTAATGTATCACCTGATTCTTCACGAGTGAAGTAACCTTGAACTTGACATTTGTTTTCACTTCTTCCTGTACAGCTTGACGACGTCTTCCCTTCACCTTATCCCGTATTCCTTCTCCCTCTCTTGCCCTTCATTTCTCCTCCCTTTTCCCTACTTCCATTTTTTTCCGCTCTTCTCCGTCCTGAGACCTTTCTGCTTCCTCTTCCGCTCTTCCTCCTGTTACTTCCTCTTCCTTTCTTTTCCGCGTCCGAAGCTACTCAGGCTCAAGACTTCGTATCTTCTCAAGAAACGCGGGTGCGAGATCAGCGCCTGTTTTGCCCTGCTCCAGTACCTGTGGGCGTTTCAGATCTTCAGCGATGGGGAAGAAGGAGAAGGTATCCTGGACCGCAGGTGAGAAGTTCATGGTGTTCAACTTCGTCACCGGGGGCCTGTGTATGCTGGCGACCATTGTCCCGCACCTGCCGTGGAGGTACGCTCTGGCACAGTCCTCGATGACCGTGCGCTTCTCCATGGATCGCAGGTACTCCCTGTTGCACATCGGCGACAACCTCGGCATGGGCAGGTCGTGGCTCAAGCTCCGCAAGGACGTGTGCTTCAAGCAGCAGGAATTCAACAGGCCCGACCCGGTGTCGGGGATCCTGGGAGCCGCTGGAGGAATGATGGGCTCCGGTGGCGCCTTGGTCGTCGGAGGAGGAAGATGCCAACAGTGCCACCCTCCAGGGCCCATTTCGATCCGATCGATCCGATCCGATCACGGTTTCGGGAAGTTCGATCCGATCCGATTTCGAGCTCCCAGCGATCCGATGCGGCTCGATACCTACAGAGTGCTTCTGCGCACCCTGCTGCAGGCGATCCGATGTTTGATCTCGTCCCCGTGCCGCTGCGGCCCGGTCCGACGTGCACTCCAAGTCGATCCGACTTCCCGATTCGATGTTGGCCTACCCTGCCTTTCTCTCGTTCTTTCTTTTTGGGGGCTTTCCGGTGGGCTCGTCGCCGCGGCTGCACTCGCCTCGGAGTCTTGGTCAGGCCGCGCCCCGGGAGCGGCCCAGGGAGTAACTCCAGATCTCGTAATAAAAGGGAGGGGGGTCTCATTTCGGGGGGGGTCTCTTCCAAGCTATCTCGGAGGGCCTGGGGGGGTCTGGGGACGGTGTTTTGGAGGGTTTTCCCACGGGGGGGGGGGGTCTGAAATGGCTTGTCTTGGAGGGTCCAGACCCCCTCCCTTTTATTACGAAATCTGGAGTAGTGATATCCGTATCTTTGCGTCCCCCAGGTCGGATGCGCGGCGTGGCCTGCCTGCAAGCAGGCTGTGAGCCAGCGCTGCTCGGCGTACTCCGTCATGGCCTTCACGGGAGTCATCTGCGTCCTCTTGCAGCTGGTCTCCGCCAGCGCTTCGTTCGCATTCCCGGTGATGCTCACCAAGGAGGCCGAGTTCCTCAAGAAGAAAAAGAAGAAGCTGGACGCCGCAAAGGCCCAGACCATGATCTGCGGCGTCGTCGCGTTCGTGACTGGTTTCTTGTCTTGGATCACATGGACTGTGCTCTCTGACATGACCTTCAAGGATCTGGCGTCGAAATCTGCGTACCCGTACCCGTCCGCCTACATCGGGGTATATTTGGCGGGCTTCGCCATTTTCCTGTTCTCCATCGCCTTCTTCCAGTGCCTGAACCGCGTGTACTATTTTGTTGGTGGGAAGCCAGGCGATGAGGATGGGGGACGGAAAGCCCTAGCGTCACAATCCTCCCCCATCCACGTAATGTCATACCGGATTCTAGCTGGCCCCGAGCCGACCCGAGGGGACCTGAAGCCCTGCGTGGACATGGGCCTCCCACAGGCGTGCCTCCACGCGCCCTCTGAAGCATTCCCTGACAGCTGGGTCCGTGCCTGTGCGGAGCCCCTGGGCCGCCCAGGGCTCGAGGCGAGTGGGTGGCCGAGCAGCCCGAATCCAGTCAAAATCAGTCTCCGCCGGCTCTGACTGCAACAGGATGTCTGATGTCAAAATCAGTCTCCGGATCCCTCCCCGGGTCCATCCCGACCCGTTTTCCGAGGCGGATCCGGCCGCGGCGGCGAGACGCCTCCAGGAGGCCAACAAATAACGAGCAGTGCCAGAGGAGGCCTCCGTGGTCTCAACTGGGCCTCTCCGAGGTACAGGCTCGAGATTGGAGAGGTAAGCCGACGAGCACCGCCAAGCCTCGACAGGTCCGACCCTCGGGGGACATCCTCCTCCTCCTCCTCCTCCTCCTCCTCCTCCTCCTTTCCTCCTTCAATCCTCCTCCTCCTCCTCCTCCTCCTCCTCCTCCTCCTGCCCGTGGCCGGTGCAGCCCGCACCGCTCCACTCAGTTCAGGGCCCCATCGCTGGCGGGCGGAGGCGCGGTGGTGCTGCCGTCGGCGGCGCGCGCAGAGGCGGTGGCCCGGCCGTGCCGTCCTCGCGTCGTGGCCGAGCCACGGCGGGAGGCCCGTTGGCCGCGCTCGGCTTCCAGGGGGGCCTCACCGGGCCCCTGGGGCTGTCCAAGAGACTTCTCCGGAGGAGAAGCCGGCCCCGGGGGAGTGGTCGAGACCTCCAGGGAGCCCCGCCGCGAGCAAGAGCGCGGCGTCGGAGGTCTGGGGATGGGGGCGGCCTTCCGAGGAGGCGGCGGGGGGTGCTCATCCAGGGCCTCCCAGGAGGGGTCCGAGTGGACGGGGTCGGAGGATCGCGCCGCATCGCCGATGCATCGGCGATGCGGCCAGATTCGGATCCCGAATTCTTCCCCGCCGACGGCGGCGGTGCATCGCTGGCGTCGCCGATGCAGCGGCGATGCATCGGCGATGCAGCGGCAATGCGGCGCGATCCTCCGACCCCATCTGCTCGGACCCCCCAGAGGAGAAATTTATCTCAACACGCATTTGCCTCCCCAGAGTGGGCTTCTAAGGAGGCTTCAGAGAAGCCTGCAGGCCGGACGCGTCCCCATCAGCACGGTCGGCGCGGAGCCTTCGGCACTGTCGGGGGCAGAAAATCCAAGAAACCTTCCTGGCGTACGTAGTTTTGCGAGTTCCCTCGTCCCCCTTCTTCTTAGCGGTTTCCCCAAAACATGCTTCTACCATGTGTGCGTCGGCCCCCCGGAGGGGCGATGCGCGCTTAGAAATCTTATAGTACATGCTCGGTTGCGGGCGCTTTCTGGTCATACCGCTTGAGTGTAATCTGGTCGGACGCGCACCTCCAAGGAAGACACATCGTACTAGTATGTCCTGCTGCATCCCATCTTAGCCCTAAGTGGGCTCCAAGATGGCACAACGTAACCCAAGATGGCGCCAGATGCCTTCTTGGAGCCTCCCCCGCCTTCTTACAAGGCCGCCCCCCCCTCCTCCCCCCGAGAAAGTTCCAGATTCCGACTGGACTGTTTAGATCCCAATTCGACGGTCCAGATCCCAACCAGTAAAGCACCCGGAACGGTCCAGATCCCAACCATTCTTGTTTGAGTTTCCAAGCACTTCAAGCGCTGGATAGGCGCTACACAGGCTCTTGATGGGCGCTTGATAGGCGCTTCCAGAAGGCGCCTCCACGGCTTCGTGAAGGATTCCCGTGGGTTCCTCTAAGGCTTGCTGAGGGATTCCTGATGATTCCTGAGGGCTCCTCAGGGATTCCTGAGGGATCCTTGAGTGATCCCTGACAGTGTCCTGAGGTTTCTTGAGGGTTCTTGAGGGATTCCTGAGGATTTATGAGGGTTTCCTTGAAAGGTTCTTGAGGATTCTTCTTAAGGTCGCTGCCGCCAACGTGCTCTCTCACGCGCGCGGCCCTCCAGGGAGATGATGATGATGATGATGATGATGATGATGATGATGATGATGATGATGATGATGATGATGATGATGATGATGATGATGCTGATGCTGATGCTGATGCTGCTGCTGATGATGATGATGATGATGATGATGATGATGATGAGGAGGAGGAGGAGGAGGAGGAGGAGGAGGAGGAGGAGGAGGCTGTCACATGTGACGCCCTTTTGTCCCCAGTCTTTGAAGCGCTCTCGCCGCCGTGGCCGTCGGCGGCCTCGGGGGAAGCGTCAGGGGTGGAGGGGGAGAACAGGGGTGGAAGAGCAGCTTCTTGTGAGAGCCAGGACTATCGAATGGCCTTCGGCCCACTCCGCCACCGCGCCTGAGGTGTGGGTCATGCGCCTCCGGGATGGATGCCAGGGTCTGTTGGTCTCGTGGGGCTCTTGGAGGGCTCTCGGGGGCCTCTGGGGGGGCCGCCTGGGAGGCTTTTAGGGCCTCCTGGATGCCTATAGGGGGCTTTTGGTCCCCCCTTGGAAGCGCGCGATCTTGAATGGAAAGCTCAACGTGTCAGGTCGGATTCCTCCTCTGGGCCCCCTCTTGCATACGTTTTGCTGGCATTTTGTGTACGCAATTTATCTACGTTTCGTAAGCGCTGTCTATACGTGTCGTAGACGTGTCCACCACAAGTATGTGTCGCATGCGTTTGGTATGGCGTTTTGCACGCGTGTTGGATACGTTTGGGGTATTATGCCGATGCGCTTGTGTACAATTCCAAAGGCACCAATATGGGATCAATCGGGCATGCGACGACCCTCGCCTCCTGCAGGATTAGTTGATCTTCGATTTTCTCTTCAAGCGGAGTCAAAACGCGCCAATCCCATCTTCCCGCTGGATTCTCAAATGTCTTTGTTGGTTCTTAAATCGAGAACCCAGTAGGACACCTGACCGGACAAGAATGGGAAGTGCAGCTCTGTCCACGAAGCTTGTCAGACAACGTCGTGTTGAGAACGTCGAGGAAAGTCAGAAACGTATCGCAGACGACCAACACATATTCCATCATATCATTGTATTGATCTGCCGCGCTGTTCTGTTGCATTGGTTTGCTTTGCTGCTGTGGTCTGCCGCGCTGGTTTGCCAAGCTGCTGTGGTCTACTGTGCAGCGGACGGCACCCCGAAAAATTGGGCCAACCGCCGTCGCAGAGGCCGACCAAGACAACAATGGGCAAAAGAAGTAGTTGCAAGTTTGTGACTCATGTGTGTGTGTGTGTTTGGCGCACCATCCTCGCGTTTGGCGGGCTGCTCTTGACTGCATGTGGGACGCTTTTGGCGCACCACCCTGATTTTTTATGTGCTCTTTTGCCTACGCGTCCTCAGGATGCACGGCCCACTGACTGACTGACTGACTGACTGTGGTCTGTTGTGTTGATCTGCCGTGCTCCCGTGGTCTACCGTGCTTGTCTGCAGTGCTCCTCTGGTGTGCCGTGATGGTCTCCACTGCTGCCGTGGTCTGCTACGTGTACGTGCTGGGTGTGCTGGGCGGGCGGGCGGGGGGAGTACGGTGTGCGTGCGCGTTGCGTGCTTGGCGGGCGGGCGCTTGTGGTCTGCCGTGCTCCTGTGGTCTGCCGTGCTCCTGCGTGGCATGCCGTGCTCTTGTGTGGTCTGCCGTGTTCCTGTGACGCGTTTTGCTGTGCTCCTGTGGCATGCCGTGCTCCTGTTTGGTCTGCCGTATTCCTGTGTCGTCTGCCGTGCTCCTGCCAACTGCCGTGCTCCTGTGGTCTGCCGTGCTCCTCTTGTCTACCGTGCTCCTGTGATCTGCCGTGTCCTTGTAGTCTGCCGTGCTCCTGTGTGATCTGCCGTGCTCCTGCGTTCTCTGCCGTGATCCCGTGGGGTCTGCCGTGATCCTGTGGTCTGCCCTTCCCCTGTGATCCGCAGTGCTCTTGAGAGACCCTGACGTGCTCGTGTGGTCTGCCGTGCTCCTGCGCTCTGCCGTCCCCCCGTGTGGTCTTGCCGTGCTCCTGCGCGTAAGTCTGCCGTGCTCCCGTGGGGGTCTTGCCGTGCTGCCGTGTGCTCCGCCGTGCTCCCGTGCGGTCCGCCGTGCTCCTGCACGGTCTGCCGTGCTCCTGTCTGGTCTGCCGTGCTCCGGTGTGGTCTGCCGAGCTCCCGTGTCGTCTGCCGTGCTCCTGCGTGGTCTGCCGTGCGCCAGTCATATGGCGTGCTCCTGCGGTCTGCCGTGCGTTTCTGGTCTGCCGTGCTCCTGCGTGGTCTGCCGTGCTCCGGTGTGGTCTGCCGTGCTCCTGTTTGGTCTGCCGTGCTCCTGCGTGGTCTGCCGTGCTCCGATAATATCGGGCCGGACGAAAGGGGGGGATTGCGAAAGGGGGGGTTGCGAAATTTGCTGCATGCAGTTGGTCTCGGCCTCACCGAGGGGCCCATTCCTCGATACATAGTCGCCTCCGGCGCCGGGAGGCGCCGGGAAAATCAGCTACGTGAGCTGATTCTCAAGCCCCCCCTTTGCTATCCCCCCCTTTCGCCCGACCCGATAATATGCCGTGCTCCTGTGGTCTGCCGTGCGTTTCTGCTCTTTCCGTGCTCCTGTTTCGGCTGCCGTGCTCCTGTTCGGTCTGCCGTGCTCCTGCGTGGCCGGCGGTGCTCCTGTGTGGTCTGCCGTGCACATGCGTGGTCTGCCGTTCTCCGGTACAAATTCAGGAGGGGAAAAAACACACAGACACAATTAATCCTCGATTTCCCAGAAAATATGGGAAAATATGGGAAGTGGGGGGGAAGACAAAAACCCAGGAAATATGGTAAAATATGGGGAATCTTTTTATTTGTGTGTATTTATTTGTGTGTTCCAGTTCCCCTTCACAAATATGGTGTCGAAAACAGCTCATCCGAGGCTGCATGTTTCGAGGAGGCCTGCAGCGAGAGCCCCTTGTTTGAAGAGACGAGGAATCCTCGAGCAACTTCAACGTGTCATGTCCCTGAGGATGTCTGCAGCCAGAGCCTCACTGTTTGGGAACATCGTCGCAGGGCCGATCCCCCCAACATCCCCATGTGGGGAGGATATATCAGGCGAAACGCTTGTGTTTGAAAGAGGTGATGCGGGTAAGCTCTTAGTTTGGTGAGGGTGCCCCTAGTGAAATCGTCATGTTTGGTGGTTTCGAGGGCGCTCTTGGGGTCATTGGGGGGCTCGTGTTGCGCCCTTCGGGGCCGCCACGACGTCTTCAACCATCAATACACTATGATGTTGGACACACGCATTGTTCGAAGGATATCTCTCTCGAAAGCGCAATCTTTAGAGGGCGGGTTTCGGCCGCCTTGAAGCCTTTGCGATCGCGATTCCAAGACGATGTTATAATTGAAGTTTTTGTTCCAACCATCCTGTGGTGTTGGACCCTCGTTTTGAAGAGACGGTCCCCGCGTCCCCGCGTCCCTTCTCTTCCCCTCCACTCCTCTCCTCCTCCCCCTCCTCCTTCCCCCTCCTCTCTCCTCTCGTCAGCCTCTTACTTTGGCACGCCCCTCACACGTTTCGTGGCCCCATAGGGAGCTCCACCTAAGGTCCAAGTGGCGCAGTTCGCATGGCGGCGCCGCCCCATTTTGGCACACCCCTCACACGCTTCGTGGCCCCATAGGGAGCTCTACTTAAGGTCCCAGTGGTGCAGTTCTCATGGCGGCGCTGTCCCATTTTAGCACACCCCTCACACGTTTCGTGGCCCCATGGGGAGCTCCACCTAAGGTCCCATTGGCGCAGTTCGCGTGGCGGCGCCGCCCCATTTTGGCACACCCCTCACACGTTCCGTGGCCCCATGGGAAGCTCCACCTAAGGTCTCAGTGGCGCAGTCCGCATGGCGGCGCGCCGCTGTGGACGTTACTCTAGAAGCAATGTCAAAGACTTACTTAGGAATTGTACTAGGCCCACTCGGGCCAAGTGCACACTGTCTCGCCTATGGCTCATGTGTGATGGACGCGATCCACGCACGAAGTTCCCAATTGGAGATGTTTGTGCAGTTGGTTCTGACAGTGTCATTTACGCTTTCCCCGGACCCCACGATGTTTTCAACATCCAGGCCCTGTTCGACCCAGAATGACTGCTGCAGCCGCTGTTGCAGCCTGATGATTTGATCGGGGGTTGGCACGGAGGGGTGGGATATCTTGTGTGCTTATCTTCCGTGATGGGGGTGCCTCTTGGATACCGGACACCCAGCCCGACGCCATTGCAGGTTCTGCCAATGTTTGTTTATGCTGTATTGTGCTGTAATTTCCGTAGCCCGGGCCCGCCAAACGATGAAGCGGCAATTTGCGTCTCTCCTTGCTGCGGGCTGGGGGCCACCTCTTTCAGTCAATCACCTTCAGCCCACAGGGGCTGCCTGACTGCGAGGATTTCACAAGCATTGAGGCGCAATGGGAACAAGCACCCGTGCCGCTTGCGCTTGTGAAGTCGCTGTCTTTGCTCACTTATCCCTTCTGCTGCCCAGGCTCGCCAAAAGAGAGGAGGCTATGCCAGCTTCTCTCCCTTTGTTTGCGGGCTTGGCTGTTCCTCTGCCGCCCTCTCTTGGGGCGACGTCGTTACCCTTTTCCCGCCCTTGAGGCTGTCTGACTGCGAGGCTTCCCAAGCATTAAAGCGCAATAGAAGCAACCACCCGTACCGCTTGCGCTAGGGAAACCTCATGCAGTTTTGATGTGCCTTTCTTCCCCGCCCAGGCTCGCAAAGAGAGAAAGAGCTCTGCTGCCGCTTGGGAGGAGGGTTTGAATGTAGGCTTGCGGATGCTGGAGGGGAGGTGAGGCAAATACTTCCGAGGAGCCAGGACTGGGGCAACCACATCCCCTCAGGCTTTCCCAGCATCGCGTTTGTAGTTTCGGGCCCTCGCTGTTTCGTGGCCCCTTTTCTTGTGGTCGTGTTCCTCCGCTCGTTGTCTGTGGTCCTGGGTCCGTCCTTCGCTTTCTTCCGGCCCTTCGGTCCCTTTCCGTCGCGCGTCGGCTACGCGCAGGAGTTACTGTTCTGACGATAACACAATGATATAGAAAAAACGGCGCCGCCCCATTTTGGCACGCCCCTCGCGCGTTTCGTGGCCCCGCAGGGAGCTCCGCCTAAAGGCCCAGTGGTGCGGTTTGCACGGCGGCGCCGCCCCATATTGGCACACCCCTCGCACGTTTCGTGGCCCCATAGGGAGCTCCATCTAAAGTCCCAGTGGCGCAGTTCGCGTGGCGGCGCCGCCCCATTTCGGCACGCCCCTCGCACGTTTTCGCGGCACCATGGGGGGCTCCACCTAAAGGCCCCATGTCGCAGCTAGATGTAGCCATGCTCGCATTCATGCAAATAGACGCATTCGCACGCAGACCCATTCACAATCGGACTCTCTCGCGTTCCGATTCGCCCGCGCCCGGTCTCTCGTACTCAGACTTATCGCTTTCGTTCGCTTTGTATACCCCGCCACATATTTCGGCACGCCCCTCATGTGGTTCGTGGCCCCATAGGGACTGTCACCGAGGACGATTTTCACAATTGCGATGCTCGCAACTGCACATGGTTGGGTCCTTCGCCAGGGTAGTTTCGCAACTATCCTGTGGTGTTGGGTCCTCGTTTTGCAAAGACGGTTCCAGTGGCGCAGTTCGCATGGCGGCGCCGCCCCATTTTGGCACACCCCTCACACGCTTCGTGGCCCCATGGGGAGCTCCATCCAAAGTCCCAGTGGTGCAGCTCGCGTGGCGGCGCCGCCCGATTTCGGCACACCCCTCACACGTTTCGTGGCCCCATAGGGATTTCCACCCAAGGTCCCAGTGGCGAACTGCGCATGGCGGCGCCGCCCCATTTTGGCACATCCTCACACGTTTTCGTGGCCCCACATGGAGCTCCACCAAAGGTCCCAGTGGTGCAGTCCGCGTGGCGGCGCCGCCCCAATTTGGCCTACCTCTCATACGTTTCGTGGCCCATGGAACCCCACCAAAGGTCCCAGTGGGTGTGCCCGCACGCGTCTCCCACACTCATACCGGCACACCCCTCACACGTTTCGTGGCCCCAAAGGGAGCTCCACCAAGGGTCCCAGCGGGTGTGCCCGCACGCGTCCCCGCACTCATTTCGGCACGCCCCGCGGCCAGCTCCACCGAAGGCCCCAGTGGCGCCGCTCGCGGTTGAGAGGAGGAGGAGGAAAAGGAGGAGGAGGAGGAGGAGGAGGAGGAATAGTAAACATAATCACAATAACAATCGTAATACTATTAGTAGCATTCATAATAATAATACTATTATTATTAATATGATCAATACTAACAATAATAATACTGATAATAATAATGCTGATACTGATACCAATAATAAGAATAACAATGGTCGTGGTAATAATACTAAGAATAATCATAATAATAAGAATAATAATGATGATGATAATCAGCATGCTCGTAGTAATAATACTAAGCAAAATGATAATAGTAATCATGCTACTAACAATACTACGGCGAAGAAGAAACATACGAATAAACATAACAAGAAGAAGACGAGTAATACTAATAAATTATCCCAGTGCGACCCTACCTAGGAGTTGGAGCCCCTAGGAAAGCAGCATTAGTAGTAACAGTAAAGCTAAGCTAAAGCTAAGCTGCAGCTAAGCTACAGCTAAGCTAAAGCTAAGCTAAAGCTAAGCTAAAGCTAAGCTGAAGCTGAACTACAGCTAAGCTAAAGCTAAGCTAAAGCTTAGCTTTAGCTCAGCTAAAGCTAAGCCAAAGCTAAGCTAAAGCCGAGCTACAGCTGAGCTACAGCTAAGCTAAAGCTAAGCTAAAGCTTAGCTAAAGCTAGAGCTACAGCTAAAGCTAAGCTTAAGCTAAGCTAAAGCTAAGCTAAAGCTAAGCTAAAGCTAAGCTTAAGCTAAGCTAAAGCTAGAGCTAAAGCTAAGCTAAAGCTAAGCCAGCGCTAAACTAAAGCTAAGCTAAAGCTAGCTAGCGCTAAGCTAAAGCTAAGCTAAAGCTAAGCTAAAGCTAAACTAAAGCTAAGCTAATGCTAAGCTAAAGCTAAGCTAAATCTAAGCTAAAGTTAAACTAAAGCTAAGCTAAAGCTAAGCTAAAGCTAAGCTAAAGCTAAGCTAAAGCTAAAGCTAAAGCTAAAGCTAAAGCTAAAGCTAAAGCTAAGGCTCCCAGGGGACTGGGGGAACCGCGGGGCGGGGACTGGGGGAACCGCCCGGGGCGATTTCCACTGCCCGGCCCCTTTAAGCTAGAGAGTAAGAACCCTTCTAGGCAGAGCCTAGGTAGGGAATAGTAGTAATATTGAGAATCGTAGTAATACTACTAAGAATAACAAGAAGCAAAACAGAAAAATCAGAAGAAGAGGAGGAGGATGAGGAGGATGCCCCCCCTCGGCACTGCGAGCGCCGACCACGGCTCCGGATAGCTCCGCGGCCCGCGGGCGGGTGTCCTTGGACGTCCAGGGGGCTCACCCTTTCCGCGACAGGCAGCGTTCCCGCTCCAGGGTTCGAGCCTAGGCGCGCTTTCCGCAGGGCTCGTTTCGATTCCCCCGATTCGATTCGATTCGATTTCGATTATTTCCGATTCCGATTCGATTCGATTTCGGAATCCGATTTTGGCTCCGATTTCTTAATGGAGGCGTACTACGCTGCCGATTTCTGCCGATTCGACTTTTCCCGATTCGGCTGCCGATTGCCACCGGTCCGATTCATTTCGGTCGCCGATCCGATTTGTCGATTCGATTCTGGGCTCTCCTGTTTCCGTCATCCGCCTGGTCTTACCCAAGGAGCAACCCCGAGCCCGTCCCCCCTCATATTCCCCCCAGTTGATAATTGTTCCCTCCGGGCCTACACCAACGTCCATCGCGCGACTCTTCTTGTCTGAGCGTGCTTCCCGTCATCCGCCTGGTCTGACCCAAGGAGCAACCCCGAGCCCGTCCCCCCTCATATTCCCCCCAGTTGATAATTGTTCCCTCCGGGCCTACACCAACGTCCATCGCGCGACCCTTCTTGTCTGAGCGTGCTTCCCGTCATCCGCCTGGTCTGACCCAAGGGGCAACCCCGAGCCCGTCCCCCCTCAGACTCCCCCCAGTTGATAATAGTTCCCTCCCGACCTTCACCATTGTTCATCGTGCGATTCTTTGGATCTTAGCGCGCTTCCCGTCAACCGCTTGGGTCGGATAAAGGAGCAACCCAGAGCCCTCCCCCCTCCAGATTCCCCCCAATTTGATAATATTTCCTTCCGGGTCAAGAAGCAGCGTCTATCGCGCGACTCTTCGAGTCTGAGCGCGCTTCCCGTCATCCGAGATGTCTCAGGTGAAATCGCTGCGCGGGGGAATCCGCTTAGCCGGTTCCCCGTGGAATCCCGATTGGCTGAATAATATGTATGGTAGCAATTTTATGGATCTGTTACATTTTCAGCCATATGGTCCAACTTGCTTTTCGTTCCTCGAAGACGCTTCCCGTCATCCGCCGACCCCCGCACCCAGCAGCACGGTATTTTTATAAGTTCCCCAATCAGAAGTCATCACGAAATGCGTCGATCCTTGCATCGAGATGCCTCGGCCCTTGCTGCCGCCAGCCGGCATTGGTTTTAATTTGGAATCCAATTGGAAACGTGCCGATTCTAGCCACCCGCAGTGTTATGTTATGTTATGATATGTTATGTTATGTTATGATATGATATGTTATGGTGTGTTTTGTTATGGTATGGTATGGTATGTTGTGGTATGTGATGGCATACTATAGTATGGTATGGTTTGTTATGTTATTTATGTTATGCTATGCTATGTTATGCTGTGTTATATTATGTTATGTCATGTTTATATACGTATACGTATATTTATGTATGTATATATACATTCACATTGCCCACTATGAATTCAACAGGGATTGTGCCGATCCCAAACTCCAGCAGCATCCATAAGTATGTCTAATATTATTGTCATTCCGGAATGAATATCCAGTACATGCGCCGAACCCAGCCGTCAGTTTAATTATTTCATATTTCATTTAGGTCCCTTTGGGACGTCACTTAAAATGCGCCGATCCCAGTCCCCCTCAGGATCCTGAAATGTTCTATTTGTTTCCAGTCGGGACTACCAGACGAAACGCGCCGACCCCAGTATCCAGCATCATTATACCATATGCTATGTGTATGGCCATTTGGAATTCAATATGAAATGCGTCGCTCCCCCCGCCTCCAGCACAAGTGTTATGTAGTCTGTTTTGTTGCTCAGTAGGGACATCTCAGGACATTCGCCGATACCCGAAGTCATATTTTTGCCCAATCGGAAGCGAAGGACTAGTACATGCGCCGATCTCAGCCCCCAGCGTACTCTCTTAAGATTTTTACTTCATTCCCATTTGCAGATCTATACGACATGCGCCGATCCCACGATCCCAGCCCCTCGCAGGATCTTCCACTGTTGTATTTGTTCTCCAGTAGAGAAGCCAACGGGACATGCGCCGACCCCAGCCTCCCTCAGGATTATTTGACATGTCATTTTTTTGTTGCTCTGGCATTCGGAATCCATTTGCAAATGCTCCAGGCTCAGCCTCCAGCAAACTTATTGCATGCTCAGTTTGTTTTCAGTAGGCGTTCAATAGGACATTCACCGGCCCCCGTCCCCGTAGGATTCTTCACTATTTTCGATGTGTGTTCCAATAGGAATCCGATAGTGAATGCGCCGATCCCTGTTTCATATACGCTCCACATAGAAGCTCTTATACTTGACTTATTTGTGCCTTATAGTTGTCGTATAGATACCGATTAAGTTTGATAAGTGCGTGTCGGTTGCGTTTCTTGTGCTGTTTCGTATTCGTTTCCCGTTTTTCAGCCCGTTGGGATCTGGACCGTGCGGTTGGGATCTGACCCCATCGCCCCCCGGCCCCCCCTGCGCCGCTCCCCTCGTGCGCGCCGCCAGTGGTCAGGCTCCACACACAGACACAATTAATCCTCGATTCCCCAGAAAATATGGGAAAATATGGGAAGTGGGGGGGAATACAGGAACCCAGAAGATATGGGAAAATATGGGGAACCTTTTTATTTGTGTGTATTTATTTGTGTGTCCCAGGGCCCCTTCATCAGCGGCCTCTCGGCCGCCTCCCGGGGGCCGAGGGACCGGGCTCAACGCCCAGAGGCCGCTCTGTTGACGGTAGCGCTCGGAGGAACGAGAACTTGTCCCACCACCACCGCCTCCAAGAGCTGGAGACATCTCCAGGGGGGACCACACCACCAGGAGGACCCCTCCCCCCGCCTGGCTCCTCGGGCTGGTGGTGGTGGCAGTGGTGCAGCTTTTCTGGGCTCTCTGTGTTCCCTCTCCACGTTTCAGCCGTGAGTGCCATCTCCTCCCTCCGTTTTCCTCCGCGGCCGTTCCTTCCCCACGCGCCTTGCTTTTGCAGCCGGACAGTTCGCTTGTCGCGTGTCCCCGACAATTCGAGCGCCCGTGCGGATCGCCTCTGCCGTGCTGCGACGGAAAACAGTGTTCCCGCCCACTGCCTGGCCAGGGCACCCGAAGGCCAAGCGTGGCCATCCTCACATAGTTCTTCACCACGGCTGGTCATCTCTGGGTTTTTCCTTCCGACGTCCAGCGCACCGCTTTTTCCGATGTGCAGGCCCCTGCAGGCCCTAGAGGCAGGAAGAGGTTCTCGTAGGAGAGGACCTCGGCGTTAGGACTCGCAGGGCCTAGGAGGAGGGTAAATCTGTTCCAGAGCGTTCCAGAACACTCTGATCGGGTGTTGCAAGAAGTGCCCCTGGCCCAAGGTGCCCCCAGGATAGCCAAGGAGGCCCCCACGGGCCCCAGGGGCTCCCATCGCCAGCACTAAGGGCAGGTCGCCGAACGACGAGCTGTGAGGTGGCGGCTGCGAATCCTAACGCCGAGGTGCCTCCTTACGCTCTTCCTGTCTCTAGGAGGAGGAGGAGGAGGAGGAGGAGGAGGAGGAGGAGGAGGAGCAGGAGCAGGAGCAGGAGCAGGAGCAGGAGCAGGAGCAGGAGCAGGAGCAGGAGCAGGAGGAGTAGGTAGGAAAAGAAGGTGTGTAGGAGGAGGAGGATGAGGATGAGGCTGCTAATGATGATGATGATGAGGAGGAGGAGGAGGAGAAAAAGGAGGAGGAGGAGGACACTGGCGGATTAGACAGCCTGAGCACACAGCCTGAAGGGTGGGTGGTCCCTGTAATGAGGATTGGTGTAATGATCGCCCTTCCCTGGAACAGGCTTTTCATTCCAGATTGTTTTCTGGCGGCCCGGGCCCGAAGCCAGCCCCGAGAGGCCACGCAACATGGCGACAGGCCGCCCGCCCCGTTTTCTCGATGCGCTTGACGTCTTTTCGAGGGAAGACGAACCACGACCATTACCAAGATGCCCAGAGATCTTTTCGATGCCGATCTTGGTCATGGTCCATACTGGCCGTCGCCGATTTGCGAGGATTATCCACGCATTGATTATGGCCAAGATGGACTGTAACCAAGACCGACGCCGACGTCTCGGCGTTCAGTCTTGGTCATGGCGTCCCTCCAGGGACGTTGCCGTTGCCCTCCGTGGCCCACGAGGGACCCATGAAGGGACGAAGACAACGTGGTCCCTTCGGCCTTTTGGCCTGGCCCCGCGGAGGACGAGGACGAGGCGCACGAGGAGTACGCGGGGCTCGAGGACGATGCTGGGGCCGCCGCGCTCATGCCGGACGCCGCGCTCATGCCGGACGCCGCGCTGGGCCAGCCGAACTTCGCGCCCCAGCAGTCTCAGTGAGGGCTGAAGGCACGCTCGACACTCGGAGGAGGAAAAGGTACCGATGCCGCTGCCCTTGCCTCGTTTTCGCCTCCTCGGGCCTCCTGGGAGGCCCTCGTCGTCACGGCTTGATTCGCCGTGAGGTTCTAGTCAGAACGCGCCCCGGGAGAGGTCTGGGGAGTAGCGGTATCGGTCTCTATATTTTGCAGTCATCGGGGGCACCGGTAAGGGGGGATAGGCTCAGATGGGGGTCACATCGACCCTCCATCGCCCATTCATCGCCGGGACAAAAGCGCGGATGGCCCCACCCTGGCCAGTAGAGTTCGGGTTCGCTAATTATCGGGGGCCTGTAGCCGATCTATTGGCGATGCATCGCCGATCCCGGCTCGATGCTTTCTCTCCCCTGAGCCGGTCTCCCCTTCTTTCTCTTCCCCCCTCAAGTGAGGGCTGAAGGCACGCGCGAACGCGGACCCGCGTGAAGATTCCTGCTCCGAGGCTGGGATGTTCCAACATCCGCTGCCTGGGAATCCGATCTTCCTGGACCTCTGGAGGCGGTGGATATGGAAACCTTCGGGCCCGCATTGGGCCCAAACGTATCCATATCAGCTGGCCCCTTGCGGTGAGAGTGCATCGGCTCCCCAGGTGGAGGGTGAGGGCAATTCCCGCCTCGCAGCTGCCTCCCTCCCCTGGCCTCCTCGCGCCCATTCTGCCCCTTCGCAGGGACCCGCGGGCGGGGCCAGCCAGCAACGTGAACCTTGACCCCATCCGCCTCGGCCGAGAGAGGGGCACGCAGGCGATGGCGAGAGCGAGCAAACAGTTGCATCGGGATCCTAGTCCATCCCCTCCTCGCCTTCCTCTCCTGCCCCTCTGTCCTTCCCTCCTTTCCCACCCTCGCACCCCGCGCACGGGGCGCACCCACGTACCCAACGCCTCCGAAGCGAATGGCGCTGCCTGTGGGGCCTCCCGAAGCAGACGAGTCCGTCAGGGAGCACGCGATCCCCGCGCAGATGACATCAGAGAGTGCTGCGTTGAACGCCGCTTGAGGTCGGGCAGAGGCGGCATTCCAAATTCTAGCGATGACCTGGACACGCTGGGAGCATAGATCCCGAGTCGGAGAAATCGAGGAGAAAGAGATCATGGGGCGAGGATGAATAACATGAGCGACAGGAGCGAACTCAATGTGCAGGAGGCAGAGGGCGTGAAGGACGGGGAGCTGTGAGAAGGGACGAGGCCAAGGAACAGGAGGAGGACACACATTTACGGGCAGAGACAGCAATGCCATTGGACAGACGAGCGGAACCGATGAATGACGACGCTTCTTCTTCCAGCTGCCAGATCATGAAATTATGCTGCCTCGCGAGATCGACCGACCCAGGGAGGCGAGGTCCCATGATGGATCTGCGTAGGATGTCGCTCCGCTGGACTTCCCAGGAGCTCACGAGAGTGGCGACAGGTTGCACCACCCAGGGCAGGAGAGGTCCCGCTTGGGTCTGCGCACCTACTGCGGCAGCAGCCGTCATCCCGTGCCAAACGGTTCGCACTCCCTGGGCAATTTCACCGACGACCCGACGACCGACCGAAGACCGTCAGCGGTCACGCTGGTGAGCATCACCAACACAATCGTGATTCACAGCGGTATTGATGCTCGGCTGTAGCTCAATGACCTGATCCAGCGGCCGTCCCTATCGAGGCTTGCCGCACCGACCAGATCGCGGCCTGCCGCACCGACCAACTCGCCGACTCCCTCGCCGACCAGCTCACCGAGTCCGGTGCCGACCAGCTCGCCGACTCCCGCGCCGGCCAGCTTGCTTGGTTTTTGCTTGAGCCAAAACGGTGGCGGGGAGATGATGTGAGCGATACCGAATGCTGTCGCTCGTGTTTCTGCCTCTCCTGTCTGACACCCTTGGTTCCAGACCTCCCGAGTTTAATCGAAAAGGTCTTGCAAGCTCCAGCCAGCATCAATGCCAGCGCCTACACCAGCGCCGACGTCAGCACCGACGCCCGCACCAACGCCGGCGCCTACGCCGGCGCTAACACCAGCGCCTACACCACCGCCAGCGTAGACAGAAACATCGAGGACAGCACCCGCGCCTGCTCTTACGCCGGCACCAGCACCAGAGCCTACCACAACATTGGTTGCAGCATTGACGCCTTCAGTAACTCTGGCGCCTCCTGCAGCGTCGACGCCAGCATCGAGGATAGCGCCCACGCCTGACCCTATACCAGCGCCAGCGCCAGCGCCTACACCAGCATCGACCCCAGCATCGACCCCGGTTTGAAATTTGGCGTCTGCGCCAGCGGCTATACCAGCATTGACGCCAGCATCGACCCCGGCTCCAACTCCGGCGCCTGGGCCGGCACCAGCGCCAGCGGCATTGATGCCAGCTTGGACGACGACACCATCGACACCAGCATCGACGCCAACACCAACGCCTGCGCCTCCACCAGCATCGACGCCATTATCGACCTTTGCACCAAAAGTGCCACACATTGTTGGGAGAGTGTTCTCCTAAGCAGTGGCGGAACACGCCCGCATTCACCGAGGCCGTGACAAGTGTTTGTGCTCTTTTGTATGCCAGGGGTGGCACGATTTGTCCGCCAGAGGAAGGGCAAGCAGCAGACGGCGAGTCACATCAGGCACATCGTGCGCTTCTATTGGGGGGAAAACTTTGGCACCAACCTTTGTGCCCACAGCGGCATCGACGACAGTGCAATGTCTGCACCCACGCTGGCACCAACGTCAGCGCCTGCACCAGAAGCGCAGCCGTTAACTACCGACGCCGGCTGAAATTCTGGCGTCTACAGCAGCGTCGACGCCAGGCATCGAGGAAAGCGGCCACGTCTGCACCTACGCCGGCACCAGGGCCAACACCTACACCAGAATTGGTGGCAGCATCGACGTTGGTACCAACTCAGGCGCCTACTACAGTGTCGACTTAAGCATCGAGGATAGAGTCAGCACCTGCAGCTATACCGGCATCAGCGCCAGCACCTACACCCGCATCGACCCCAGCATCGACCTTGGTATCAAGTCTGGCGCCTGCGCTGGCACCAGCGCCAACGTCTGTACCAGCATTGACGCCAGCATTGGCCCTGGTTCCACTCCTGCGCATGCGCTGGCCAAGTGCCAGCGGCATTGACGCAAGCATCGACGCCGACGCCAACTCCAGCGCCTTTGGCAGCATCGCCACCAGCGTAGACGGCAAATGCCTACGCCTTCACCAGCATCGACGCCAGCATCGACCTTTGCACCAAAGAAGGGCCACACATTGCTGGGAGAGTGTTCTCCTAAGCAGCGGCGCAAAATGCCAGCGCCTGCACCAGAATCGCAGCCGTCACCGACTTTCGCACTGACCAGTTCGCCGACTCCCAGCCCGACCAGCTCAAGAATGAGGACTCCCGCGCAGACCATCTCACCGACTTCACACCGACCAGCTTGGCGGCTCCCGCACCGACCAGCTGGGCTGCTTCCGCAGCGACCAGCTCACCGACTCCCGCACCGATTTGCTCACCGACTCCGGCATCGGCCGGCTCGCCGACTCACGAGCAGACTTGCTCGCCGACTCCCGCGCCGAGCGGTTCGCTGACTCTCGCGCCGACCAGGTCGCTGACTCCCGCATCGACCAGCTTGGTGGCTCCCGCATCGACCAGCTCACAGAGTCTTGCGCCGACCAGCTCGCCGACTCCCGCGCCGTCCAGCTCACTGACTCCCAGCGCGACCAGCTCACCGACTCCCTCGCTGAACAGCACATCGACTCCCGCACCGATTAGCTCACCGACTCCCGCGCAGAGTGGCTCGCCGACTCCCGAGCCGACTTGCTCGCCGATTCCCGCGCAGAGCTGCTCGCCGGCTTACTCGCCGACCAGCTCGCTGACTCCCGGCTCGACCAGCTTGGCGGCTCCCGCACCATGCAGGAACATCTTGTTCGTTCCGCTCGAGGCGCCAGGGAAGCACGATGCTGTGCAGCTCGACGGGGAGGAGTGAATCAGTGAGCGCTGTCTGCCAGTATTCCAGTTCTCCCTCTCCTTTTCCCCTCCCTTCCTGGCCTCCCTATTTTTTGTGCTGTGCATGCGTTTTCTTACTTAAAGGGTACACATGGTTCATATCTAATTCTTCGAAAGTTCGTTGAATTTTGGGGCAGAGATCCTTTCATTTCTACTTCTTCTATCCTGGGCCTCTTCCTGGCCACTAGGGGGTCAGGAACACTTAGAAACAAACACAATTAGAAATGAGCACGATCAGAAATGAACGACGTGTAGTCTAAGGGCTACTGCAGGCATGCGGCCTGGCCCCTTTACGGCCGCCGGCGGCCGACCCCAGCCGCTGCGCCGGGCTTGCCCGCCTGCCGCCCTGCTGGGCCCACGCGTGGCGCGAAGCCGCCACGCAGCGACTTTCCTGCTGTGTGTTGTTGTTGTTGTTGTTGTTGTTGTTGTTGTTGGTGGTGGTGGTGGTGTTGTTGGTGTTGTTGTTGTTGTTGTTGTTGTTGTTGTTGTTGTTGTTGTTGTTGAACATTATTACTTCTAAAGAATAATTATTGTTGGAGCCCCCGGTGCACGGCCCCCCCGCCGCGCCTAGGCCGCAGCCACATTTTCATCATTTTCGTGAGGGAGTCTCAGGCAAAACGATGTGATCCAGATCCGGTTGTTTTGTTCCCCCCCGCTTTCCCTTGCAAAAAACAATATAAAATGAAATTTCTTGTTCTAACATAACCAAACTTCAAGAATCCCTTGCAAAAAATAAGGTAAAGTGGACATTCGCGCGCGCAAGACGAAATCCTTTCAAAACCTTAGTTTTCGTAGCGATTTTATCATAAAAACATCAAACAACCATTTTTTTTAATGTCAGAATTTCATCCCGCGCGCTCTTGCGGATTCGTAGGAAACCCAACACTTTTAAACATTTCTGTCAAACGGGCTTTTGCTAGCAACTTTTTCGAACTTCTGCAACAACGGTTGCGCACCTGCCAGGGCCATCATCCCTGTCAAATAATACCATGCGGGACACATTCGTTTTTTCTTCGCGCGCGCACGCCGTCGTCGTCGGCCGCGGGGCCCTGAATAGTAGCCACGGTCGTCCGCATGCCACGAAGTGAAGTGTCCGAACGTCATAGGGCGGGAAGCTGGGTGTGGGTGGTGGCGAAGAGTCGTTTGGAAATTTGGTAGAGCTTGAACCGGCCCCCCCACAAAGTGGGGGTATTGCCCGCCTCCTATGAAAACCCTGGCACTGGTGAGAACGGAGTGTCCCCACGTGCTAGTAATTGTTGTTGTTGTTGTTGTTGTTGTTGTTGTTGTTGTTGTTGCTGTTACTGATTATGTTCATGGTGTTGCTATTGATGTTGTTAGTAGTATTGTTGCTGTTGTTGTTGTTGTTGTTGAACATTATTTATTCTAAAGAATAATTATTGTTGGGCCCCCTGGTGCGCGCCCCCCCTGCGCCGCCTAGGCCGCAGCTACATTTTCATCATTTTCGTGAGGAAGCCTCAGAAAAGAGGGTGTGTACAGGATCCGGTTGTTTTGTTGTAATCCGCTTTCCCTTGCAAAAAACAATAGAAAATGACATTTCTTGTTCTAATATAATCAAATTTCAAGAATCCCTTGCAAAAAATAAGGTAAAGTGGACATTCGCGCGCGCAAGACGAAATCCTTCCAAAACCTTAGTGTTCGCAGCGATTTTAACATAAAAACATAAAAAACAATGGTTTTTCAACAAAAAATTGTCAAAATTTCATCCCGCGCGCTCTTGCGGATTCGTAGGAAACCCAACACTTTTTAAACATTTCTGTCAAACGGGCTTTTGCGAGCAACTTTTTCGAACTTCTGCAACAACGGTTGCGCACCTGCCAGGGCCATCATCCCTGTCAAATAATACCATGCGGGACACATTCGTTTTTTCTTCGCGCGCGCACGCCGTCGTCGTCGGCCGCGGGGCCCTGAATAGTAGCCACGGTCGTCCGCATGCCACGAAGTGAAGTGTCCGAACGTCATAGGGCGGGAAGCTGGGTGTGGGTGGTGGCGAAGAGTCGTTTGGAAATTTGGTAGAGCTTGAACCGGCCCCCCCACAAAGTGGGGGTATTGCCCGCCTCCTATGAAAACCCTGGCACTGGTGAGAACGGAGTGTCCCCACGTGCTAGTAATTGTTGTTGTTGTTGTTGTTGTTGTTGTTGTTGTTGTAATTGTTGTTGTTGCTGTGGTTGGTGTTGTTGTTGCTGCTGCTGTTGTTCTTATTGTTCTCGTCTGCCCTTCGTCCCTTCTGTCTCCCCTCTCCTTCCCCTCTGCTGTGTCGTTGGTTTGGCTTTGCTCCTACCCGCGAGGGTCTCTGGTGCGAGTGCCACCAGCAATGCCATGTCGGTGTACGCACGCGCGGGCTCCTCTTCACGGGCCCGTGTCGGACAATTCTGCTGTCCGCCTCCAGCGAAGTCTGTGGTGACGCTCGCGGGCACGTGCAGCGCGCCCCTGACTTGCTGTTGCTTCCCCGCCTCCTCCTGCCGCTTCGCTTCTGGCCATCGACCTTCGCGCCATGGCTCATTCGAACACTCTGCGCACAGGCCTTCCGCTTCTCCGCCTCACGCTGCGGCGCAGCCCTGCCGTGGTGGCATGCAGTCTATGAGGTCGCGGGGGGGGGGGGGGGTGAACACCGATAGGGATGGCCAGCGGGCGTCCGACCCTCTTGAACGCACGAGGCCCCCCCCCCCGGGGCTGGCCGGTGACCTGGCGGCGGTCGGCGGCCGCCCGTCCGGGCGCGGGGCCCGAGAAGCAGGGGCCCCACTCGGCGCAGGCGGTGGAGCAGGAGGCAGGCCGGCCACCCGTGGCACAGGGGAGTGGGGAAGAGCCTCCCCCCCCTCCGCGCCCCTTGGCGCGCGCCTCCCTCCCTTCGAAGCAGCAGCGGCACCAGCATGTGCTCTCGGAGGTCCGCGCGTGTGTCTGGCATCGGCGCCGGCCCCCCCCCCCCCCTTCCTGGTGCGCGGAGCGCCCCAGGGGTAGCGCGGGTGGCGCCATCAGGGGGGTCCAGCGCAGACGAAGGGAATCCTCGCGGACCTTCGAAGTGTAGTGTTACACTTCAATCCGAAGTGGGGTTGTGCTTTCTGCTTGCTGCGCCGATCCAACAAGTCTGTGCGTGCCTCCGACAGCATAGGTTTGCGCGTGCTTTCTTCCTCGAGAAACGCCTCCCCCCCCCCCCCGTCCCGCTCCGCGTTCCGGCATCCTTCTCCCCCAACGGGCAGGAGCTTTTGCCCAGCGTGTCGCGCAGCCAGTTCTGGCCCTCCTCCTCCTCCTCCGCCGCCTCCTCCTCCTCCTCCTCCTCTTCCTCGTCCTCCTCCTCCTCCTCCTCCTCCTCCTCCTCTTCCATCTCCTCCTCTTCCACACCTTGGCGCGACACGGTGCTCACGTCCCAGTCCCCGAACGTCCACGTCCCGAGCTTCGCCCAGCCTCCCGCCCTGCGGAGCGGATCGACACGCTATCAGCTCGCAGGGCGTAGCGTGTCGCCGGGGCCACCGCCGCGACACGCTGAGCAAACATTCCCGACCGTGTCGTTCTCCTCCGCTCTTGGGCGTTGCGTAATGGGGGAGTCATACATGGGGGGGTGGCGAGGGTGGTCCGAAAAGGTACCCAAACGGTACCTAAACGAGCCCCATGGGGCGCTGGAGGGGCCCGAAAGGGGCACGAAAGAGGACCTTTTCTGACCCCCCCATTTGTGACCCCCCCATTAAGCCATGCCCAACGCTCCCTCCCTGGCCACGGCTGGGAGGCTCCCACGAGGGAGCAGCACCCCCAGCGGGGGCGACCTCCGAGGCAGCCGGGAGCAGTTCTGTCCGCGCGCGTTCGGCGTCGGGCCTCGCTCGCCGCCTTCACACTCGCTGCGCGCTGGGCCAGGCGTGTTGGTGTCGCGGGGTGCCTCTCCTCAGCTCCCTTTCTGCCTCTCTCCTCGCATCCCCACTTCTCGCATGACGCCCAGGACTGTCCTGGGAGTGGGGGTCGGGGGGCCCTGCCATCCTGTCCCGCATCAGACTCCTCCGACTGGTGTCTACGCTTGCAGCAGATGCCATCCCAGAATCCCAGAACCCCTGCTTCTCGCGCTCCCCTCTTGCACCCCGCCGCGCTGCTCAGAGATGGGGCCGTTCTCGACGAGGGGCGTCACGCTGCCCCCGTGGGGCTCCCTCGCGTGGATCGGAGTTCGGGGGCAGGCGCTCCCCGCCAGGACGCCTCCCTCTTGGGGTCTCTTCACGGTCGCCTGCTCTGTTGCGCCCCTTCCCCGCCCCGTTGCTTCTCCCCCCCCCCCCTCTCCGTTCCGCTTCGCTTCCTCCGCTCGCCCCGAATGTGCCCCCGCCCTCCCCCGTCACGTCCCTCCGTTCTCTCGGTGCTCCCCACCTCGTATTTCCAGCTCTTCCTCGGCTTCTACCCCTTCCTCCCTGTCCTCCTCAAGTAGTAGTGCTCCTTTTCCCTGTCTTCCTCTCTCCCCCACCGCCTCCCTCGTCATCGTCTTACTTCTTGTCTTTTCTCGTACTCCCCCTAGGTCCCCCTATGTTTCTCGATCCCGTGGTCGTCCTGTTCCCTTCTCGTTATGTTCGTTCTTCTTTGCGTTCTCCTTGACTTTTCCGGTCCTGTCAACCTCCAACCCATTCCCATTAACCGTCCCCATGCCCCCTCTTCCGCCTTCCCCCCCCCGCCCCCCGATCTTCTCTCTCTCCTCCTTCCCTCGGCTACCCTTCCCCCATCCCTAGCCATCCAGCATCCCGCCACCCATCCACAATCGCCAACGCCCCTTGCCCTCCCCATCTCTCATCAACAATTTGCAGTCCCCCGTCACCAATGCCCATCCCCCATATGCTCCCTCTTCCTCGTCCCCATCCCACTCTGGTTCACCCTCCCCACCCCGACTCCGTCCCCCATCCCCCATCTCCCATCCACCATCTCCAGTGCTCCCTCACCCCGTCTGGCTCCCTCTCTTCCCCGCCCTCCCTCCGTCCCTCTCCCCCGTCCCCCATCGCCGTCCAAAGCCGCCATCCCGCATCGTCCCCCCCCCCTTCCCCACCTCACACTGCAATTTCCCCCATTCTTTACAATCCACCCCCCTTCGGATCCCTCTTTCCCGCCCCTTTCCCCACTCGTCCCTACGCTCCATCGCTTTTCACGCCTTCCAGTCTACCCCTCCACCTCTCCAACACCCCCTATCCCTCATTCCTGATATCCCCATCTAGACCCTCCAGTCCCCCATCGTTCCTCCGCCCTCCCCCACATCCCCCCCTCCCTCTGACAGGTCGGAGTTCGTGGCAAACTGCCTCCCCACCTCACACGAGCTATTCGCGGTGTCCCTTCAGGTCACCCTTGTGGGCGTCAATGCAGCCGCCGCCGTCGTCGTCGCCGTCGTCGTCGTCGTCGTCGTCATCGTCGGCGTCGGCGTCGGCGTCAACGTCGGCGTCCTCGTCGTCGTCGTCGTCGTCGCCGCCGCGGCCGTGGCCGCGACAGTCGCCGTCGTCGACGTCGTCGCCGCCGCCGCCGTCGCCGTCGTCGTCATCGGCGTCGGCGTCGGCGTCGGCGTCGGCGTCGTCGTCATCGTCATCGGCGTCGACGTCGGCGTCGTCGTCGTCAGCGGCGTCGGCGTCGGCGTCGGCATCGGCGTCGGCGTCGTCGTCGGCGTCGGCGTTGTCGTCGGCGTCGTCGTCGGCGTCGGCGTCGGCGTCGGCGTCGTCGTCGGCGTCGGCGTCGTCGTCGTCATCGCCGTCTCGTCGTGTTCTACTCGTTCCCGCGCAGTCGCCACCAGGTTGCCTTCGACTGTTTCGACGCCAACCACGACGGCGTCCTCGACCGTGGCGACGTCGAGCGGCTGCTGGCGAGCGGAAAGATCGAGAACTTGCACATCCAGTGGGGAGATCCAGGGCGGCGCCCAGGGTGGTCGTTCCCCCCCTCCATCCCCCCCAATCCCCTTGATCCCCCTCATCCTCCACCTCCTGAGGCGGACGAGGCGTGCAGCCACCAGCGTGTTGTTACCCACGGGACGAGGCCGCCCAGAGCAGCAAGTCGCGCCTCATCCGCCTCATCCTGCTCATCCTCCGCTTTCTATCCCCACGTCCCCTTCCCGCCCCCCCAGAGTGGCAGGGTCCGCCCAGCACCGGGTTGCCCGCTTGGCCTTGGCCTCTCTGCGTCCCCCTTCAAAGCCTCAGGCCGTGCATCCACGGCCACTCTGGCCTGTAGGCTCACACCTTGCACGTGGACCGGCCTGGGCAATCGGAGGGTACCAGGGGGCCGAGGGGCGAGGAGGAGGAGGAGGAGGAGGAGGAGGAGGAGGAGGAGGAGGAGGAGGTGGAGGGGGAGTAGGAGAAGGATGACGCGGACGAGAACGAGGAGAAGGAGGAGGAGGAGGACGAGGAGGAAGAGGAGGAGGAGGAGGAGGAGGAGGAGGAGGAGGAGGAGGAGGAGGAGGAGGAGGAGGAGGAGGAGGAGGAGGGGGGGGAGAAGGAGGAACAGTCAGGCGTGGGATCCAGGGCAACCAGAGGGCACCAACTATACCCCTGCACAGATCCTGGGCAGGCCGATGCTGCGCATGATCGGTGTACAGGTGTATAGTTGGTGCCCTTCTGGGCATGGCCAGCAGGAAGAGGTCCTCCTTCTTCTCCTCCTCCTCCTCCTCCTCCTCCTCCTCCTCCTCCTCCTCCGTCCCTCCTCCTCCTCCTCCTCCACCTCCCTCCTCCTCCTCCTCTCCTCCTCCTCCTCCTCCTCCTCCTCCTCCTCCTCCCCCTCCTCCTCCTCCTCCTCCTCCTCCTCTTCCTCCTCGTCCTCCTCCTCCTCCTCCTCCTCCTCCTCCTCCTCGTTAAGGAGGATGGGGGAGGAGGAGCAGGGTCCTGGGAGGCGCGAGGCCACCCCTGGGGCCTTCCGTCCACTTGGCCGTCCATTTCGCCGCTGGGCTCCTGCCTGGCTCCCTCCTCTGGCGCGTGCCGGCGACGAAGACGGTGGAGGCCATGCTCGAGGAGCTGGATGCGGATCGGAGCGGCAGCATATCTCGGCGGCGCGCCGGGGGAGGAAGTGAGAAGGAGAAGGCCTTCTCAGAAAGCGGCGGGGCTTCTCGGAAGCCCTCCGGCCTTCCTAGAAGTTTTGGTGTCTTCGGGGAAGGCTTATATAACTTCTCAGAAGGCCCGAAGCCCTCCGAGCTTTCTGAGAAGGCCCGCCCCTTCTCACTTCCCCCTTGGGCTCGCCGCCGAACATCTTTCACGGAGTTTCACGACTACTTCGTTCACGCGGCAGACGCGGGCCTCCGAGAATGCACCGCGAGCCAGGGTGGTCTAAGACCACCGTGATTGTGATGTTCGGTCTATGGTTATGTACGTCCCCTTCCTCCTATGACTATTACTCCCCCCCTACTCACCCATTCCTTCCTCTTCTCCTCGTCCTCCTCCTGCTGTTCCCCCTCCTTCACCTCCCCCTCCTCCTGCTTCCCCTCCTCCCCCCGCGGCTCCTCCTCTCCCCCTTCCTCTTCGCTCCTTCAGAGGCCGCTGGGGTCATCAAGAGGTCCCGGGACGGCCTATTGAGACCTCCAGAGGCCTTGGAGTCTCTTGGGAGGCCTATTGGAAGCTTCCTGGGGGCCTCTTGGAGGCCTCTTGGGAGCCTCTTGGGAGCCTCTTGGGGACCTCGAGGCCACTTGAAGCCATCTCGGGGGCCTCTCGGAGGCCTCGTGGGACCAGTCTTGTCATCCCAAGTTCTCTGCGGCCCCCGGATGCTAGACTGACAGCAGACGGGCCGCTTCGATTCTCTCGACACGCCAGATGAGCGACGCAGAAAACGGGCTCGATCGCGCGGACACTCGTGCGTAAGCTGCCCGCGCAAGGTCGCGCGTGAGCGCCCTCGTTCCCCAGTGTGGCGCGCTGCGCTGGCGGCCCCCGCGAAAGCCCGCGCGTAAGCTCGCTGCGCCATCTCGCGTAAGACCCGTTTCCTTCGTCGCTCAGGTGCCTCACAGCCCACCCCGCCCAGGAGCGCACCGACTCGCTCGCAACTGGCGGCTCTCGCCGACCTGTCAGGCGACGCATCGCCGCTTCCAGCGCGATGCCTGCCCTCCCTGAGCGGGTCCCCTCCCGAACCTTGCCTCTCCCAGCGTGGGCCCGTGGGTCCGTCCCCGTTCGAGCGGCCCGGCGGCCCGGCGCCCCCGGCGCGCCGACCCGCGGCCGACCCGCGGCGCGCGCGGCGGCCGTCGGCCGCGCGCGCCGGAGGTCTCCACTGGCGGCCCTTGGCCGACGGGGAAAGAGACAGGGAGAGGAAGAGCAGGGGGAGAGAGAGAGCGAGAGAGACGCGCACGCAAGGAAGAGAGGGAGAGGGGGAGAGAGACCGCCTCGCGCGCCTTTGGCTGAAACCAGCTGCCCCGCCCCCGAACGCCGTGAACAAGAGAGTGGAGTTCCCCAGCTTCGCTTTACGGGAGGGCCTGCGCGGTGGATAAGAAGAAACAACATCATGTTTGATGGGCCTGCTTTCCACCGTCACCACCAGAAGTTGGAGGGGGAAGGAGGTGGAGGATGAGGAGGAGAAGGAAGAAGAGGAGGAAGAAGACGAGGAGGAGGAGGAGGACCCCCTCCCCCTCCTACTCATGGTGGTGGTAGTGGAAAACAGGCCCACCAGTGCCGGCGGCCGGAGGGAAGGCACGGAGGAGTCCCACCGTGTGGCGGGGGGGGGGACGGGGGGAGCCCGAGGCCGCCCCGGGTCTGGCAGCCGCCTCGCGCGAGGCGCCTCGTGCTTTCGCCTCGGTGCGGTCGGAGGTTGATAGACCTTAGGCGATGCTTAAGAAAACTTAAGGTTTCGGCCAGAGTCTCGATTATTCTTAATGTTTCAATGTCAATCCTAAGTTTTTAATAGAAGTGTCGGGTCTTTATTCGAGTTCTGAGACTATGAATTTCTTGACCCATGATTTCTTAAGCGTTCGCAGGGTGTAGACCACCTACCCTTGTGGAGGACGATCAATGGAGGGAAAGCACGTTGCCAAATAATTTCCAGATGTCCAGAACATGTGTTTAAACTTCTTTTCAACATGTAGAGCACATGCTTAAGCATGTTTAGAACAGGTTTCCCGACATTTCAAACACATTTTAGATTCAATGATAGGGGTGTTAGGGTGTCCATTGTCGTGGCATCCACAGCTCTAGTCAAGGCTCGTGCTCTCGCCTGAATGCGGTCGGAGGTTGATAGACCTCCTGCCCTGACACGTCGATCAGTGAATTGTCCGTTTTCGGTTCTCGAGAGGGCGCCGCGGCCGTCATTTTCCAGGCCTGCGTCCGCTGGGTTTGGGCCCGTGGTCGCTTCCACTAAACCACGTTTTGCTGAAGGGGGGGTTCTGCCCGTCCCCGATGCGGGCCGCATGCTTGGCGGCACCCTTGCTGCAGAAGTCCCTCTGCGTGAGCAGCCTTGCAGAAAGCCACGGTGGGTGCTCACGAGTGCGGGCCCCGGTGGGGGGCCACGACGATGGGCCACGCTGGGCCACCGGCGTCGTGGGCCTGGTGGCCCTCGCCAGGCGTCAGAGATCGGAGGTTGACAGACCTCCTGCCCTGACGCGTCGGTTAAGGAATCGGCCGTTTTCGGTTCGCGAGAGGGCGTCGCGGCCGTCATTTTTGCGGGTCCAGGTCCGTCGGCTTCGGTATTCGGCCGCTTTCACTAAGGGGAGGTTTGCTAAAAGGAGGTCTGTCCACCGCAGACTGGTTTTGATCACTTCCTTGCCAGCTGCTCAACAACGACCCAGACATCCAGCCTCCACAAAATCAGAGCGGCCAGTTTCTCCACAATCCTTCACGTCCGACGTTGCGAAAAAACATGCGACATCGCACAACATCGCGACTGGAGCCCTGGACCCCATGCTTCTGCGCCATTCTTCGAGCCGGATTGAGCCGTGAGGGACCCCGGGGCCCGACACCGGGCGAACGAGCCAGTTGTGAACAGCTTGTAACGCCAAGACCTGAGGCTTTTTTTCGTTGTTGACGTCGAGGCTGGTTTCGGGCTTCGGGCAGGAGGAGGAGGAGGAGGAGGAGGAGAAGAAAGAGGGGGAGGAGGAGGAGGAGGAGGAGGAGGAGGAGGAGGAGGAGGAGGAGGAGGAGGAGGAGGAGGAGGAAGAAAAATAGTAAGTATATGTAGAAGAAGAAGAAGAAACATGGAAGTCATCGGGCCCGTGAAGCATTGCCTCGGGATACAAACCTGGCCCGCAGAGGAGCTGGGGCCGAGAGGCCCGGAGGCCACGCGCCCGCAAGAGGCGAGGCGCCAGCGGCCCGGGAGGGCGGAGACCTTCTTCAGAACCTTCCTCTTCCTCCTCCTCCTCCTCCTCCTCCTCTTCCTCCTCCTCTCCTCCTCCTCATCCTCCTCCCTCCTCCTCCTCCTCCTCCTCCTCCTCCTCCTCCTCCTCCTCCTCCTCCTCCTCGGTCTCCGGCGGCCTCTTCTCTTTCCCTGCGGTTCGGCCCTGCGGGGCCATCGATGGACTCAGGCAGTGGCGGAGCGTCCTGGCTCGCCGATGGCCCTGCCAAACAATGTTCTAAGAGTCTTTTGTGGTCTCCACGAGATGTTCTCAGAGCAGTTCTGGCGGAGCCTGTCCTGTTTTTATCACATCGGGCTTATTGTTCTAAGAACCTTGTTTTTGTGTTTCGAACATTCTTGGGTTCTAGGAACTGCGGGCAATGTCTGTATCCACATCCAGTGCGTCTTGGAGTTTCGGACTCTCTTCCCAAGAAGCATGAGGCGCACTGGATATGGATTATAATCTGCCTCCAAAAAGCTCAATTTTTATCCATATCCAGTGCGCCTCGGCCTTGCGGCGCCCCTTCCAAGAAAGTCCAAGACGCACTGGACATGGATATAAATATTGCCCGCAAACATCTCGTGGTAGGACACCAGGAATGCCGGGACGGTCGGCCCCTGCTCAGCAGACGGACGTCCGGGAGGCGAGAGCCGGCCCCGGGGAGAGGGCCGTCGGGAGGCCTCGGGAGCCTCGAGGCGGGGGTCCGTGCCAACGGGGGCCGGCCGGAGCGCCAGAGCTTGCAGGATCCTGGAGGGCCAGGGGTGCACTGTAAAACGACGCGAAGATCGGGACAAAATCGGATCGGGATAACTCGAAATCTCTGAGAATCGGCGGGTTTGGAGGATGTATTGGGCGCCGCGGCCGCTCCAGAGCGTTCCGGAACGCTCTGGAGCGATTCATCCCGATCCTAGCCCTGTTTTGGCACGGTCCCGGGCTTGCGTGCAGGATCCTCCAGGATCCAGGCAGGAGCTTGCGGGATCCTGCAGAGCCTGTGGCTGCCCCGGGTTTGCACGGGCCCGGGTCAGTAGATCCCTGAAGAGAGGTCACCGCGTCGGACGGTGGAGGGTAAAGGGAAACAATTCGTGGACACTTCCCCCGCCTCCCCAAGCTCAAAATTGGCACGCGCGGGGAAGACCTGCGGTCGGAGTGCAGCTTAGTCAGCCCACCGCCGGCACTGATCAGTGGGGGGGGGGGGGGCATTGACAGGTGACTGCAGCATGGGTGTTCGCTAATCTCTTCGGAGGCCTGGATGTCCTGGATCGTGCTCCTGGCCGGAGTGCCCCCCCCCCCCGGCTTCTCGCGGAACTTTGAGGGGGCACCCTGCGTCCATTGGGTCTTGTGCTCGGGAGGCCGCCGCCGACCTCTCTGGAGAAGCCGGGGCCGCCTCGTCTGGCAGGCGGGGCGCTTGGAGGCGGCTGCGGCGCCCGAGACACTCCCTGGACCCGCCAGCGGTCACGGATTCCCGGCTCGTCCCCCTATCCGAACTTATCCTCGTCCTGCCTTCGACTTACATTTGGCCTGGGCAGCCTCTGGCAGCGCCTTACGCAGGGGCGGGCGCGAGAGGAGGCGACGCTGGCGGAGGGGAAAGGCGCAGACCCAGCAGCTATCTCGAGGCAGGGTCTACGTCACTCGGTACCGGTTCCACCTGTTCGACGCGATCCGACTCTGCTGTTCCGACGATCCGATGTGGCCCGATGCTTGCATGGCGCTGTTGTGCATCCTGGCGCAGCCGATCCGACTCGATTGTGCCTCGGTGCCAAGACACACCGATCCGACGCACGCTCCGGTGTGATCCGATCTTCCGATCCGACGCTGGCTGATCCGGACCTGCTCGCCCTCCGCGGTCCGGCAGGGGCTCCGGGTTGCGCTGGTGCCGCGCGCACTTCGGATTGCTTGGGCACCGCGCGTCGTGGCGCGCGAAGGATTGCAAAACAAAAACCCAGGATTGCAACAAAAAAAACCGGTCTGAGAGGGCCGGGGCCAATACTTACATCATCCTCGGTCTGAGAGGGCCAGGATTGCAAAAAAAACCCGGTTTTTTTTTTGCAATCATCCTCGGTCTGAGAGGGCCGAGGCCAATACTTACAGCCAAGGCGCCGAGATCGGGCCCGCTCTCGGCTCAGGAGGGGCCCCGGTTTCCGGGCCCGGCCGAGGCGCGCCTTTTGGCCCGGGCAGCCCCTTCGCAACCCTGGCAGTCGGAATTCCTAGTTGGGTGGGGAGCCTTGCCAAGGGCACCCTTTCGGGTCGGGCGAAAGGGGGGGGGATTGGGAAAGGGGGGGTTACGAAATTTGCTGCATGCAGCTGGTGTCGGCCTCACCAAGGGGCCCATTCCTCGATACATAGCCGCCTCCGGCGCCGGGAGGCGCCGGGAAAATCAGCTACGTGAGCTGATTCTCAAACCCCCCCTTTGCTATCCCCCCCTTTCGCCCGACCCGACCCTTGCATCCTTGCTTCTTCGGCCTATCCGGAACAACTTTGGATGGCCAGCCCCGCTCGAAAAGCTTCGACATGGGCGTCCAGTGCGCTTCCATCCTTGTCGTGCATCGTGGCTATCGATTTTGGCTGCATTCGGCGTTATTGATGGCAGCACGATGGTCGTACTCGTCCTCCGCGGTTCGACAGGGACCTCGGATTGCGCGGGGACCGCGCGTGCGTCGTCGTCGTCGCCGCGGCCGCCGCCGCCGTCGTCGCCGCTGCCGCCGCTGCCGCCGCCGCCGCCGTCGTCGTCGTCGTCGTCGTCGTCGTCGTCGTCGTCGTATTCGTCGTCGTCGTCGTCGTCGTCGTCGTCGTCGTCGTCGTCGTCGTCGTCGTCGTCGGCGTCGGCGTCGGCGTCGGCGTCGGCGTCGGCGTCGGCGTCGGCGTCGTCGGCGTCGTCGTCGTCGTCGTCGTCGTCGTAGTGCGCTCCCCCCTCGATCCTCGAGGGCCGAAGGCAAAACTTTGCACCCATGCCCTGACATCCTCGCGACGGGAGGGACGCCGGTCCCCATGAAGGGGTCCAGACCTCTGGGGAGCCACGCTTTGAGGCAAAACACGACGTCGGATGTCTGGGTGCCCAGCTGGTCTGCCTGCCGGGTGTTGTTAGAGGTGGCTCTGGTCCCTGGCGGAAGGGAGGAAGATGAGGAGGAGAAGGGCCTTAAGGGAGGAGGAGGAGGAAGAAGAGGAGGAGGAGGAACAGGAGGAAGGAGGAGAAGGAGAAGGAGGGAGGCGGTAGAGGAGTATGAGGACGATGTAGAGAGGATGGGGGAGGGGGGAGCAGGAGGAGGAGGAGCAGGAGGAGGAGGAGGAGGAGGAGGAGGAGGAAGAGGAGGAGGAGACGGATTAATCAGTAGGGAAGAGGAGGATCATGACGAGGGGCCGAGGAGGAACAGGACGAAGAAGATACGGAAGAGGAATCGAAGGAAGAACATGATAAGGGTGCTCATGACGAGAAGGAGGGCAGAGAGGCGCATGGTGAGAGGGAGCGAGCAGGACGGATGAAGGACCAAGATCGGAGGAGGAGGAGGAGGAGGAGGAGGAGGAGGAGGAGGAGGAGGAGGAGGAGTAAACCGTACAGATGAGGAAGAGGAGGACGCAGGGTCGGTCACGTGAGGATCCTAGTTCTCGCGCGTGAGGATCGTAGTTCTCTCGGTCACACGAGGACCGATCCTGCCCCACTGTCTCATGGGATGCTCCGCTCAGCTCCCGTCGGTGGCCGCCGTGGGCGAGGCCCAGGCCGAGGCGGGCCCCGCCGAGCACGGAGCCCAGGAGCCCCTCGAGCGAAAACGCGCCCGGGCCAGGCGGGCCTCCTGCCTGCCAGCGCTCGGCACTCTCGAGCTGCGCCCGTGTCGACACCCCGGGCCCAGCAGCGGGGAGCCAGGCTGGATCCCCCTGCGGGCGGCTCCGCCCCGGCGTCAGCCCTCGTCCCCTCCGGAAGTCGAAGGAAAGCTGTTAGCATAAACAGAGCCTCTCGGAGGTCCTCGCGGATTGGATTTCTTGGATCTGCGTTGGACTCCCCCTGCTCCAGCGTTGCCCCCCCCTGCGCTCCACGCGCCAGGGAGGGTGGTCGAGCGCCGATGCTAGAAGTCCGCGTGGATCTTTGATAGCTGTTGTTCATACAGGGTTGTGCCCCTCCAGGAACAGCTTTTGATCTACGCCCCAAGCGAGGCCCCGTCGTGTTGTAGAGCTCAGAGCGCCCTGCCATGCGAGGGAGGAGGAGGAGAAGGAGGAGGAGGAGGAGGAGGAGGAGGAGGAGGAGGAGGCGCTGCGAGGCCGCGCTGGACTGCGACGCGCCCCGGGACAGCGGCTACCTCTCGCCGTGCAGCGACGACGAGAGGCCTGCCGACGAGGAGGCGCCCCATGCTGCGAATCCCACCGCGAGTGGAGTATGAGCTGTTACTCTCGGCCCCCTGTGGCGGTCGAGGGCGCTCGCGCTTCCCTGGGCGGCGCGCCTGTCTGATCAGGAGTGGCTTTGGAGCAGCACGCACGCACGCACGCACGCACGCACACACACATACACACATACACACATACACACATACACACATACACACATACACACATACACACATACACACATACACACATACACATACACATACACATACACACACACACACTAGCATACACCCTCACAGGAGCACGAGTGTCACCTACACGTCTCAGTCACTCACGTTTGCACTGGTCTTCTCTCCTTTTCCTGTGCTCCTCACTGCTCATGGCTCTTCGTCTCACTGCTCATGGTCCAGTCGGAACCTGGGTCCCAGGGGCCGTCCACCTCGGCTGCCTGGTTTTCCTCGAGCTTGAGCTCCTGCAACGCCTCGAGGATCCGATCCCGCATGACTGGGTGGTTCACCAGGGACCAGGTTACAGTCGGGGCCCTGAAGAAGGAACCCTTTTCGTTGGGGAGGGGCTCCGCGTTCCTTAAGTGTTTCACAGCTTGCCTCAGTTTCCCCGTATGTTTTTGACAGGAAATCGAAGGTTTACTTATGGAAAAAAGGGGCCTCGTTCCTTATTTAGGGTTCCTTAGGTCAACGCCCCGACTGTACGCTCTCCATGATGGTGTCCAACGCTTCCTCGTAGCCCTCGTCCGTCGGCACGTTCTTCTTGCCTCCCGTGTCCTCCTGCACCTGCTCCTTGACTGGCATCTCGGTCTTGGCGCGGCAGAACTCCACGGGGGGGCATCCTGACTCCATCTTGGGCCTGGAGCCTGCTGGTGCACTCTGTCACTCCGCGTACGTCTTCGCTTCTCGCGCTTCGTCAGGGCCTCGCGCACCTCGTCCTCCAGCGCGGCAGTCGTCATCACCTGCACGCCCCGTGTTGGAAACATGTTGCAGCGCCACTCGCACATTGCCCTTCGTGGCGGGAGCTCCTGCTAGCAAAGCGTTGGCCAGCACCCGCACCTTGACTCTTGCCTGTGCCGTCTCCGTCTTGGATTCCTCTGGGTACACGTCCGCTGGCCCGAGCACGAATGCCCTAGCCTGGCCGTCTCCTCGTCCCTACACCTCGAATTCCACCATCGCTCAGCCCTGGAGGTGTACTGGGGGCTCTGGCACGGCTGGCAACTCGAGTTGCCTTCTCTGCTTGAGCCCTGGCCACCGTGACTGCTCATCCGCCATCTGGTATGCCGACGCTCTCAAGCACGCTCGCAATACATCTGCCGCTTCAGCACGATCCTTTGTTAGGGCATCCCCTGGCATGCGCTCCATCGGGTCCCATCTAAGTGTTCCCCCGAGTCTCCTGATACTCCGACTGCGATTGGACGACTGAGTAGTCGGCTCGCTGGGTGAGGACCGATCCCCTGAACTCCCCACTGACCGTCCCGACTTCCGAAAAAGGATATCTCTCTCTCACACGCAGCTTTTTCATTGCACTTGCCCACAGCAGCCCACGGCCACCGTTAACCTGCTCATCGAGGATGATGGTGTTGGTGATGATGCTGTTGCTGCTGCTGCTGCTGCTGCTGATGATGATGATGATGATGATGATGATGATGATGATGCCGATGTTGAGGATGATGATGATAATGCTGATGCTTATGATTATGCTGATGATGCTGATGATGCTGATGCTGATGCTGTTAATGAGATTGATGATGCTGCTGATGATGCTGATGCTGCTGCTGCTGCTGATGATGATGATGATGATGCTGCTGATGATGATGATGATGATGATGATGATGATGATGATGGTGGTGGTGGTGGTAGTGGTGGGAGGAGGAGGAGGAGGATGAGGAGGAGGAGGAGGAGGAGGAGGCGGAGGAGGAGGAGGCGGAGGAGGAGGAGGAGGTGGAGGTGGAGGGGGTGGGGAGGGAGGAGGAGGAGGAGGGAGGAGGAGGGAGGAGGAGGAGGAGGAGGAGAAGGAGCAGCAGCAGGAGGAGGAGGACTGAGGAGGAGGAGGAGGAGGAGGAGGAGGAGGGGAGGAGGAGGAGGAGGAGGAGGAGGAGGAGGAGAGGGAGGAGGAGGAGGAGGAGAGGGAGGGGGGAGGGGAGGAAGGGGAGGAGGAGGGGGAGGAGGAGGAGGAGGTGGAGGAGGAGGAGGAGGAGGGGGGGGGAGGGGAAGAGGGATGATGATGATGATGATGATGATGATGATGATGGATGATGATGATGATGATGATGATGATGATGATGATGATGATGATGAGGAGGAGGAGGAGGAGGAGGAGGAGGAGGAGGAGGAGGAGGAGGAGGAGGAGAGGGAGGGAGGAGGAGGAGGAGGAGGAGGAGGGAGGGAGGAGGAGGAGAGGAGGGAGGAGGAGGAGGAGGGAGGGTGGAGGAGGAGAGGAGGAGGAGGAGGAGGAGAAGAAGAAGAAGAAGAGGAGGAGGAGGAGGAGGAGGAGGAGGAGGAGGAGGAGGGGGAGAGGGATAAGGGGGAGCGGGAGGACGTGCGGCACTGCGGCGACGTCCGTCGCCCCAGGGGCGGTGCCGCCGGCCAAGCGGGGCGGACGCCAACCTCGGCGCCAGCGTGTCACGGAGGCCCGGCCCGAGGGCCAGAGCCAGTTCCGCTGTCCACGACGCAGTCCGCCTGCGTCGGTCGACGTCCTCAGCATGAACTCGCCTGGCCTTGACCCCGACGGACCCCACGGCAACTTGAGAATCCCATTGTTCAGCATTTTGAAGAGCCACTTGTCCACGAACACCTGACACGACATCTTCGGCATTATACAGTGGAGTTTTCTGTCTTTGTGGAGAGGACTCTGCCCGCCTCCTTCTCCCCATCCTCCCCCTCGGTCCTCTTTTGTTCTGCTCCTCGTCCCCCCTGGTCTCTCCCTTGGGCTGGAGCCGCTGGCCGCTCTTCGCCGGAGAGCTTTCGTGGAGAGTCCGACCAGGCCCGAACCTCAATCCCTCCCCTCTCCTCCGCCGCCCCTCTTTCCTTCCCCAAGGCCAGCCTCGGCGCCGAGCGCGGCCATGCCTCGCCGACCTCCGCCGACGCCCGCATCCGCATCACCGAGGGCTCCGCAGAGGCACGCCGTCCCACCCCGCCTCCGTCGGCTCCGTGAGCAGGCCACGCTGCCACGCCAGCCTGCTACACGGGAAAGCCGAGGCGGCTGGCCAAATCTTACTTCTGGGCCATTGGGGGTCCGCTTTCGGCGCCTTGGCGACAGTCAGCAGAGCGACTCGGGATGATCGGCTGGCCCCCGGGGAAGAGGCCGGGAGATTTTAGCCCTAAACTGAGAGTGCTTCCGCGTCGCCGACGCTCTGCGCTGCCACGGGGCGGACACTTCGGCGTCGTCGTCGTCGTCGTCGGCGTCTGTCGTTGTCGTCCTCGTCCTCGCCGTCATCGTCGTCCGAGAATTTCTAGGTCATCCTTGGGTGCATGCGAGCTGTTAGGGCGAAAATTGTGGTTCAAGGGTTTTAGGAAGGGGTTTAGCTGGGGAAGGATGAGGTGCTAGAGGAGAAGGAGGAGGAGGAGGAGGAGGAGGAGGAGGAGGAGGAGGAGAAACAGGGTCGTGTGGAGAAGAAGGCGGGGATGCGGAGGAGGAGGAGGAGGAGGAGGAGGAACCGCATGCCTTGTGTACAGGGTGAGGGTCTGAGCAGTCTGATACAACGGCCTGACGGGAAAAGAGAGGAGAGGAGCGAGAGAGGAGCAACACGAAGTGATGCGAGGAAAAAGAGTGAGGGGCTGGTCATTGTCATTGTGATCGTTATTACCCTCTCCCTTGAATTCACTGTTCCCATCCAGCAGCGCTCGCTTGCGACCTGCCCATTTCAGGCTCACGCTTCTTCGCCGTGGCAGTTGCCGTGCTACTGTCTGACACGGATGTGTTGAAACATTTGCATCTAGGACGAGCAATACTAGCAAGCCTAGCCTTGGATGGGTACCCGGTGTGCTTGCGTTCTTCCTGCTTTGCCACTCCGTTTGGGAGTATTCTTTCGTCCTGGGCATCTCCATGGGGCCTTGGGCCCTCGTCGAACTGCGTGTGTTCTTGACCCGGGTTCTTCATGTCACACTTCGACTGCGCTTGCATCGGCCACGGGTGCAGGCCATCTTTCCCCCCAGTCGTGGCAGAAGCCGTGGCGGATCCCATTGAGCACCTGCGTCGGTGCTCCCAACAGTTGTCTCGTCTTGCGATGCGCGGCGCCGCGTGGACGCAGCGCGACGGCAAAGCTGGAGGCGCGCCGCAACAAGGAAGCGGAGGAGATGCGAGCGCGGCCGCGTCATTTGAACTGCTACTGGTTGCGCTCCCGGTCTCCGAGTGCCCAGACGATGCCCTCGTTGGTGGGCCTCCTGCGGCGGATTCGAGTCCGCGGGGTTTTGCAGGAGCCCCACATGGCTAGCTTATGCCCGGAATCCGCTCCAAACGACCCGAAAGCTTGATTATGCACGGATCCTACCGATGTTGTTCACACTGTGGCGTGCGTGAGGTTTGCGTGGCGTGTTCGAGCATGTTGTTTTCGTGGGAACCTCATGCGATTTGCCGAGTTTGGGAGTCCAACCTGGGCGACCCCAGATAGCACTTCTGACAGTTCCAATAGAATTTGCCCACTCCTGGGGTGGGCCAGAGAGGGTGTGACGCACCCAGAAGTGCAGTTTTGGAGGAAGTTCCCCGAGATTATCAGAATTTGACTTCCAGTGCAGGCGACCCGAGCATTATTTTTCCACATATTCTAAGGTCTGCCCGCGCTTGATTGTTTGGCATTGCAATCGTTGGGTTCCTCAGGAAGGACCCTCGCGCGGGGCTCACATTGGATTGTCCCAGTCATCCTATACCGTGTGTTCTTTCACAACGTGGTTTCCCAGAGGCTTGGACCCCTTCCCTGAGGACAGGCTTCTCATCCCGAATCATTTTTGGACGGCCCTGGGGTTTGGTACAGACCCCCAGAGGATAAAAGTTGGTAGAAACCTCCCGTCGTGTTTTTTCGCACGCGAGGATTTCAGTGGACCGCGACGACGACGGCCGCGGTGGCGACGACAAGGTGCGAACTTTGAGGTGCTAAGAGGTCTTTCGCCCATCCTGGCCCTCCAGAGAGGGCTTCAAATTGTGGTTATTGCATCAGCGCGTTTTCTAATGGCCCTGAAGGTCCTGATGCCGAAAATTACCGAAAGTTTCCGTCGCAGCTTGTTCCACGACGCGAGGATGCCAGCGGTGCCCCTGCGGCCAAAGGGGATGGGTCGCCACGCCTATTCTGACTCCCCGCCGCTAGCCCCGGCCTTGTTTCCCCCCCACGCCCCTCGGCTGGGCGCGTTCACGTGCGCGTGGATCCCGACACTTACCTTGTGCGACCTTGGTACAAGTCTTGGGACATTTGGGGCGTCGCAGTTTGGTGTCTTGGTTGTGCAGTCGAGTCCCCACGGAGATCTGCGAGCAGGATGCTTACCAGGTTCGGTCTAGCGTTCTTTTCTCTGTCAGCCTTCCCTCTTTCTTTCCCGTACCCTTGTGTAGCCCAGATGCTCATCCACGTCATCAGTTGCACCCCCATGATCATCCTCTTCGTTGTCGTCCCTGCTATCGTCGGTGCCCTGTTGCTGCCAGCCGCTTGGGTGAGTGACGGCAGGCTCTCTTCGAACACCTCAGCCTGAACATGCAGCTCTCCGCGCCTCCGCCGAGGGCCGCCAGAACGGAGCGCCCGGCGGGCAGCTCCTTCGGGCTGTGAGAGACGGGGCCAATGCAAACGGATGTCTGCCAGATTGCAGGACCCTGCAGGGTCCTTCAGGATGCTGCAGGATCCTGCAACGCCCGATCCACCCGTGTTTGCATTGACCCGGGTCAGCAGATCCCCGACCCTTTCCTCGCTTCCCCCGTACCGCATCGTTGAGCAGACTTCAATCCTGTGGATTGTAGCGTTTGTGAGAAAACGCTCGCCTGATTAGTTCCATTCCCCCAACACACAAGAGAAGGCAAAAAGGCAGGCCTGACCTAGCAGTAGACACTACTCGTCCTTCTCATCCCGTTCCCAGCCGCCAGAGGCCGTTTAACCCGTTGGCGGAGAGGGCAGCATCCCACCGTGGGCACACCTGTGGGGCCAGGGCCCCGGTCCCCAGGACCCTTAGTACACAGTACAAATAGGAACCTCTTCGCTAGGTAATCCCAGCAAATCCATCTCCCTGCGTGTATGTGTGTGTGTGTGTTCGTGTGTGTTCGTGTGTTTGTGTGTGTGTGTGTGTGTGTGTGTGCGGGTTTGCCGTCGTTCGTTCTCCGCTTCTCATGCCGCCGCGTGGGCAGGTCCACGGTTGTGCGAGCACCTTCCCCGCTGTCCATGCCCGGATGGTTTATGGCGTTCTCCATGTCTCATGCAGCCGTGGTGAGTTTTTTCCAACGGTTTTGCGTTTAGCCTCCCTGCCATCCAGGCTCGGATGGCTGATGCCCGTAGGCTTGCATCCTAAGCGATGCTTGATGGCCCGGCCGTCGCGCGCACTGTTCTCACTGTTGCACTCTCTCCGCATTGTCGCTGCGCGCGAGGCTGTTACCGCCAAAAAAACAAGCGCAAGCGCGCGTTCGTGTGTGTGTGTGTGTCTGTGTGTGTGTGCGTGTGCGGTGTGTGTGTGTGTGTGTATGTTTGTCGGGCCCGCTACGTGTTCCGACGCATCTCGGCCCTTTGGCGGGGATGGCCAACCGCATGTGAAGCCCTGGCCCTGGCCTTCCTGGGAGGGGACCCTCCCCCCCTTGCCAGCCCGCGTCGGCGTCGAGGCCAGCGAGCCAGCAGAACTCGCCGCCCTCCCGTCTCGGTCGTCACCGCAACGCCCTTGGGCGCTTCATTCAGGCCGATACACATGCCGACGCCTGGTTCGTACGCGCCAACAAGCGCCCCGACTCTGAGCTGTTGGCTGACCTGGTACCCCCCGACCTTCCAGCCAGCGCGCCCCAGCCCGACGCCCTTCTGACGTTCCTCGCCCTCTCGGCCGAGCTCGACGCACCCTCTCACGACGGTCTGTGCGGCGCACCAGGGCCGCGTCATGGGGGCCCGACCGGGCCGTCTGGGTGTTGTTCTGCCAACAGCGGCGGTCCAAGCCACCCCTTGTCAGGCTTGACCTCATAGCCTGGCGTTCTCACGACCTAAGGTCTTCCTCCAGAGGGCATGGCGGTCCAAGGCACTCCCTGTCCGCCGCCGCTCGTGGACCTTCCACTCACGTGGGCACTTCCCCGCGTCGGGCGCGTGGGGCCACGACCCCCCCCCACACCCAAAGGCACCAGCCCGCCCTTCGATCAGAGGGACGACGCCTCCTCCCGCTCTTCGCTGTCGGTCCCCGGGCCGGCGCCCGATCAGGCAGCAGACCTTGACGCTAACATCGCCGCGATCCGGGACCTCAGTCGCGCTGACCTCTGCCAGCGCGTCATCGACGCCGGCAGGTCCAGGCATGCCAGCAGGAATCGCCCCAACCGTGTCCACCTGAGAGCGCTTCTTCCAGGTCAGCTTTTTCCCGACGACCACCCAACCATGGCTGACCTGGTTACAGTCGGCCCGGATTAGGAGGTCGACCCTGCCAAGTCAAGGGTGCCCTGGTGTCCTGTGCCTCGCGGCCCATGCCTTCTCGCATTCCTATGGCAACGTGGCCCCCGGAAGGGTCTCGTGTCCTCTCGCGCGTCCTCTCCAATCAAGTCCGACTGCAGGCACGAGGATGATGCACTGGTCGACTTTCCGATCGAGAACGTCCAGCGGCTCCACGCTTCGCGGCGTCCTTCTGGCGGCGATCCCTCCGCCCGCGGCCGCGCCTCCGCCCCGCGCGCGCCTGCGGCCCTGCAGGCCGAGGCTGGCATGGCCTGCCCCGCTCCAGCCCCCCCCCCTGGCCTTCTGCTCCTCCTCCTCCTCCTCCTCGCTCCTCGCTCCTCGCTCCTCGCTCGCTCCTCGCTCCTCGCTCCTCGCTCGCTTCACCTCCTCGCTCGCTCCTCCTCCTCCTCCTCCTCCTCCTGCTGGGCCGCCCAGGGGAAGGCCCCGCCGCCGGCCGCCCCGGCGCAGCCCGCCCAGGCGGCCCCGTCTGGCGCCGCGGCCACGCCCGCCCTGCGCTGCCCGCCCCCCTCCGACCCGTTGTGGAGCTGCCCTTCGCACATGTCCGCGACGCCCCGATCTCAAGCAGCGGCGAGGCGTCCCGGCGTGCCTATTGGCCTACCAGACACTGTTTTATGAACCTGTTGTGGTTTCAACGAAGTGTTCTTAGAGCATTTCTGGCTGGGACTGTCTTGCTGTCACACATCGGGCTTGTGTTCTGAGAACAGTGTTTTTGTTCTTCGAGCATTTTCGGGTGGTAAGAACATTTCGTGGTAGGCCTACAGGAATGCTGAGACGGTCGGTCCCTGCTCAACGATCGGGTCACGTGCGGTCGACGACATGGTACAGGTCGTCAAGCGCTGCCGCCAACTCGGCGACTTCGGGCTACCCACTGGCCTGCACACATAAACGCACAGCTCGTCTGCCACTTTGGACCATGCCCGCTGCAGCGCTCCGCTACTGACAGCTACGGTCCTTCCTCACCTGTGCCTTCGGGTCCCAAGGGGCGCCAGCTGACGTTGTCCTCGCCTCTGGTCCAGGCCGCCATTGAAGCTTGGCGTGAGGCGGGTAAGCAACTGTGGACCGAGTTCCTTGCGTCCACCCTCCCACCCCACTCCCCTGCGACCGCCGCTGACCCTCGGCTCCAGCTCCCTTCATTCACGGATGGGAGACAGGACGATTTGAGAGATGGGAGAAGTTGGGCAATGCGGACCGCCAAGTGCTGGCCAATCAGCTCCTCTGGGACAATCCGAGCTCTGACCCGCCACGGGACTTCCAGTGGGGAGCCGCCCCCCCACCAGAGGGATCCGTTGCTCCGCTCCGCCCCGCCCCTGCTGCTGTTTCCTCCCCGACCGCTGCTAGGCAGATGAGGTCCCCAGTCCGCAAGGTGCTCCTGTGGGGGAGGAGCCCCGTTGGCGCCGCCGGCACCGCCACCCTTAAGCCCCCGCGCCACGAACCGAGTCCGCGGATCCGACTTCCATCGTCGCCCGCCCCTCCCCCGTCAATCTACTACCCGTCCCTTGATCAAAGGTCTCCTTGGCCGACACCTCCCCGGCGGAGGCGCCGATTGCCAGCCGGTGTGTGTGGCATTCCTTGCACTCGCGCGCTCGTGCCGCAGTCGACCCTACTGCTGGCCCAGCCCGCGTCGCCTCTCGCGAGCCTGCCGCGTCCCTCCCCCTCACGTCGGCGGGGAGCACCTCCCCTCAAGCATGGGTTGCGCACCACTTCCACGTCGCCTTTTTTGACCCGTTCAATGTCGCCCCCGTCGATGTCGAAGCAAGCGAACCGCGGTCTGGGCGGGTGCGGTTCGGAAATTCCACGACGACCGACACTGGAGAGGGGGCGCCGACAAGTACCCTGCGCGACAAGGAAGCTGCGTGACACATTTTGGTGTTTCATTTTTGTCGACGGTACGAGGCCCTGGGACTTCCCCCCGGCGCATGTCTTCATCCCGAGTCGTTTTGCTGACGGCCTCCAGGGCCCGCGGGGGTGGGGGCCTCGAAAACAGTGAAACAGCCCAAGGACCCCTTTCCTTCCGGACCCGTTATTTTCATACTATTGATTTCATCCTGGTCATGGCCACCGCTCTCTCGCATTGGCTTCCGCGCGTTTTGCCGTCGCTTCCGAGCCACTGCGCTCCGCGTTTGGTGCACACCCACTGCTCTGGTCGAGCATCCGTTCCGCCAGCGCCTCCTGGAACGAACAGTTTGCGTGTGCCTGCGTGTTTGTGTGAGTGTGTGCCTGCATGTGCATGCATGTGCTTCGGTTTTTTCCATGCGGTGGCAATTCGCCCAAGCGTGGCCCAGCTTAGCGCTCGCAACGGTGTGGCCAACTCGCCACTGCAGGAGCAAGTGTGTAATTATGTGCGTGAGTTGGAGCACGCGTGTCTGTCATTGCGCGGGGGCGCGGGAGGGCGCGTTCGCGGTTTCCAGGAGGGCCTCTCCGCGCGGCCCCTCGTTTTCTGTCTCTGCACCTTCCGCCTGCACCTAGCTGCGACACTGTATCTGCACGGGGCGGTCGATTAAATATGATGCCCGCGTGTTTGTGCGCGTTCAAGTTTTCCGCACTCACGCGCCGTGATAGTCAACTGTTGCCCACCCATCCTTGAGCAATCGTCGGCACGCACAGCACCTGGTGGGTCGCACCGGGGAGCCTCTCGCGGAGTCCAGTTGCCCAACATCAGTGATGAATTGTATTCCATCCCTGTTGTTGTATCCAGCTGTCCAAGCCACCGTGTGATTGCGGTATTGGACAACCGTTCAGTCGCTTGACAGGTGACGATGGCCCCCCTTTCTCCAGAACTGTGCGTTGTCGTTCTTCGTCCCAAACCACCTGCGTTGGGTTCTCGTTTTGAACAGAGCGCTGCGGTCTCCACTCCATCTCCTCCTTCCTGTCTTCCTCTTTCTCTCTTCCCTGCTTTTTTCCTCTTGTCTTTCTTACCTGGCTTGTGATTGCCTGCCAGCTTAGTGTGACCGAGGCCTCGCCATCTCTGGGGGGCTGCGATCTGCGGAACCTTCGCCAATTTCGAGGGCTGCTTGGGTATTCAGTTTAGTGTGGTGCTAATCAGGTCAGGGCGGAGCCTCGCCATCTCTTGGGGGGGCTGCGAACTGTGAAATTATCGCTACTTTCGATTGCTGATGGGGGATCCACATTAGGCGGTGCTACGCAGATCGGAGCGGGACCTCGACATCTCTGGGGGCTCGCGAACTGCGAATTTGTCGCCATTTTCGAGGGTTGCTGGGGGTCCAGCTTAATGCGGTGCCCATCCGATCAGAGCGGAACTTCGCCATCTCTGAGGGGATGCGAACTGCGAAATTGTTGCCACTCTCCAGGGCATCTGGGGGGTCCAGCTTAGTACGTTGCTACGCAGATCAGAGCAGAACCTTGCCATCTCTGGGGGTGGGCTGCGAGCTGCGAAATTGTCGCCACTCGAGGGCTGCTGGGAGGTGGAGGTGGGGCGCAGCTGAGTTCGGTTCTACGCAGATTCGAGCGGGACCTCGGCATCTCTGGGGGGCTGCGAACTGCAACATTGTTGCCACTCTGCAGGGCTTCGGGGGGTCCAGCTTAGTACGTTGCTACGCAGATCAGAGCAGAACCTTGCCATCTCTGGGGGTGGGCTGCGAGCTGCGAAATTGTCGCTACTCGAGGGCTGCTGGGAGGTTGAGGTGGGACGCAGCTGAGTTCGGTTCTACGCAGATTCGAGCGGGACCTCGGCATCTCTGGGGGGCTGCGAACTGCAAACTTGTCGTCTCGTTCGACGGGTGCTGATGAGGTCCGTCTCAGTGTGGTGCTGCGCAGACCAGAGCGGGACCTCGCCATCTTTGGGGAGCTGCGAGCTGTATCGCCGCGTTTGAGGGTTGCTGACTGGGTCCAGCTTAGTGCGGTGCTGCGCAGATCAGAGCGGGACCTTGCCATCTTTAGGGGGGTTGCGAGCCGCGAGCTTGTTGCCACATTCGAAGGCTGCTGGGTGGGCCAGCTTAGTGCGGTGCTACGCAGATCAGAGAGGGACCTTGCTAGTTTTGCGGGGCTGGGAATTGCCACATGTTCGTCACTCTCGAGGGCTGTTGGGGGGGTCCAGCTTAGTGCGGTGCTGCGCAGATCAGGGCGGGACCACGCCATCTATGGGGGCTGCGAAGTGCGACATGCTCGCCACTCTTGAGAGATGCAGACGTGCTGGCCACGTCTTTCTTCGCGCGGTCACCCCTTGGGCCCGCCGATACCATCCTGACTCTGCGCAGCGGTGGTCCTGCGGACCAGCCTTTCTATTTCGTTAGTCTCCGTCTTGCGAGGCGGTCGCCCTGCGGGCCCGCAGACGCTACTTTGATTCTGCGTTGCGGTCGTCCTTCGCACGTCAAGACCATGTTGGAGCTATCCACTGGGCCTCGCTCGCTTCTCCCACTGGCTATGAACAGCTTCCTTTCTAGCGCCGAAGCGACACGGCCGGGGGCAGCGCTGTGTGTTCGGCGCGCCGCTGGAAACGACTTCACCCTCATTTCTCATCGCGCCTCTTTCGTCGTCGTCCTCTTCCACCTTCCACCTTCTCCCTTCTGCTGCCGCGCTGGCTTTGCGCCCACCCTTCCGCCCTCCTCCTGCCCCGCGTTCCCGCCCCCGTTGTTTCAAGCCCGGGGCCTCATTCCTCGTTCTTGTAGCGGTGTCCTGCGAGTCGTGCATTTGGCGCGCGTCCCATGTGGCCTCCACAACAGACGACGGCGCTTGCACTGTCGCTGTTCGTGCAAATTTGGGCCAACTCCTCTTGTCAAGTGTTGCAGGTGGTTCCGGTAATTACGTCGCAGGGTAATTAAGTTGGCCTTCGCGAGGCGTCAAACATGGCGGTGCGGCTGGCGTGCTGGCATGGCGAATCTCAGCTTCCGTCTATTGCGCGTGGGTGGTTACTGAAGTTGGGAGCCAGGCGGCGTTAACACGGATAATGTCACCCCCTTGCGGCAAGGGGCTCGAGCGGAATTCCTTCGACTCCTCCGTGTCGGCCGACTTCAAGGTCTGGGGCGAACCCGATGGCATGCAGCATGGGCAGGGCCGGGCTGGGAGGAGTGGGCGACGAATGGACGAGGCGAGCGTCGCGGCGCGGAGCTGCAGCCGAGACGCTGGGATAAGGACCGCCCTGGACTCAGGAGGAGCTCTGGTTCTCGGGCAGGTTTTCGCACCTGGGCCGGGGACTTTGGTTCTCGTGGCCAGAGGCTTGCCGAGGCTAGAACAGCCCCGTCGTTTCTCGATTCGGCGTTCTCCTTGATGGCACCACGATGAATTTTGAGGGGGGTAGGCGGAGGACCCCCGTCGCAATGGAGCCGTGACGGGCCTTGCGCACGGGGGCGGGCGTCCGGATCCGTTGCAAAGCAATGCTCCCGTGGACGAGGAGCATCTCCCACCGCTCCTCCCGTGGGCTGCCGAACCTGTTTGTGGTCGGGAACTGTTGTGGTGGTCGTTTCGCTCTGCTGGTATTGGCCCACCACGCGTCGGCGCGACGCTAATCACGTCCTAGTCCCCATGCGTCATAGTCGTCCCCATGCGTCAACGTCCCGAGCCTTGCCCAACCTCCTGTCCTCTGGAGCGGAGCGACGTGCTACCCGCTTGCAGACAATTGCGTGTGGCCAGGGCCGACGCCGCGACTCGCTAAGCAAAAGTTCCTGACAGTACCTCCGAACGCCCGTTGAAACAAATGCGTTCCTGGGGGCCTCTTGGTCCGTCTTGGGGCCTCTTGGGTCGTCGTGGGGCCCTCTTAGCGGTCTCTTGGGCTGTCTTGGAACGATATTTTGGGCCTCTTGGGTCGTCTTGGAGCGTCGGGGAGCCACAGAAGCAAAAACTCGAACATCGACCCCCAGACCAAAAACAATTCAATGCATGCTGCTTCTGCAGGTCTCTTGGGCCGTCTGGATGCCATCTTGGGCGCCTTTCGGGGGTGGACAGACCTCCTAACCTGACACGTCGATTAAGGAATGGGCCGTTTTCGGTTCGCGAGAGGGCGTCGCGGCTGTCATTTTTGCGGGTCCAGGTCCGTCGGTTTCGGTCCCAGGCCGTTTTACTAAGAGGCTTAGTTGTCTCGATACGCTTGTATTGAAACGCAACACGTCCCGTGTTCGAGACGTCCGTGTCAATACGTTACGTGTTGGCTCCACGTATTGGCCCACGTTTTGGCCAACGTATTGCGTCGGACTTACGTTTCCAGTCCACGTGTTGAGCTCCGTATCAATACGCCACGTGTTGCGTGTTGCGTGTCGGGGCAGCCAAGCTAAGAGGAGGTCTACGAAAGGGAGGTCTGTCCACCGCCGAGTCTTGGGGCGATCCTTCGGCGATTCCGGGCTCCCGTGGACCTTCTGGGCGGCCTCCCATTCAGAGCGTGAATGACCTACCCCGCTTTCGCTTCCAGGCAAAACCGAGTCATATCACGCGCCTCCTCGTCAAGCGGCCTGACCAGTACAGGCCGCAGTTTGGCATCGCTTGGTACCTCTTGGAAGCGAGGGCGGTCAAAAGCGAGGTAGGTTTGTTTGCCCCCTACCCATGGCTTCCCTGGCCCGCTTCGGGGCCCTCCTGCGCGAGGGGGCCGCCCCAGGGGCCCGCGCGGGACACCCCGGCAGCGCCCACGAGCGCCCGCGAGCGCCTGGAGGTTGCTGCGTTCCATTGCTGCACATGGCTGACCTCGAATTCTCCGAAAGTTCCTTGCTTTGTTTGGGGGGGGGGTAAGATCCTTTCATGTCTACTTGTTCCATCCTGGGCCTCTTCCTGGCCACGATTAGAAACGAGCACACTTAGAAATGAGCACACTTAGACATGAACGACGTGAACTATAGACGTTTACCGCGCAGCTGTATTCCACCCGCCTGTGCCCTGGGTGGCCACGTCTCACTCCCGACGCACCTTAGGAAGGACCAGTGGGGGTCAGGACGTCCCGCACTTGTAATGTTCTGCTCTTCTGTCTCTCCTCTGAGCTCCTAACACACGCTGCAAGTTGCTCGTGTTCAGGGCTACGTCGCACAACGCCGCAGCCTCGAGGTCACACCCTTCTGGCATACCTCTTATCTCGCCAGACACCTCCTTGCGGCCCTAATTCGGCAAAGCAGCACTCCGAAAACGGGGATGTACTATTAAATCGTTCGGGCATGCTCAAACGTATGTTGCCACGCGCTTCTGGCCATCGTGGTGGGACCGCAGCTGCATGGCTGCGATGGCACCCAGGACTCGGTTGCGACGGCACTCATTGTCAAGCAATGACTAAATCATGTGGCAGTGGCAGTTTTTTTATGATGTCGTTGCACGGCGAAGCAAGTGTGCCCGAGAGCGCATGGGAAACCAGAGTTCCTGGCCCTTCAGAATCTAGAACCCTGGCTGCAGCAGCAGCCGCACAACTGTGAGCCTCGGGGCACTTCCCTTCGTGTCAAGGGCACGGTGGTGGATAGCGGCCTGCTAGGCTGCGTGGGTATCTTGGCACAACTTCTTTGCCTGTCTCTCCCATCCTCCTCGTTCTCTTCTCTTTTCCTCTTTCATGTGCTGCCAGCGGTCTACAGCGCCTCGCCCTTGACAGCCACGACGCCATCATGTTGAGCCTGGTCGTTTGGAATGTCCAGCGCATTTCTGCGATTCATCCTTGACGTGGCAGTTGTCTATGGCTTGTTTGCGCGAGGAGACCACTATCAGGATCCCCACCCTCCTCGCGCTCCCCCTCCTCCTCTTCCTCCTCATCCCCCTCCTCCTCATCCTCATCCTGCTCCTCCCCAGCATGATTACCATCCTTATCATCATGATCGGAATCGTCGCCATCACCATCATTACCGCCCAACATTTCATCAACATCATGCGTGGAATGGATGAGGAGAAGGAGGAAGGAGACGGCGGAGGAGACGGAGGCGTAGGAGGAGGCTAGATGAAGGAGGAGGAGCAGGAGGAGCAGGAGGACTGAGGACGAAGGACGGAGGAGGAGAAGGACGAGGATAAGGAAGAGGAGGAGGAAGAGCAGGAGAAAGAGGAGGACGATCAGGGAGGATAACGAGCATCACGAGAGCAGGGCGGAGTTGAGGAAGCGGAGCAGGCCCTGGACAAGGAGGAAAAAGAGGAGGACGAGCAGGAGGAGGAGGGCGGTTGGAGGAGCGAGGAGGAGGAAGAGGAGGAGGAGGAGGAGGAGGAGGAGGACAACTGAGGGAACATACGGATGATGCTGATGCTGCTGCTGATGATGATGATGCTGATGATGATGCTGATGCTGATGCTGATGCTGATGATGCTGATGATGATGCTGATGCTGATGCTGATGCTGATGCTGATTCTGATGATGATGCTGATGATGATGCGGATGATGATGATGATGATGATGATGATGATGATGATGATGATGATGATGATGATGATGATGATGATGATGATGATGATGATGATGATGGATGAGGAGATGGATGGAGGAGGAGGAGGAGGAGGAGGAGGGAGAGGAGGAGAGGAAGAAGGAGGAAGAGGAAGAAGAGGACGAGTAAGAGGAGGAGGTGGAGGAGGTGGAGGAGGAGGGCGGGGGAGCAAGAGGAGGAGTAGGAGGAGGAGTAGGAGGATGAGGAGGAGGATGAGGAAGAGGAGTGAGGGCGGACTAGGGTGGAGGAGGGAGGATGGCAGGAACGGGAGGAGGGGGGAGGATGATGATGAGGAAGAGGAGGAGGAGGAGGAGGAGGAGGAGGAGGAGGAGGAGGAGGAGGAGGAGGAGGAGGAGGGGGATGATGACGAGGAAGAGGAGGAGGAGAGGAGGGGGAAGACCAGTGCAGATCCAATACTCATCAACGATGTTGGACTGACCCCTCCCTCCAAGTTCTCGCTTCACAGGCCCCTGCAACATTTCATTTCCACTGCGGGAAGTGACCCGTTGGAAGACAGCGGTTTAGTAATCCTACAGCGTGCCAGCAACACCGTCCTCGGGACATCAACGTCACGAATCAGCTTCACTGTTGTGTCTTGGCGATCTTAATCCGTGCCAGAACATCGGAATTCAGCACCGCGAATCAACGTACGTATTATTTGCGCCACGACAATCCGGAGTCATTCCACAACACCATCTCTGGTAACTCAGCATGAGAATCCGTGAAACTCTCGCCAGCAATGTTAAATCCAAGGTGTGCGACGCTAAGGCGAGGGCCACAGTTTGGAAAGGGGCCGTCCCCAATCAGAGAAACTTCTGCGAATGGTTAAAACGAATGTGCGCTGCGCTAAGGCGAGAGACACATTTTGAATTCCACCCGCCATCAATCCGTGAAACTTCTGCAACGGTTTAAGACGAATGCGCGTTGCGCTGAGGCGAGAGCCAACCACCCGCCCTCGATCCGAGAAGCTCTTCCAATCTTTTAAGATGAAGGTGCGCGGTGCTGAGGCGAGAGGCATGTTGAATTCCATCCGCGCTCAATCCATGAAACTCTTGTAAGTGTAAGACGCGTGTGCGCTGCGCTGATGCGAGAGCCGCATTCTGGACGTGACCCGCCTCCATCTGTGAAACTGTTGCCACATTCCAAGCTTCGGGAGCAGAGATGAAAAGAAAGCCTCAGGCGAAACGCCGGGCCCGCCCTTCCCACTGCCCTCGGGTGCAACAGGGAGGAGCTATTGATGATGAAAGGAATGGAGGAGGAGGAAGAGGAGGATGAGGATGAGGAGGAGAAGGCGGATGAGGAGGGAGAAGCGGAGGAGCAAGAGGAGGAATACCAGGAGGATGGTGGTAGGAGGGGGAGAAGGAGTAGGAGGAGCAGGAGGAGCAGGAGGAGAAGGAGGAAGAAGAGGATGAGAAGGAGGAGGAGAAGGAGGAGGAGGAGGAGGAGGACGAGTAGGAAGAGGAGGAGGGGGAGGAGGATGAAAAGGAGGACGAGGATAAGGAAATGGAGGAGGAGCAGGAGGAGGAGGAGCAGAAGGAATGAGGAGGAGGACGAGGATGAGGAGGAAGACGAGGAGGAGATGGAGGAAGGAGTCGGGAGGATGGCAGGAGGAGGAGGAGGAGGAGGAAGAGGAACGAGCATGATGGAGGAGGAAAGAAATCGGCTCCCCATGCTCTGTCATGTCGCTATTCAAGTGCTTTCGTTGATCATCGTTTCGGGATCGCAGTTTGGCCGCGGGTCCACGGGTCCGTATTGGCGGGGGCGGCGCTCCAGAAAGTTTGGGAGATCGGTGTGGCCGCGAGCCCCCTTCCTCCCTCCTTAGCACCCACCCTTTTCCCCTTTTCCCTCTTCCCATCCTCCCTCGACGAGGAAGAGGGGGTGGGTGATTGACCGAGAGCTGTGGCGAAGTTCGCCCTGACTTCGATTCCGCCCCTCGGGCCTCTCGCGCCACATCTCGGGTCAGCTTCTTCTTCTTCTCTCTTCCATTTTCTGTGCCCTCTGGCTCGAGCGAGTCAGGCTCGCGTCCTCTTACATCGGGCCACCGTTCCTGGTATTTTGTCCACCGCGTGCTCCTCGGCGTGCTGCACGCTGTCCATCGCTCCTGCGGGGCGATGCAGGTCTCCTCGGTAATCGGCGCAGTGCTTCTCGTGGCGGTCGTCTGGACTGCGCGAAGCTCCCCGTCGTCGGACGACGGCGCCTGGCGCGACGAGGCCTGCGGGGCACGCGCGGCCCAAGTCTGTCTTCTGCAAGCACCAGGAGGCGGTCTCCTCAAGGCACGCGCTACCCAGGTGGACGCGCAGCAGGCCGAGCTGGACCAGAGGCTCGGGCGCTTCAGGGAAACGATGGCGCTCTCGGCGTCGCTGCGCGCGCTGACGTACGGCCAGTCCCGCATGGAGTTCTCGACAGCTTGCGACATGATGCTGATCCCTCTGGCGGTTGGCCTCGTAGTCGGCTTCGTCGTTGTCTACCACAGAAGACCGGCTCCGACGAGCACCGACGGACAGTGATTGACGCCTTCCCCTCCCCGCTCCTTCCTTGTACGAGCCGTGGCCGTGTCGCGCATCCGCAGGCAGATGTGTGATGGGTGCCTCGTGTCATTGTGTGACCGTGGATTTGTTCACATTGTCTTATGGGGTTAGCCGCGTCTTCCTGCCCCATGATTCTCCTCGCCCGTCTCCCTCACACGGTGATTCAAGCATGCAGGGCAGGCCGTCATGCTCTGCGCTTTTTCGCATGCTGCGCGTGGCTCTTCGTTGCAGGGCGGCTCCAAGGAGTGCCAGCAGCCGCAGTCTGCTCCT